>CM040120.1:427704526-428180708 GCA_022559845.1 Amorphophallus konjac | reverse complement strand
TGAGGCCCATGAGACTAGGCATCCACCAAGAAATTGATAGTACCTACTATTACTTTTACGATCTACAATACATCTGACATAATCCGCATCGGTGTAAGCAATCAAATCAAATGAACTGCCGATGGGAAACCACAAGCCAAAATCTATTGTGCCAATTAGGTACCTAAAGATGCGTTTAACAGCCATTAGATGAGATTCTTTAGGGCATGACTAAAAACGAGCACATAGATATACACTGAATTGAATATCAGGGTGACATGTTGTGAGATACAGTAGTGATCCGATCATACCTTGAAACAGTGTAGGATCTACTGTTTTACCATTTTCATCTTTGTCTAACTTTGAGGTTGTGGCCATTGGAGTTGACAAAGGTTTTGCTTCAGCCATCCCAAATTTATTTAACAGCTCTAGTGTGTACTTAGCTTGATTGATGAAAATGCCCTCGGGTGTTTGCTTCACCTGCAATCCAAGAAAGAAATTCAGTTCACCTATTAAGCTCATCTCAAATAACGTGGTATCCACGCACCCATCGTCTGCTTATAAAAGAAGATCGAAAGGCTGGGAGAAAGGAGAGAGAGCAGAGCTGAATAGAAGAGAAGAGAGATTATCTAAAGCCACTGCCAGTGCTGGAGTTCCCCCCATTCGAGACGAGAGAAAAGTCTAGGAGAAAAGCAAGAGAGAGAGAACCAGTTCAGAAAGAGGAGAGCCTGATTGATCTTCCGTCTTTGAGTCTGAAAGTCTGCTTCTACATATTTCAGAGCATGTTTTTCTTCTTCGTTTTATTTTCCACCTTCGAGCTTTTCGCCTTTTCAATTCTACCTTGTTACCCTCTAAGTTTGCTTGGAGGAAGGGAGAGGTACTCCGGTTTCCCTCCATCGTATTTGGAGGAAGAGAGGAACGATCCTCTGGTTCGTGAGTTACTGGGAGCAATTCACGGGGTTCCCTTTGCTGATTGCAAAGGAAGGGAGGTTAGACCTCCAGTGATTCTTCTGATCTTCAGAAGAGCGAGGAGAGCGTTCCTCGGGGCAAGCTGTCAGGCAGCGGGTGTTAGCAGACTAAGTCTGCGGTTCTTAATTGTTTAGTGCAAGGAAGCCTTACTCCGGAGGAGTAAGCGGTGGACGTAGATTGCGGATCACAATCGAAACACCTTAAAAATCCCTATATCCCATCTGTGTGAATTGCTTGATTGATCTCTCAAATTGGCTTTAGCACGTCAGCTATTCGATCATTGTTTCATCATAACTCTCTTTCTCAATAAGCTTCTATCTATCTGTCTGCTCCGTGGTCAGGCTAGAAAAGTTTCTTTACTGCATTTCAGATTACATAATTTGTTTTTCAAATTACTCTGAATTGGGAGTGATCTATTCATCCCCCCTTCTAGCTCACGTTATGTGATTTATCAGCCTACACCGGGTCCACCGGCTCTGGGTAGAAATGAGCTGGCTGGCTTTGAGGCGTTGCCAACACCGTTGCCTGAGGTACCGCGGCAGTTCCTTGGTGTTGGGGAGCCGGGTGTGGTATTGGGGTCTTGCCCCCAGTGTAGTTAGGTACCGGCTGTGAAGCCATCATTTGGGGTGAGCCCTTGAATTCATCAGCACCACGCTGGGATGTTTCTGGAGGGGCTTTGACCTGCTTCAAGGTAGAAGCATGCATGGTCACTTCACTCACTTGCCTTTTCAGAGCTTCGATCTCCTGCCGATATGCTTGAAGCAGCATCATCATCACCGGATCGGGGGTAGACGGGCTGGGAACTTGGCCTCCCCCTTCTAACGAAATATCTGGAGAATGTGCTGGCCTTTCTTCTTCATCTTAAGTAGTAATCACGTTTGCCGCCATGGCGATCGCATCTGAGCTTGTTTCACCGGTGAGGGCTTGTATTACCTCGGTTGTGGCTCTCCCTCTCCTAGTGACGGGACCCAGCCTTTCAGCAAGCCTGGCCACTTCTTCATGATCTTCGGGAAGGGCCCCGTACTGGCTGGCCACTCCGGACATATTGTAGGTGTAAATCTGCAGCTTCGTGTTTCTTCGAATTACCTTCCTGGTTGGCTGTCCAGGGAAAGTTAACATGTCAAACACCGAGACTCTCGGCATAGCTTCTCCACGGAGGGGTGGCCCGTAGCATCCTGACTCTGCATCTTCGATGTTTCCCGGGTTGACTTGTTGCCCCCCGGCTTCTTTCAGCATCATTTACGGCTTCTAGGAGCCGCTATGTGCCCAACATGGTGTTTCCGAGGTCACGGAGGTATCCTCTTACGGCCTGAGTAATATCATCTTGCCCATTGGTGGGGCAGACCATTGGTGATGGCACCCTAGCTTGTGCCGGTGGTTTGTAGGCGAGTCGCCTCCGTTTGGACATCCCGCCGTATCTTCCATCATTTGAATAAATATATGCCTGCCAGCCATAGGCTCGGAAGGTTGATCTTCAAGACACCCAAGCTGGCACTTCAGTCTTCTCTTCTTCATCTTCTTTTTTTTTCTCGAGCCTTTCAATCCTGACGGGCTCTGGTTGAACTGGGGCTAGGGCCCGCCGCTTGGGCACCCACACTTGCTTGAATTTGGTCGGCTTTGGGGCCGATCCTCCCTTCATCTTGGATCCAGTGCAGTCCTCTCAATCCCGAGCTAGTGCCTGAAATTGGTTGTGCATCGGCACTGCTGGTACCACCTTATCGGGTGAAATGGTGGCCTGGCGGCCATTCAAGTAAACTCGGACTCCTCCGATCATGACAGATTTGCCTGAGATAGAGAGCTAGCCTTGCAGCGTGCTGACATTCTTCCTGGCTGCCCGCCTAGCAGCAAGAGTGCGTTTCCTTCTGGTGTCAACGTGGTGGACGTAGCAGTCCACCACCTTCGCTTCTTCTTCGGTTGTCGCCTTTGCAGTGGCGACGAGCTCGATCTCTTGGACCTCCAGGAGGTTTGCGAACATGACCCCGAGAAAGTTGGAGAACCCAACCACCGGAGGGGAAATCACTGAATCGGGTCGGCACGACCAAGTAGCCATGCTCAGCATGGCTTGCAACGACAATAGGTCCGAACGTGACCATCATTAGTTTCTTCAAAGTTCGTCCCCCCTGTAATTTAAAATTGAGGATGTTAGAATCTTAGGAGGAGGCCATAAGGCCCCAAATCATGGCAAAAAGATGAAAGGTGGTCCCCGTCCACCGGGCATGCCAACTTGTGGACGCACTTTTTATTCTTTATGTTATATCGTTATATCTTTTATCGATTTATTAAGTGCGAGGGAGTGCTAGTCACCTAGGTGACAATATGTTCAGGCTCTGAGACTGGAGTGGTCCGGAGCCAGTAGTGCGCGCCGTCTGACTAATCAGACGAAGGTGGGTATCGGGTCGAGACTGGGAACTCGCCATGCCGTAAAGGTCACAGCATTAATTACATACCTCGGAGAGGGGGAAACCTTTGATTAATCGCTAAGATAAGGGGCCTCATGGCGTAAAAATTAATCTCATGAACTGAATGACAAATGCATTGGAAAGCATTAAAATCCCCTATATTAGGGTGCAAGAGGGTATTTAAAATCATGATGGTCATATATTGACCATTTCATGTTCGGACGAACGTGCGGGTTGAAGACGTCCCAAGTATATATGTAATACCGTGACACATGTATGTCAAGGTACGGCAAGTTTGATATATTTGAAGAGAACAGAGAAATTCGGTTAGTGATGTCCAATAACTTTATCGCTTAAAAGTCGTGCCACAATTTTAAAGAAAATCAAACTCACTCACTAAAAAGATATAAAATCTAAGTAGAGTGGCAAGAATGAGTCGATCCCATGGAGAAGAAAATTTTTTTTTGAAGTAAGTTGAAAATCCTTATGTTTTGAAAAACCAAGTTTAAGTGAGTTTAAACTAATGGAAAGTAAAGGTGCATGAAAATAAACCTATCTAAAGAATATGAGAGGGCTAAAGAAGATAATTTAGAAGGAGATAGAAAGAGAACGAGAAAGACACAATTACACAAGATGAACTTTTATTGCTATGAAAGTGGCAATTACAACTCTATGAAAATGAAAATTACAACTTGAAAATAAAAAAAACAAAGGAAGAAATAAGAGCCATGTTGTGTATGTGATTTTGATGCTTACAAAATGACTTTGTTACTTGGCCTTGTGCTTGACTGGTTATTCATGTCTTCATGTGAAATGTTGTTATTGGGATATCATCATGTGGATGCATTTATGACTCTATAAGGCTCATACGTGATTTGATGTTAACACATTGCATATACATTGCATATACACTTGGTGAGATTGCTTTGTATTCAATGAGAAAGCTTTTGTGGAAAATATGTTTGGATAAATGTTGGATTGATGAGATTTGATGATGATCAAATGCAATGTGACTCAATATTGTTTTGCGTGGCTTTGCTCCTTACTCTTTAAATTTCAAATTTATTCTATCATGCAATGGTGAATCATATTTGGAAATTCATGACTCTGTGTATGGACGATTCAACCAATAAACAAGATATTGAGGATCAATGGTGAATTCAGGTAAACTGATGAGGTAAATACTGATATATTTTTGTTATGTAATATATCTCATCTTTTTCTTCTTGAATGAGCAATGGAAACAATCTTGGATAAGATCCCACTTGATTATACTTTCACAAGTTATCATGAATCTATTAAAGAAAGTGAATTGTAATGGGTTGATTTGTAAGCTCTATAATGAAGCAAACTGACTCGTACTGGGTGATATGCAGGCTGAAAGAACTCCTCACAACCCTTTTCAATCAAATTGGTGGAGTTTATTCTCTTTATTTTCAGCAAATTGGGTCATTGGGCTTTCTGGCAGAGCAAGAGTCGACACCTGGTGTCGATATCTTGCTCCTGGACTCTTTTACAGGAACAAGTCCAGGAGGTGTCGACACCTACCTGAGGTGTCGACACCAGGTGTCGACACCTACCTGGAACTGGTTCTGGCAGCTGTTGACACTCGTTTTATACCCAATAAGTCGGGTCATCTCCTTATTCATTCCTTATGATGCTCCGAGTTGTTCATTCTTTGACGAGTCTCTTGATCAGTTGAAGCCTGTTTCTTGGGTCTTAATTCCTGGATTAAGATGTGGCTCCTGGTGGCATTGCGTTGGTAAAGCTTGGTAATCCTCTTCATTATATTTTTTGAACCTCAATGATAATAACGGTCCCAGTCCGGCGCGTTTCTTACTTCTGACGCATGGGTCCTGGACCGTTACTCTTTGAAGAGTCCTAAAGGCTAAGTCCTCGTGGTCAGTGCTTATCCTTTTAATTCTACGTTGATAATAACGATCTATCGTGCAGCCGTTGTTTCTCTATGACGCCCTATGCCTTGGCCGTTGCTTCCTTGAAGAGTCCAACTTGTTGGGTCTTCTTCCCGTTGATCTTATCTCTTTGGGATAGGGTTGAAAGTAACGGATGATCCTTGGTGCGTTACTTCCAAGTGGCGGTCTATCGTGCAGCCGTTACTTCCTTCCGAGAGTCCTGGCAGTTCAGGCCTTTTCTCTGCTACTCCGTGGTTGAGATAAGAATTTGGATTAACGTTATCTCTTTCAAATCCGATCCTCAGGACCTCCCGTTTGATTCTATGGACTCTTGGTGATATTATCCTCAAGGATTTGCTAAGAGTTATCCCTCTTTCCTGCTGAATTATCCTCTGCTTGACCTACGAGTTTTGAGGGTCTATAAATAGAACCCTTGAATTCATGGCAAAAAAGGGGGGGAGATTTGAATTCACGACGAAGTGCTGCCGAACTCAGGAGCCATCTTCATCCAGGAGGAGCTGTTTCCCACGTCCATCCATCTTCCAATCAAGGGAGTCTTTTAGTTTTTATCTTTCAAGTTTATCATTGCATGCTTGAGTTCTTCCTTGGTTTTTCCTCAAACAAAGCATTGTCCCTCCTCTTCCTCCACATTTTTCACTGTTCTTTAAGCATATAAACATCCTTCCAAACTTTTAAAACACCCAGAGGGGTTAAAAAACCAAAAACTCCCCGGTAATTCCCTCTCCTTTTGATGTTCTTAAGATTTTTAAGAATTGATGCTATGCTTGTGAAAAGGGCTAATTGAGGTTGTCTTGTCTTGTCTTTCCTTTCTACGTCTTTGGCAGGTTTACAGGTTCATTAGCACGAGGCCTAAGTCTTCTAGCCGGCTGGAAGAGTTGGAGTTAAAAGGATTCAAGCTTTACTACTGCAGGTTACCTGACGGTCTGGTGCAGGCGCGTCACTATCTTCTGGCGGTCTATCGTGCGGCCGTCGCTTCCAAGCGACGCACAGGGTTCTGACCGTTACTTCCAAGTTGATCTGTAGGCTTTCCTTGGTTTTCTCTCCCGTGGGCGGGTGCTTCATCCACCTATTTCCAAGGTATATTCAGGTCTTTTGACTTTTTTTACTTTGGTGGCGATCACATCTTTCCTTGGTATTGGGCATTAGCTGTCTTCTTCATCATATCATCTTTACTTTCCTTGCTTGCTCCACCTTCACGGTGTGTTTTTATTTACTCCTTGCTCCACGCCCCGGCGTGTGTTTTCCTTTTTCCTTAGCGTAATTTGACTGAGATAGCATGCCCATGCTAGAGCTAGCTATGATTGCCTAGGTTCATGTTCACATGTTCATAGGTCGTGAGTAGATCTTTGATTGCTTGTTTGTCATCTTGCCATGTTACTTTGCAAACCTCAAAAGTAAGATAAAAGGTAGGCAAATAAATATCAACAGATAATTTTTTTTGGCGATCACGGTGGGACAGCTTGTGCCAATCGTGCTCTTGATTCTTGTTCAAAACTTGCCATCATCTGCTTGTTGAGTTGCCCTTTGTTTCCCCTTTGATTAATGCATATTCTGGATTTATGAGTTCTATGACGGCCAGGTGTCCCCGCGTCACAGTTCTCTGACGCAGGGGCATTAGACCGCCGCTTTGGTTCTGCTGTGTGAGCATCCACGGGCTTTCCGGTTACTTCTGCTTGGTTTTGGTTCTCTGGCTCATCTGACGGTCTCATCCCCCTGCGTTATATATTATCTGGCGGTCTGGCCTTCGACCGTTATTTCTCTCTGACGTAGGGGCCTTCGACCGTTACTCTCCTGGCAGGTTGTCCGTTGCATGTGGAGTTGTTTTCGTCCGCCTGAATCGTCTTCTCCAGTCGCTTCTTCCTTCACGTTCTATTCCAATCCCCTCTTCGAATCCACCATGGCATCCTTCAATCCTCCGCGCTCCCAAGAGGACTCTCTTCCTCAAGGGCTCCTTGAGAACCCCCCTAGGGTTGCCACCTTTCCCTCCGGAGAAGGGACCGCCCCTCTCCCGTCCTCCACATCTGCGGGAGGTAGTCAAGGTACCCCTTCTCTTTCTACTCCTTCTGCGGGCTCCGTCCTTCACATGATGGCCCAATTGGACCCGACTCAACTTCAAGTCCTATATCAAGCTATGCAAGGGTCCAACGCTTCTCCCCCCGCCGCTGTTCAAGGTCAATCTAATCCTTCCATTATCGGGCCGTCCGTTCAGCCCACTCCGATTGACCTCACTCCGGTCCAACCCCGGACCATCACTTTCGCTGGCATGGAGATGGGCCAATTTTCCAATTCAGCCCATCAGTCTTTTGATAAAGGGAAATCGCCTATCCCTTCTTTTGTCCAGGCGGATCATCATAATTCTGGTTCGGTGGCTTCACAGCTTCTCATGAACCCTTCTGATTTCTTACACCCTCAGCAAGGGGTGGCCCAAACTCACTCCCATCCGGGTATATCTCAGGCTCAATATCCTTCTTACGGGCCCCCTATTTCCACCGTCTATCCTTCTACTCATGCCTATGGGCCTCCCCCGTCTGCCACCCTCATTCCATCCGCTCCTCAACAATCGGCGTCCTTCACTACCCCTGCTCCCTCCCAAGAGCAGGACTTGCTTAACAAGTGGGCCGCCATGCAGCAACAACTTGATTTCCTCCAGAAAAGGGTTGGCCCACAATCCTTGGCCGATATTCCTATTCCGAGCTTCCAGAACATTCGGTTCCCTCCGCAATCAGAGCTCCCCAACTACCGCAAGTATGATGGGAACAGCAATCCCTTTATCCATGTGAGGGATTTTCTATATGAATCGACGTAGTTCCAATATGATGATCGCCTCATGGCATACTTATTCCGCCGATCCTTAGATGGAGTTGCTCTGGAATGGTTCTATTCTCTGCCACTAAAAGAGGCCGAGAGTTTTAAGGTAGTTAAGGACAAATTCATTCAGCGATTTCAAGACAGGGTCGGACCAGAATATTCATTTACAGACCTAGTAGCCGAAAAAATGAAACCAGAGGAAGACTTCGCCACCTATGCAGACAGGTGGAGGCAGATGGCCGCCAGAGTGCCTGGCCACATTCCGGAGGAAGAGAAGGTCAAACTGCTAATTTCCAATGCCACCCCGACCTTCCGCAACATCCTGGCAATGAATGATATAGCTAACATGCATCAACTCTACAGCCGGGCGCGCTTCATACAGACTCAATTCAAGGACTCCCCCATCCATTCTCTCTTCGAAAGCCAAAAGTCCAAGTACCACAAGAAACCACAAGGGCCAGTTACCGAGGGAGTCCAAACAAACGAGCAAGTGCAAGCCGTTACTTTTCCATTTCAGGCCGCACCCTTCCGCTACAACCAAAACCCCCGCAATCCACAAAACACCGCTCCACAAAACTTCCAGGCCACTCCACAAAACCCTCCCCCCGCCTTCACCATTCCTCAAAACACCTTCACCATTCCGCAACAACCACCGCCACCATCGCAATACCATAACGTCCCTCCACCCAACGGCTACAACAACAACAACCCTAATAGCAAGCGTCCGGCTCCCCGGAGAGCCCAGTATCCTCCATTGCCAGAGACACTTACAGATATTTTCTTGGCACTCATGTTAGTAAATGCAATCCAACTTCCTCCGGAACGGCCTGTTTGGAACCCGGCAGTTGATCAGACTAAATATTGCATGTTCCATAGGCAGCCAGGCCATACCATAGAAGGATGTTTTCAGTTCCGGGATCTGGTATATGACCTTCATGAAGGGCAGAGAATTGACTGGGCCGAAATGCATAGGGTCATTGTAGAGATTAAAGAGAAGAGAAGGCAACCGCAGGGGCAGCAAGTGCAGCAGCATCAAGCACCGCAGCCGCAGCAGCCGCCACAACAGCAGCAACCACAGCAAGTACAAGACCTAGGCATCCACCAGAACCCGATGCCAAGTCATCCACCTGCTCCTCAGCAGCAGCCGCCGGCACCAGGACAAGTAAACGTGGTTCAACCACCGGCCCCCAATGCCGGGTGGTCCTTTGATGAGGATGGCGCCACACCGCAAGTAATGGCCTTCCACCACAACCTCCGCAACCATTCCTTCATCCTCCCCACACAACCGACACCCTCTCCGCTCGTCCTACCATCCACACCCGCTCCAGCAAACCCTCTACCGCTCTCCATCCCATCGTTCCCTCCAACACTTACTCCCCTCACCATCATCACACCACCACCTAATCCTTCGCCCACTCTCAAGCATCCACTAGCCTTCCCTCCACCCGCATCAACATCCATCACCACCGTACCTTCCACCAACCCCTCACCTATCATCCGCTCACCCCCCATTAACCTCACCAACCCTACGCTCCGCCAAATCACCTTCCCCGCACCACCTGTCCCACTCGTCCACCCTACAGGGCCCGTCATACTCTCTTCGGATACTGCAGCAAACTGTGCCTTAAGGAGCGGGAAGATGTTCCATCGGAGTTACGTTACTACTTCTAATCCCCAGTCCTCTCAGCCGGTGGCTGAGCAAGAGGAAGCTGAACCACTACCGGGTACTCAATATGACTTGTTACATCATCTGGATCGAGTACCCGCTAAGATATCTGTACTGGAGCTAATCAAAAGGTCTACCCTTCATCAGGATGCACTAAGGGACTTCTTACAGAAGGTAATGGTTAGCGAAGACATGGCAGTCGACAGCTTACCAACGGCACTAGCAACTATCTCCAAAGGGCCGGCAATTACATTCACAGAAACCGAGCTTGCACCTCCGGGGGTGATAGTTAAAATGCATGTCGTTAATACATTCACTACCAACTTTAATTATCGGCCCTCAAATTAATTAAAAGAGAATAGATAAGCAGTGAGTCCGAGTCGAGTCCACAGGGAAATTTATATTTTTAGGTAGAAAATCTTGAGTTTTATAATTAGAAATTTATGGCAAATGGACACTAAAATAAGAGTTGACAAATTGAAATTAACTAACCTGAATAAATGGATCTAAAGGACCAAGACACCGGTTAAGCAATCGCACATAAGGTTCTAAACAGACTACACTTAGAAGAGGAAGTGAGAGACAATTGATGATATTGACAGTAAAACACTTTTACTAGAAGAACAGCAGAACATGCTTGCAACTAATTTACTGAATATGAAATGACCAAGACTAAGTTGATTGACTAGCTCAATCCACTAAACAATTCACTGCAAAGAAACTAAAGATGGCTTTAGTGGAAATATCGGTGAACAGCAAACAAAACAACAACCCAGGGGAAACAACCCTTCCTCTCCTCTCAGTTATGTCACCACCGATGCCACACAAGAACTGAGATCGCTGCAGTGTGATGAACTACATAAGCTTGAACTTTAAAAGAAATAATACCCTAGACAAGAAAAGTCACGGCGAAACACCACATAATAGAACAGAGTACAAATGAAAGGAAACCGGGGCACTAAATGCTGCCCTCTCCCTGTCTCTCCGTTTCGTTATTGTGAGTGGCTGAACAGCAAGGGAATCGCAGCGAGGGGACTTCCACCAAGGATGGCCAATGCTGCACTCCCAACCGTCGAACTCCCAGCTCGGGTGCCCAACAGACGAGCCGCGGCAAACTTGTCTTCACGCCACAGAACCGCACGGGAACTCCACTGGACACCTGGACGCCGCACCACCGCACCAAGGAAGCTTGTGGACGGCACGAACGCAGCAGAGGAGGCGAGCACACGTTGCCGCCGTCGACGTTGCACTGCCAAGCCGAGGCTGCTCGCGGACGCACGGGGCGAACGGAGAACCTCCCAAAGAAGGCCGGCAGCTACAAACTCCAAACACTAAGCCAGAGAGACCCGAAGACAAAAGCTTAAAACCCAAGGTGTGAACTAAAAAGCATGAAGATTAAAAAAACTCCCAGCGAACTTAAAACAAAGATTACAAAACTCCCAAGAACTCTCAAACAATCTAAGACTGGAAAACTGAACAGCAGACTAGAAAACCCCAAGATCACTCCAAAAAAAAAAACGAAGAAGGAACCCCCAAAAAGCACAGAAGAAGAACCCCAAAAGAAGACACGATCTCTTAGGAATTCCCAAAATCAAAAGCGAAGATTGGAAAACTCAAAGCCAAAGATGGAAAAATTCCAACAATCAAAAATCCAACCCGAGATAACCCAAAAACAGCAGACGAAACCCAAAAAAAACTCTCAACTGGAAAACCAAAAGAACTCCCGTCCAGCCTTCACGTGCGTTCCCTGAACCTCCTCTTTATAGGGATGTGGACGACACCAGAATCCTGCGAAACTTCCTCCGGATTAGCACCATCGCTGCTATCCAGTGCCCTTTGCGAACGCAACTCTCGGCCGTTTCCTCCGCCACAGACGAACAGCCCACCTGCGCGAGCGGATGGCCTCCGCTATCTTCGCTGCGTCCATCTTATCGCGTCGACGGCGTTTACCCTTTTAACAAGGCTGTTGCCGCTCTCACCGCTAAAGGATCCGCCGTTGAAGCTGCTTTATTGTTGCGGGAATAATACTTTAACATAGTCATGCACGTGGTTGGCTCATCAACTTGCTGCTTCATGCAACTCACGATACATATTCATGGCCACTTTACGTGACCACCATGCATGTGTTACAACAAGCCACCATTTTTTTACGTGATTAGCCCATCACCAAACTGTAGCTTTAGTGCAACTAAGCCATGTGTATCTTAATTTGTTAAGCCATGCACGTGATGCATGTTATACTGCCACACCTTGTGCCTCATGCAAAATCACATGTGCATCCACTCATGGCCACTTTACGTGACCACCATGCAACTTGATAACTTTTATGTTTTTCATATCTACACCTTCATTTCCACGTAAGAATACCAACTACTACCACCTGCCATTTTTAGAAAATGTGCATAGGTGAAATATTGTAACAAAATCAATGAAAAACTTATTCATTTATATGCATTGAATTCTGTTTACAAATTCTTCCCCAAAATTTATCATTTTTCATGAAAACTCCAAAATTCATCAAAACCTATTTCTGTGGATATTTTCACACATAATCAATAATTTACTTTGAATTTTCTCTAAAACATGTGAAATTAATATGTGAAAATATGAAGTTATCAGGGGGCTCGGCAAATGCCGCTCTGCATAACAATTACCCTGAACAAAGTCAACATTGAAGCAGCACTGGTTGACACGGGGGCCTCAATTAATGTTTGCCCACTTAGCACCCTCCGGGTATGCAACATATCTGAAGAGTTACTACGGCCTACTCCCACCACTATAGCAGCATATGACAACTCAAGGCGAGTATGTCACGGCATAATCACCATTCAGGCAGAGCTCGGGCCCCTTACTATGGCCGTGGAATTCTATGTTCTCGATATCGACCCTATGTTCAAGGCTATCTTGGGTCGTCCCTGGATTGACACGCTTGGCGCCGTACCCTCCACCGCACATCAGTGCGTTAAATTCCCCTTCCAAGGGAGGGTCGTCAAGGTCAAGAGCTTGTCCATAGTACAGACAGTCAAGGCCATCTCAGATCAAGTTCTTCCCACACTCTGGCTGAGCAGCCGACCCGTTTTGTCAGTACTTGATTTGAACTTTCCTTGGGCTTACACATCTCCCAAGCCCATCACTACCCCAGTCAATGTCAAAATGAAGCCGCAGATCCGAGATTCAAAGGGGTGGAATATTATATTGAAACTGGGCTATCAACCGGGGAGAGGCCTCGGAGCGCAACTGCAAGGAATGACTAAGCCTATACCCAAGGGAAAGAAAATGGGCAGAAGAGGCCTCGGTTACAAGGAAACGGCATTATCTATGATGGGTGATTCTGGGCCACTCACCTGGGATTATCACGAGCACTTTGTCAAAGGGCCTCTCCAGCCTGGCACATTAGCTCCAAAGCCGGTTCAGCCAAAAAGGGATGTAGTTTGTTCGATTGCAGGTCTGCCTTCCTTGCCAAGAGGGTCAGATGATGACATGCTCGACTACAGCCAGGCCCTGCCGAGGCTCTTTTATGAGGAAGAGCGCCAGAAGCAACAAGAGGTTCAGCTCGTACAGTGGAGGCCGAAGAAGCAGCCCGTGGTTAAATTACAGAAGGTGGAGAGCTCTACAGTTATCTTCTCTTGGTCTCCCTTACGCTTCCAATCCATCTTACAGCAAAGGGAGTTCATACCCCGCCTTCCTCCTGTCATGATAAATCCATCCGTCATTGATCCACCAGAGATTCTATTCATTCCGTGTGCTTGCGGGAAATGCCCGCGCATTGATCTATCCACTCTATTTACTCCTCCTTCTCCCCATGCTCAACTCCACGAGATGTGGTTCTCTTCTTCTGATCCCTTCTTTGATTGCATCTTCCCCGAGCTGTTCCCTATGCAGCTCCCACCTCCTCCATCTTGCTGTGTAGTCTCCGCTGATCTCCAAAAAAAAAAAAACGTCAAATTTGAAACGGAGATTTCAGTGGAAGATTACGATATCCTGTCTCCATCCTCCTCCTCCCAAGGGCACGAGTCCCCTGCTCCTCCCCTTCCACTAGGCCTTTTCTCCCCTAGGATAGGGTTAGGGTCTAGTGAGTCTAAGGAAGTAGAGTCAGTTAGGTCTAGAGAAGTCGGGTCTTATTCTAGGTCATCCAATCCTTCCCATCCTGAGCCGCGCTCGCTCGCGCGTCCTTCCCGATCTATTCCTGATAGGTTCTTGCAAGATCTAGCTCAGCGGTGTCATGCTCTTTTGAAGTGCCCGGAATTCATCGCCACATCAATTGTGATTAAAGACGAAGAGGAAATAGAAGGGGGATGGAGTGACGACGGATTAGGCGTCTATGAAGTTTTGGATGAGAAGGATCCAATAGATGAAGACAGCGATATAGAGGACACTGCCGACTTATATACACAAGGACTAAAGAGATTCGACCAGCCGTCGACGGCAGTGGATGAACCTACAAAGGAAATCAACTTGGGAACAGAAGAAGACCCAAGGCCCATCATTATTTCAGCTGATCTCCCTTTACAGGTAGAAGAAGATCTAATTAAAGTACTAAGGGAGTATAGCGATTCTTTCGCCTGGTCTTATGAGGACATGCCAGGTCTTGACCCCTCCTTAGTGGAACATCGACTCGTGCTTAAACCAGGGGCAACACCTGTTAAACAAAGGTCAAGAAGATTTCACCCCCACATGGCCTTGAGGATCAAAGAAGAGGTCGACAAGCTATACAAGGCCAAGTTCGTCAGAGTAGTCTTATATCCCCAGTGGGTGGCGAACATAGTCCCTGTTCTCAAGAAGGATGGAAAAGTGCGCATATGCATTGATTTCAGGGACCTAAACAAAGCATGTCCCAAAGATGATTTCCCGCTACCTCATATAGACGTCCTAGTGGATAACACTGCCGGGTATGAAGCTCTGTCATTTATGGATGGGTACTCGGGCTACAATCAAATCCGTCTCGCTCCGGAAGATCAAGAGAAAACTTCCTTCACCACACCCTGGGGCACGTATTGTTATGTGGTTATGCCATTTGGGTTGAAGAACGCAGGTGCCACCTATCAAAGGGCGATGATGGCCATTTTCCACGACATGATGCACATATACATGGAAGCTTACGTGGATGACATCTTGGTGAAATCAAGAACAAAAGAAGAACACCCCTCTATTCTGGCTAAGGTGCTACAGAGAGCCAGGGAGTATAAGCTTAAGATGAATCCGAAGAAGTGTGTATTCGGAGTCTCTTCAGGGAAGTTGCTAGGGTTCATAGTGAGCAAACGGGGGATCCAGATTGATCCTAATAAAGCACAGGCCGTCATGGACATGCCTCCGCCAAAGAACATTACGGAACTTCGAGGATTGATTGGTAGACTGTAATTCATTAGAAGATTCATATCTCAACATTCTCAAAGGTGCCGCCCGTTCTATGAATTGCTTAAGGCAGGGGTCAAGTTCGAATGGAATCAAGATTGTCAAAAAGCCTATGAGGACCTCAAAGAGTACCTGTCCAATCCCCCGGTTTTGCAACCTCCTGTCCCTGGGAAACCCCTAATCCTATACATCTCGGTTATTGAGGACTCCCTAGGGGCGGTCTTAGCACAAGTGGATGATGAAGGGAAAGAGCGAGCCGCGTACTACCTTTCTCGGCTGTTTAATCTAGCTGAATCCAAGTACACCGCTATGGAGAAGACTTGTGCCGCCTTAGTATGGGTAGCTCAGAAGCTTAAACATTACTTTCTCGCCCACCCAGTTAGGTTGATCTCTAGAATGGACCCGATCCGTTATCTCCTAGAAAAGCCTGTCCTTTCTAGTAGGTTAGCTCGCTGGCAGAGCTTCCTCTCTCAATTTGACATCACCTTTGTTGTTCAGAAGGCAGTCAAAGGATATGCCATTGCTGAGCATCTTGCACATCTCCCTATTCCTCATACCGATTCCATTCAGGATGATTTCCCTGATGAGCATCTCTCTGTCCTTTCCCATCATCCCTTCTGGTCTCTGCACTTCGACGGTGCACTCAACTCTCAAGGCCAAGGGATCGGAGCGGTCTTGCTTACTCCAGAGGGAGTAACCATCCCCTTCGCTTATCAACTACGATTTCCTGCTACCAACAACATCGCTGAGTATGAGGCTCTCCTGGCCGGCTTGAAGCACGTCTATCTCCTAGGCGCGCGCTATTTAAACATCATAGGAGACTCTCAGCTCGTTCTACGGAAAGTTCTGTCCACTTACCGTACTCGTGACCCCAAGCTCAAACCTTATCAAGATTTGGTCAAGCTCATTGCTAAGCGATTCCGTAAGCTGATCTATATCCATACTCCCCGTTCTCTGAACATTCTAGCTGATGCTTTGGCATCTCTTGCTTCCTCCTTATCTTTTTCTCTCAGTCGTAGTACTGAGACCATCGTCGTCCAGAGATTGGACGCACCTTCTCTTCAAGATCCTTGGTTCATCAACCTTAGGAAATCTGTAGAGGCGAGAGTTGAGAAGGAAGATCTCAAGGAAGTTTCATTAACCGAACTAGAGGAGATTCTGGACGAAGAAGAATTGCCTTGGTATCATGAAATCGAGTTGTTTTGCAAAGAAGGGTCATTTCCAGAAGGGGCAAAGGCTGAGCAGCGTAAAGCGATAAGAAGAGCCGCCGCAAGGTACACTATCATTGCAGGAGAACTATATAGGCGTGCCACTAATGGAATGCTCATGAGATGCTTAGATGATGTAGAAGCTTGGAAAGTGGCTGAAGCAGCCCATTCTAGCGAGTGTGGAGGTCATGTCAATGGCCAGGCTCTAGCAAAGAAGATCCTTAGGCAGGGCTACTACTGGCCCACTCTGGAGGAAGATTGCTCCCTCTATGTCCGGAGGTGTCTCAAATGCCAACTCTATGCTGATAAAATTCACTCTCCAGCTTCGTCCCTCCATCCTATGACTGCTCCTTGGCCTTTCTCTATGTGGGCTTTCGACGTTGTCGGCCCACTCGGTGATCCTAATTCTCAGATCAAGCAGAAATCCTTCATCCTCACCGCTACTGAGTACTTCACCAAATGGGCCGAAGCCGAGGCATACGCAGAGATCAAAGCTACAACGGTGTGCCGCTTTATCATGAAGAATATCATCTCGCGGTTCGGAGTGCCAAGCAGCATCATCACCGACAACGGACCCCAGTTCGTCTCCCAAGAGCTTAAGGACCTATGTAAGAAGTTCAATATTACACTGCATCATTCATCTCCATATTACCCTCAAGGCAACGGTCAGGCCGAGGCCACTAATAAAACCCTTCTTAAAATCATTAAGAAAACATGTGAAGCACATAAATTTTTTGATTGGCCTGAAAGATTGGTGGAAGCTCTATGGGCTTACCGCACCTCCGTCCGTACCCCTACGGGACAAACTCCCTACTCTCTGACTTACGGGATGGAGGCAGTGCTCCCATACGAGGTCTTAATCCCTTCCTTTAGAGTACAGCTCGATAAGGAACTTAATCTCGATGAACGTCGAGAGGCATTGCTGGTCCAGTTGGAACTCTTGGATGAGAAGAGGATGAACGCGGCCGATCATGTATCTATTTATCAAAAGAGGGTTTCGCGTTATTTTCAAAAGAAGGTAATCGAACGAAAATTTTGTAAGGGTGAAATTGTTTTGAAACGCAAATTTATTCGGTCTGCAGGTCCTAGGTCCAAGTTGCAGCCTAACTGGGAAGGGCCGTTTGTAATAAAAGAAGCTTATCTAGGGAATGCTTATCGTTTAGTAAACGCGGAAGGTGAGGAGCTCTCTCACCCGTGGAATGGGTTGTATCTTAAGCGTTTCTTTCCTTAAAAAAAAAAAAAAATCTAGACCATGTGCTTCTCCGGCAATAAGAACTTCCTCCCTATCTTCAAAAGGAGAGTCTCAAGTAAGGCAATCACACACTACACGACGTCCCTGGTCGGGCTCCTTGTTTAAACGACACCGTTTTTCCTTGGCCGTGCTTTAGGGGAAAGTCAAAGTCCCTGTCCGCTTCATTCTTCGGCTGAATCCAGGGGCAAGGGGTGAATAAGGAGGCGACGACCAATCCAAACTCCCTAACGAGAAGAGGTCTCAAATAGGGGCAAGTCCGTTATGACCTGACGCCACAAGGAACAAAGGAAAAGAAAAGAAAAGGAGTGTTCTTTACAACGAAATCGAAAGCATCATCTTAAAGTCTATGAATGAATTTTCAAAAGCTCCAACGGAAAAAGAAAGCTAGGCATGACAAGAGTGGCAGTACAGTTCCCCGCGGGACGTTATGAGCCCGGTCGCATGCATGCCTAGGTGGACAAAGGTTCGATGGCGGACATAAAAGCCCCGGCACAACAGACCGAATCTCTAATAGGGTTGTACGGTGAGGGAATCAAGTTCTAAAAACTCCCATATCTGGCCTAAAGCTTACCCCCATGATCTTTTTTCCTTTTAGGACTGAGATGAGTACCCTAGGTATGGCATTGGTAAAAACACCGTCACGATGATCGGGTCTCGGCCAGGGGTTGTCACAATATTGCACGCCGATCCCTGGACTCAATCTAAAAGAGGAAGGTCTCGAGTTGCTAGAGAGGCACTGGTTTTTCAAAATCCAAAAAAAAACAACAAATATTCTCAAAATCCAAAAACAACAAATATTTTCAAAATAAAAAAAAATAAAAAAATCCAAAAAAATCCAAAAAACAACAAATGTTTCCAAAAAAATAAAACAAACATTCTCAAAATCCAAAAACATTAAATACTTTTCAAAACGCCCAAAAATACCATCATATGCATAGCATACATCGCATTTTCATTGTGTTTTCGCCTATTTAATAGGGCTCCACCCCTTGACCCAATATCAAGAAACGGTCATTATCTAACTTGCTTCAAGGCAAGGGGTTGAGTCTAAGAACAGATCTAACTTGCTTCATATGTGAGTGTGTGCAGGATACAGGGGCAAGACCAAAAGTAAAAGCTCACAACTATGCAGGTTCAAGGCATGTAACGCACCAGCATCAGACCGTCACAGTCATGTAACGGGCCCATCGTCGACCGTTACTTTCCTTCAGGAAAGGCGAGAAGCCGCCCAGCATCGTCTGCCGGTTCGTAGTGCTGAGGGACTCGAACAGGAATGCGAGCACTGCCGCTCCCCAGGCGTATCTCCTGACTCTGCCCAAATCCTCTATCATCGGCAGCAGTCTGCAGCTGATAACATCTGCCCGAGTCGCGAAAAGGAGCTTCCCGAATAGCAGCATCAGGAAGCGTCTGAGCACTCTGTCTCCCTCTGGTCCCGCCTCCGCCGCCACGCGAGGGCGCACCTGGTCTATCACTCTGCTCAGGTGCTCCTCGGGTAGCTCTCCTACGGCGATCGCCGCTCCTCTCAGTCCCAAGCTCTCCTGCAGCACTGATCTCGAAAGCTGGGAGGAGGACTGTCCCGGCCTGATCAAGTCTAGCCCGAGCAGCTGCTGCGCCATCTCTCGGTAGTCGCCGTATGTCCACCCTGTCACCGCGGCTCCGTGGACTCTCAGTCCGGTAATCCTCGCTATGTCTTCTAGCGTGGGGATCATGTGGCCCCACGGGAAGATGAAAGCTCTGCTGATCGGGTCCCATCTCTCGTGCAAGGCGTACAATACCGGAGTGTCCATCCGGATCACCTCGATGCTAAGCACCTCGGCGAATCCCATGCCGGCCAATCTCTCTCTCTGGTAGTCGGGCAATGCCTGGTACACTGCCCGGATCTGAAGCCAGGAGATCCGTGATCGTCTTTTCCCCTGCATTGCATATTAGATCATTAATTAGTCCAATTGGCATCATATAATCATTGCATAAACATTCATAATTAAAAAGAAAAACAAAAATTTGAAAATTGAAAACCCTAAAAAATAGTTTAAGTCCCTGGCGTGCGTGACGGCCCTGGGGTAGGGCGTCGTTTGACTCTGACGGACTCATCATGGTGCGTCAGACGAGTCACGGTCGTTGGCAGGACCGTCACATTGTCTGCATTTGGGAATTTTTTCCCTTGCATCCTCGTGGTCTCCCACTATGGCCGAATGGCCTACAATTGTTCCTAGGGGGTCTGTGGACCCATTTCTACCCTCAAAACCCACATGCATTCACATAAAAAATTTAAAAACATTAAAAATTCAAGTTAGGGCGGGAGAACCTACCTCATGGTCCATGCCCCTTCTCCTCTTCTTGGCTGATTCTTTGGGCTCTTCTTCACCCAATGGGGCTTCCCTTTGGTCCCCCACGGCCGTAGGAGCTTCTTCTTCTTCTCTTGGCTCTCTTCCCCTCGGTTCTTCTTCCGTGACTGGTGGGATCGCCTCCCGTTCGAGCCGGCGATGGAACCGCCGTATTGCCTTTCTCTTTCCTCTCTCTCTCTTCTGTGGAGGCGGCTGGGAACCCTCGTCGCCGGCCATGGTGGTGGTGGGAGTTGGTGATCGCCGGAGGGTTTCTCGGTTGGGGTTTTTGGGTGTTGAATGTGGAATGAATGGCCGTAACCGTTCGGTTTTGTTTTTTGAACGCGCAGGAAATACGACGGTCTATCGACCGACCGTCACATCC
Organism: Amorphophallus konjac; assembly: GCA_022559845.1. Classification (NCBI taxonomy): domain Eukaryota; kingdom Viridiplantae; phylum Streptophyta; class Magnoliopsida; order Alismatales; family Araceae; genus Amorphophallus; species Amorphophallus konjac. The sequence continues at coordinate 428,160,435 of CM040120.1, read as the reverse complement.
TTCTGACGCGTCTGGATCTGACCGTTACATGTGTTGGCCCTGTTTTATTGAAGAATGTGAACCGCCTGGTTTATGACGGACTAGGGGTGGTCCGTTACTTGATGTGACGCACGTACATGAGACCGTTACAAACTTGCAAGTTTCTTGATGAATTAAATGGTCTAATTGATGTCAAAATGGTTCCATTTTCTTCCATATTGTTCCTTATTAATGCCTCTCGCATGTACAAATGGTTATGCCTTGATTCATGATCATATTTATTTTTTTTGGCTAACCTATCTTTCATAAAGGAATTATAAGTGAAGTCGTGCTTTATCGTTCGTCAGGCAGGTAGGTCAGGTATTGTATCTCGTTCCCTCACTCCCTTAATGCATTACTATATGTTATCTATGATATATTACCTCGAGAACCGGCTGGTCATTCCTGTGTCCTGGGATCTGATGTTCCCCTTAAACAAAAATGATGATGATCTAAGTTCACGTGATTAATCAGTGGATAGGCCGTTAGATTGGAAAGTTTGGGGACGATGGTTCTATCTTGCACGCCGTGGTTGCAGATAGTGTCCTGACTCTGATTACTCCGATCTAGCAATATTATTCTCGAGTATTTGATATTTTTATCTTTCTTTGCATTTTATTTTGAAGATTTCTTTTTCCTTTAGCCCAGCATGCATCATACGCATTCTTTGAGCATTTCATGAGTTTCATCTGCTCAGGATATCTCAGTGATGGTGGACAGCTGTGTTCTTAATCCCGAATAAGGAGAATCATTCCACTCTGAATTAGAAGGTCTCCTTCGATTTGCTCGCTTGATCTGGTTCGCTGAAGATTCCTGTCTGGAGTTTAGTCTCTTTCCTTTCCGTTGCCTCCGGCGGCTAGCCGTGTTTCCTTTCCTTAATTAATTCCTCCAGACTTGCGTCCTTTGGTTGGCTATTTCCTTGTGATCAATTTGAAGTTTTTCAAAAAATTCCTATCGCTTGATTGGTGCAGAACGGGTGTCGTTCACCTTAACGCCCTCTTTTTGATACACTCCGCTTCATTTTCCGCTTCATCTCCATGTTCCATTTCGTTTCCGCTTCATCTCCGCTCGTTCCCCTGCAAAGAGGACGTTAAGGAGGGGCATCTGTTGACACCCATTTTATACCCAATAAGTCGGGTCATCTCCTTATTCATTCCTTATGATGCTCCGAGTTGTTCATTCTTTGACGAGTCTCTTGATCAGTTGAAGCCTGTTTCTTGGGTCTTAATTCCTGGATTAAGATGTGGCTCCTGGTGGCATTATGTTGGTAAAGCTTGGTAATCCTCTTCATTATATTTTTTGAACCTCAATGATAATAACGGTCCCAGTCCGGCGCGTTTCTTACTTCTGACGCATGGGTCCTGGACCGTTACTCTTTGAAGAGTCCTAAAGGCTAAGGCCTCGTGGTCAGTGCTTATCCTTTTAATTCTACGTTGATAATAACGGTCTGTCGTGCAGCCGTTGTTTCTCTGTGACGCCCTATGCCTTGGCCGTTGCTTCCTTGAAGAGTCCAACTTGTTGGGTCTTCTTCCCGTTGATCTTATCTCTTTGGGATAGGGTTGAAAGTAACGGATGATCCTTGGTGCGTTACTTCCAAGTGGCGGTCTATCGTGCAGCCGTTACTTCCTTCCGAGAGTCCTGGCAGTTCAGGCCTTTTCTCTGCTACTCCGTGGTTGAGATAAGAATTTGGATTAACGTTATCTCTTTCAAATCCGATCCTCAGGACCTCCCGTTTGATTCTATGGACTCTTGGTGATATTATCCTCAAGGATTTGTTAAGAGTTATCCCTCTTTCCTGCTGAATTATCCTCTGCTTGACCTACGAGTTTTGAGGGTCTATAAATAGAACCCTTGAATTCATGGCAAAAAGGGGGGGGAGATTTGAATTCACGACGAAGTGCTGCCGAACTCAGGAGCCATCTTCATCCAGGAGGAGCTGTTTCCCACGTCCATCCATCTTCCAATCAAGGGAGTCTTTTAGTTTTTATCTTTCAAGTTTATCATTGCATGCTTGAGTTCTTCCTTGGTTTTTCCTCAAACAAAGCATTGTCCCTCCTCTTCCTCCACGTTTTTCACTGTTCTTTAAGCATATAAACATCCTTCCAAACTTTTAAAACACCCAGAGGGGTTAAAAAACCAAAAACTCCCCGGTAATTCCTTCTCCTTTTGATGTTCTTAAGATTTTTAAGAATTGATGCTATGCTTGTGAAAAGGGCTAATTGAGGTTGTCTTGTCTTGTCTTTCTACGTCTTTGGCAGGTTTACAGGTTCATTAGCACGAGGCCCAAGTCTTCTAGCCGGCTGGAAGAGTTGGAGTTAAAAGGATTCAAGCTTTACTACTGCAGGTTACCTGACGGTTTGGTGCAGGCGCGTCACTATCTTCTGGCGGTCTATCGTGCGGCCGTCGCTTCCAAGCGACGCACAGGGTTCTGACCGTTACTTCCAAGTTGATCTGCAGGCTTTCCTTGGTTTTCTCTCCCGTGGGCGGGTGCTTCATCCACCTATTTCCAAGGTATATTCAGGTCTTTTGACTTGTGTTTACTTTGGTGGCGATCACATCTTTCCTTGGTATTGGGCATTAGCTGTCTTCTTCATCATATCATCTTTACTTTCCTTGCTTGCTCCACCTTCACGGTGTGTTTTTATTTACTCCTTGCTCCACGCCCCGGCGTGTGTTTTCCTTTTTCCTTAGCGTAATTTGACTGAGATAGCATGCCCATGCTAGAGCTAGCTATGATTGCCTAGGTTCATGTTCACATGTTCATAGGTCGTGAGTAGATCTTTGATTGCTTGTTTGTCATCTTGCCATGTTACTTTGCAAACCTCAAAAGTAAGATAAAAGGTAGGCAAATAAATATCAATAGCAGCAAGCCAGAACACCAGGTGTCGACACCTGGTGTCGACACCTAGTGTTCAGATCTTCTATTTTGGGTTTTTGTGAACTGGAATACACAAGGTGTCGACACCAGGTGTCGACACCTATGCAGAGTCGTGAAAGATGACTTTCATGTCCTTACTTCGAAAGTCCATTAACTCCAGTCAAACCGCCCTCAAATCACTCCCTTATTTGTGGATCTTGTCCCAAGACTGTCCCTTGACCATCCTAGAAGCTTATATACATCTTATTGGGTTGTAAACCCTAAGAAACCAAGCTAGATCTGAAATTTTGTTTTGTTCTTAACCCTTGTATGTGCAGGGACGCTACTCCAGCTCCCGGGCTTCTTCCGCAACGTTTTGGGCATGAAAGTGAAAGGAAGAAGGCTCCTTCCAAGTCTCCAAACGACCATCTACTAGAAGCTGCGTGGAAAATCAAGATACAACCATTGTCCTCGCAAGAATCGATCATCTTTCTTCAAGAACGGTTTTCATACTGCAGAAGCATTCAAATACGTTTGAAGGAGAGACAAGGGGGAGCTCTAATCACAGCAAAATCTTCCTCATTTTGATTTCTCAAAATCTTTGTTGATAGAGCTTGAAAATTTGCTTTAAGATATTTTTGGAGGACTTTATATGTCTTTTGTCCACTCTCTCTTACACATATATATGAGCTACGATTTTTCTAATACAACAATTCTAATGCTCATATATTCTTTTGTATAGGTGAAGAAAAGAGGGAAAACGTGGTGGAGCTCTTACAAGGAGGATATGATCTACCACCGTGAGGATCTGAAGCTCGTGGAAGAAGGAAAAGAGGAGCTGCACGAGGAGAGGAAGAAGATGATGTCAAAATCATGATCATCCGTCAACGAGCCTAGGAGAACAAGATTTTGTTGAAGAAGGGGGAGCTCTATCTTTGATGCATCTTTCTAGTTTCCTTCTATATAATTTGCTTGAGGGGTCATAGCATATATTTGTCTTTATTTCATAAACATCTGAAAGAATACTTTGTGTGGGTGTTCGGAGAAAGGGTTCTCCGAGTGTTTGTGTTGATGTGTGTGCGTCGATTTGTGCGGAGTATATCCGCGTGTGTACTTGGACGTATTTAGGGGTGTGTTCCCCGTGTGTGGTTGGGAGTTTACTCCCGTGTGGTTGTGTAGGCATTGCCCTACGTGTGTGTGGACGGAGCTGTGTCTCCGTGTGAGGTATTTGTGCGGGGTGTGTTCCCCAACGTTGTGTGTGTGTGTGTGTGCATGCTGCTGTGGCAGCAGTTTAAGGCAAGGCCTCGTGTGTGGATTGCTGCGGAAGTAGCGTGTGTGGTGTTGGGGTTCGTCCCCTTGTTGCTACATTTTGTAGCGTGTAGTGAAGCCTCACCGGTTTGGTGAGGGGTGGACGTAGGGAGCCCGTCGTGATCTCGAACCACCTTAAAAATTCCTGTGTCTTATGGTTTGATCTTTGTGATTGTGTGATTCACTATCTTATCTGTTTATGCAATCGTGTGAGCTCGGTGAGATTGAGTGAATTAAGTTTAAATCTGTTTAGATTAAATTCATCAATCTTATCAATCTTGTTAATTCCGCTGTGTGCTAGTTTATGTTTTTAATTGGACATAGTTTTTACTAGAAGGATCTATTCACCCCCCCTCTAGATCCTTGTTCCTACACTACGGGACCCAACAATTGGTATCAGAGCGAGGCTCTGTTGTTTCTAGATCTTGCGATCTACAGAGTGATCCTAGTGCATTTTATAATCATGAATTTTTCTGTTGAACATATCTCAATGAATTGTTTGCCAATCTTTACTGGTTCAGATTTTAATTCTTGGCTAGGCAAACTGTGTGTGGTGATCAATTCTATTAATCCTAATCTTTGGAAATTGATTTATCATGGTCCACACATATTACCTCTAGATGAGATCAAGTGGTCTAATCAGGATAAAATGATGCATCATGATAATGTTACTGCTTTTAGTTTATTGAAAGCTTCTGTAAGTACTAACAAGTTTCCATTTGTATCTTCGTGTAGGACGGCAAAGGAGCTTATGGACCGGTTAATCAAAGCTCAAGAGAAGGAAAGACAAGAATGTCTCATGGCCGACGATGTTGATCAACAAAGCGACGAAAATGTAGAAGAGGTAAAATCTGATTCTGAAGAATTTACTCTTGATAATCTTGTTGATGCTTATGATGAGTTGGAAAAATAATATAAGAAAATCAAGTCAGAAAATAAAAAATTGAAAAAAGAAATCGAAAAACATGCACCATGAAAATGGATCTTGTGATAAATGTTCTGAGCTTGATAACTTGAATGAACTTTTAGAGCATGATGTTAAATGTCACAAAGAAATCATTGCTTGTTTGAGAAATGAAAATCATGCCCTTAAGAATAAAATCGATCAATTGGAGAAAACTGAAAAAGATCTAAGAAATAAAATGGAATCAAACTCTATTGATCAGGATATTTACAATGAATTGATTATGAATGATAAACTTACAAATGAAAATGAACAACTTAAAAAGGAAAACAGTGCTATATTGATTCAGATATCTCTAGTTGAAGGCATCATGAAGTTTCGTGAAAAAGAAAATGCTTTGTTAAAATTTGAAAATGAAAAACTGAAACATCTAAATACAACCGTGTCTAAAAAATTACTTACTTTTGAAAAAGAAAAAGTTTCGTTGTTGATGATTGTGAAGAGATGCATGTGTTAGAACAAAAGATGGAAAGCTACAAAACCATCAATATCCAATTAAATGAAAAAATCATTTCTTGTGATAATGAGATCATTTCCTATGAATTGTATATTTCATCACTTGAAAAAAAAATTCTTGATCTGAATGCTTCTTTGTCTAAGTTTGTGAATGGGGAAGAGAATCTGAACAAGATTTTGGGGACCAAGGTAAATTTTCAAAGAGAATGTCTTGGGTATGAACCCACCAAAAAGAAAGCCTTTGGGCTAAAGACTCAAACATCTTTTGTGCATGCTTCATGTTCCTCAAATATGTCAAATGCTTCTTGTGTTGAGAAATCAAATCCCAAGGCTCAGGCTCAACCTAGGAGCAATAGGATTCATGCTCAGAAAAGTCACAAAAACCATGCTCTAAAATCAACAAATGTCAATTGTCATTATTATGGTAAGCATGGTCATTTGATGAATGATTGTTTCATTATGAAATCGGATGATTTGAAAGTATGTAAAAATGAACTTGTTTTCAAAAGAAAAAGGGTTGTTTGTTTTAAATGTGGAAAGTTAGGACACCGTGTGTCACAGTGTTGGCAAGCAAATGAAAGAAAGAATTTCAAAGTCAAAAACAATTATACTTTCGCCAACCCACAGAAATTTCATGCTCATCCTGTTGTGAAGAAGAGAAATTTCCATGCTTATAATGATAACATTCATGTTAAATCACAGAAATTTAATTATCATGTTTATAAGAATTCTGTGAAGTCTTCAAAATGTTGTCATTACTGTGGAAAGGTTGGGCATACTATGCATGATTGTGATTTGATAAATTTTGATGATATGTTTGCCCAGAGAATGTGGAAGGCATCCATTAGAGGTGCAACTAACCATCCGGGACCCAAGAAGGTTTGGGTACCCAAAACTATTGAATGAGAACTCTTGTTGCAGGATTGCCTTGAGGCCAAGAGGAATGCTTTACGTTGACTTGGCCAGTTCTGGTGTGATACCTTAGTGAACATGAGCTTGTCCCTGAGTTGATACTGATTTCTTTGAAGAGGCAGTCTTGTGTGTTTCATGTGTATCAACCTGTGCTACACATGGACAGACCTTGGTTCTTCATGTGTTTAGTCTTGTACTTTATATGCATAGACTTGACTCTTTACATTGTTGGACTAAACTTGAAATTTTTGAACTGAACTTTGAACTCATGTTAGCTTGAGTGAATCACTTGTATTGATAGTTGCAACTCATCATACATACTTGCAGCTCATAGGAGATTGTCTTGTGAAAGAAAAGCACTTAAATTGGCTTTCTCATTTGTATTGAATTGAGATTGATATGAAATTGAGTTTCTGATATTACAGGTTGAGAGAGAGAGAGAGAGTCTTATGTGATGAAAAGCCTTAAAGTTAGTTTCTTCATATGCATTGGCTTAATATTGACATGAATTGAGCTCTTTACAGTGCAGGTTTGATAATGACCATCAACCCTTGAAATCATGGTAAGAATTCAATGTTTGAATGTATCTCCATGTGCCTAGATTGAGTCTAATTCATGTATGACTTTTCTGAGCTCAGATTAACTGTCTTAGGCAGTTTTGCATGTTTCCTCAGTCGGTGTCGACACCAGGTGTCAACACCTGGTCTGGCAGATCCGGAACAGGTCTGAGTATTGGGTTTCGTAATGCCCATCTTGAGGTACGATTGATTTGAGCTTTTACCCCATTACCCTTAGGATTTCTCTTCATATTCTAAAGGAGTTTTGGAAGGATTTTTGCATGGGGTTATTAATCTTGTCATCTCCTTTATGTGCTACCTTATATGAAATGTGAATTTGGGGTTTCAATGGAACTCCTTTGACTAATATCGTTCTATTTCTTGTAGAAGAGAAAGAAAGGAGTTCAAGAGAACTTCAACACCAGATTTGATCCACTTCCATTGGATTTTGGAACTTCTTGATGAAGAAGATAGCAAGGGGAATAAAGCGAAGAACTTGAGGATGTCAATAAAGGTAACTCAAGACAAAGGTGAGAAAATAAAGTGTTTGGTTGAAGTTCATTGGTCTTGATGTTAGTGCCATATCTTGACAGATAGTGATTTTGAAATCTTGAATACCCTATGGTTACTTTTGACTATGTGGAAAATGAATGCTTGGCTGTAAAGAATTGAAAAATATGAGAAGTATATATGAGAGTGTAGCCATTGAATGCCTTTTTCAAGTAGAATTGCTTGTGTATGTGTGAAACCATCTGAAATTTCTGGTATATCAAAATGTGTTACCGGAATGGTAGGTTAGACCTATCAGAAAGGCATCACTTTGCGAGAGCTGGGCCTTCGGACCAAAATCTCTGCCTCGTACTAGAATTCAGAAAATTGAATGGTTGGTTCTAGATGATTTTTAAACTGTCATTCAATGCTCATGTGGTTGCAAAACCCCCGATGTCATATGGGAGTGCATTGTGTTTTTCTGATCATCATTTCAATGACTACATGGTATATAAAATGGTGCCATGTGGAAGGGCAGGTCAAGCCTGTCTGAAAGCTATCACCATGCGTGAGAATGTGCCTCCGCCTGGTACCATGAATCACCTATGCATATGGCATCAAACTTAAATGAATTTTCTGAAATCATGCATTGATTAAGGGGGAGCCTTGCAAGTTAAAAATTCTGAGATTGATGTTTTTCCATTCTCTCAGCATGATGATGTTATTCTGTGGCTGAACATTTTGAGGACTGAATTTGATCAATATTTTGTGGTCTTTACCAATGTGCTACTCATTCTTTTGGATAAAAGAAAAAATATTTTTAAGAAAAAGTTCACATGTGATGATTTTGATGCCTTGAATGAATTTTCTGAATTCTCTTTTCAAGATAAAATTGTGTTCTCACATTAAAAAAAATATTATGCATGTCATGCATTAGTTGCATTAGATGCATATAGAGTTGTCATGTGTATCTGAAATCGTGCATCACATTACATATTTACATATCATTCTCTGCATATCATTCACATAGTGCTTTTGGAAGATGAAGCTCATCGTGTGTCTTGTTGTATAGTTGGCATTTCCAGCATGCATATAGTGCATATTTTAAAATGCATCATTTTGAATATTTCATGTTGCATAAATGACAAAATGAATACTTCCAATAATGGCATCATATCTTTGGGGTCAACATTTCAAGAACTGAAATTACATATCTTTTCATTTTGCATTACATATTGCATATACTCCCATTGTGTGCATGCATGTTATTATATGCTATTCAACCCCTTCCTTGAACCTTCTAAGACCGTATACTCCATTGATAAATAATGCAGCATCTGAGTCTTAACAAGTGTGCTTCATGTCAAACTCTCAGGAGGAACATTTCATGCTTATTGTATTTACATAGGGGGAGCTGCACTATCTTGTTTTGAGTTAAATTTTCTCCATACATGTTAAATCAAATTCGCACACTTCATGCACTTTAATGTGAAATTGAGTGTTATTCATAAGGATATAGGAATTTCATTTTAACACTCTAAAGTAATTCAACTTACTGCATGAATGACAAAGAGACAGTTGAGGAAAAAGCTGCCTGCCTCCGCATACAAGAAAAATGGATGAAATGAAAGGCAGAGCAATGCTTAGTCTCACTGAGTAAATTGGGCACATGTCACCTGAGACGTGATGTGGTTCATTTTTGAAAAGTGTTGACGAAAGTACCTCTGTTCAAAAAGAAGTGAAATGATTCAGTATTCTGAGTAACAGGGGATTCTGGCATGAGCTCCATGTGTCTCCTTGCGTAAAAAAGAATTATTTGAACCTGATCATTCTTAGAAAAATTCAGATTGTCAGTGTAAAAATTTTATTGAGGCAGAGCGAAGCCTCTAATACGCTGCTCTCGATTGAAATGCGGTCTGTACAATTATTATTGTGTTTAATTGAAAATCTGGTTATCCATATGGCTAAAATTCATTCTCATGTTCCTCACTTACACATGTGATTTGATTTGATATGTATTCTGAAAATTTGATTAACTGCATGACCTACTCTACGTCTTCTCCTATTGATCTGCACACTCCTCAAGGTGTAATCATGAGCACTCTAATCTTAATGACTCACCTGCACTTTTCATACACCTATCAGTTTACTCTAAATAAAATGAGGGAGCAATATTACATGTCTATATATATATGTGCTTGGAGATCAATCATACTTGATCATCTTACTTGCATTCTGCATGTCCATATTGTCCACATTTGCATTTCACAGTTGTGCCATTAGTTCATGCATATTGTGTATCATGGTTCTCTTTGTCACCCCATTATCCATCGATTTTTGTTAATAAAAAAAAATTTGCTCCCATCATGGATTCTCAATCATGATCCCCATTTCTGATTATGTCAAAGGGGGAGAGAGAGCATTATCGCATAACATTTTATCATCATCAAAATGAGGGAGATTGTTGTGTATGTGATTTTGATGCTTACAAAATGACTTTGTTGCTTGGCCTTGTGCTTGACTGGTTATTCATGTCTTCATGTGAAATGTTGTTATTGGGATATCATCATGTGGATGCATTTGTGACTCTATAAGGCTCATACGTGATTTGATGTTAACACATTGCATATACACTTGGTGAGATTGCTTTGTATTCAATGAGAAAGTTTTTGTGGAAAATATGTTTGGATAAATGTTGGATTGATGAGATTTGATAATGATCAAATGCAATGTGACTCAATATTGTTTTGCGTGGCTTTGCTCCTAACTCTTTAAATTCTAAATTTATTCTATCATGCAATGGTGAATCATATTTGGAACTTCATGACTCTGTGTATGGACGATTCAACCAATAAACAAGATATTGAGGATCAATGGTGAATTCAGGTAAATTGATGAGGTAAATACTGATATGTTTTTGTTATGTATTATATCTCATCTTTTTCTTCTTGAATGAGCAATGGAAACAATCTTGTATAAGATCCCACTTGATTATACTTTCACAAGTTATCATGAATCTATTAAAGAAAGTTAATTGTAATCGGTTGATTTGTAAGCTCTATATTGAAGCAAACTGACTCGTACTTGGTGATTTGCAGGCTGAAAGAACTCCTCACAACCCTTTTCAATCATGCCATACAATGGTGGAGTTTATTCTCTTTATTTTTAGCAAATTGGGTCATTGGGCTTTCTGACAGAGCAAGACTCGACACCTGGTGTCGACATCTTGCTCCTGGACTCTTTTCCAGGAACAAGTCCAGGAGGTGTCGACACCTACCTGGAACTGGTTCTGGCAGCAAGCTAGAACACCAGGTGTCGACACCTGGTGTCGACACCTGGTGTCGACACCTAGTGTCCAGATCTTCTGTTTTGGGTTTTTGTGAACTGGAATGCACAAGGTGTCGACACCATGTGTCGACACCTATGCAGAGCCGTGAAAGACGACTTTCATGTCCTTGCTTCAAAAGTTCATTAACTCCAGTCAAACCGCCCTAAAATCACTCCCTTATTTGTGGATCTTGTCCCAAGACTGTCCCTTGACCGTCCTAGAAGCTTATATACATCTTATTGGGTTGTAAACCCTAAGAAACCAAGCTAGATCTGAAATTTCATTTTCTTCTGAACCCTTGTATGTGCAGGGACGCTGCTGCAGCTCCAGGGCTTCTTCCACAACATTTTGGGCGTGAAAGTGAAAGGAAGAAGGCTCCTTCCAAGTCTCCAAACGACCATCTACTAGAAGCTGCGTGGAAAATCAAGATATAACCATTGTCCTCGCAAGAATCGATCATCTTTCTTCAAGAACGGTTTTCATACTGTAGAAGCATTCAAATACGTTTGAAGGAGAGACAAGGGGGAGCTCTAATCACTGCAAAATCTTCCTCATTCTGATTTCTCAAAATCTTTGTTGATAGAGCTTGAAAATTTGCTTTAAGACATTTTTGGAGGACTTTATATGTCTTTTGTCCACTCTCTCTTACACATATATATGAGCTGCGATTTTTATGATACAACAATTCTAATGCTCATATATTCTTTCGTATAGGTGAAGAAAAGAGGAAAAGCGTGGTGGAGCTCTTGCAAGGAGGATATGATCTACCACCGTGAGGATCTGAAGCTCGTGGAAGAAGGAAAAGAGGAGCGGCACGAGGAGAGGAAGAAGATGATGTCAAAATCATGATCATCCGTCAACGAGCCTAGGAGAACCAGATTTTGTTGAAGAAGGGGGAGCTCTATCTTTGATGCATCTTTCTAGTTTCCTTCTATATAATTTGCTTGAGGGGTCATAGCATATATTTGTCTTTGTTTCATAAACATCTGAAAGAATACTTTGTGTGGGTGTTCGGAGAAAGGGTTCTCCGAGTGTTTGTGTTGATGTGTGTGCGTCGATTTGTGCGGAGTATATCCGCGTGTGTGCTTGGACGTATTTAGGGGTGTGTTCCCCGTGTGTGGTTGGGAGTTTAATCCCGTGTGGTTGTGTAGGCATTGCCCTACATGTGTGTGGACGGAGCTGTGTCTCCGTGTGAGGTATTTGTGCGGGGTGTGTTCCCCAATGTTGTGTGTGTGTGTGTGTGTGTGCTGCTGTGGCAGCAGTTTGAGGCAAGGCCTCGTGTGTAGTTTACTGCGGAAGCAGCGTGTGTGTTGTTGGGGTTCGTCCCCGTGTTGCTACATTTTGTAGCGTGTAGTAAAGCCTCACCGGTTTGGTGAGGGGTGGACGTAGGGAGCCCGTCGTGGTCCCGAACCACCTTAAAAATTTCTGTGTCTTGTGGTTTGATCTTTATGATTTTATGATTCACTATCTTATCTGTTTATGCAATCGTGTGAGCTCGGTGAGATTGAGTGAATTAAGTTTAAATCTGTTTAGATTAAATTCATCAATCTTATCAATCTTGTTAATTTCGATGTGTGCTAGTTTGTGTTGTTCATTAGACATAGTTTTTACTAGAAGGATCTATTCACCCCCCCTCTAGATCCGCGTTCCTACACTACGGGACCCAACAAGCCAAAATAGTGAAGAATAGTGCCGTCGTCTCCGTGCCGAGCCTTGGAAGGAATCGCCCCGTTTTGGAAGTACGCCGCCTTTAGAGCACCGAAGGAAGAAGATCCGCCTTTGGGATGTGTGAAGAATATAGAGAAGAGGAAGAGATAGATTGAAAGAAAGAAAAGAAAAAGACTCAACAATAATATGAAAATATGTGTGCGTGGATGTGAGTGAACAGAAAGAGAGAAGGTACGGTGGGAGAAGTGAAAACACAATAAAATCAAATTAAAAATAGAGGGTGAGAAGAAGAAGAATAACTTTCAATCTAGAAAGAATTAGAAGAGGTGGAAGAAGAGGAAGTTGTAGATCAGAGGAAGAGGAAGAAGTTTTGTGAAGGGTGCAGAGAGAGAAGACGATAGGAAGAAGGTGAAAAATGAGGAAGAACAGGGTGATGTTGCGCGGATGAACAGTGAAAAACCCAGGACAGAACTTTGAAAAATTGAGAATAACTTGAAAACGAGAGAGCATTAGAGGAAGAGGAAGAAGAAGAAATTGTAGAGAACGTAACAATGAAGAACTTTGCAGAAGAAAGAAATTAAAAAAGATGACTAGATAATCATGAAAATAGGGTAAGAAAAAGGCTAACTTCTCATCGGTCGGCTCTTGGTGGCTTTTTATAGTGCACAGTAGCTTCCCACAATCAAAACTCTCTAGATTTAGCTTGAATCCATCTTTTCAGCATCAAGGATTGATCAAAGGAAGTATCTTGCCACGTTTAGAGTCATCCTTTCCTCAAACAAGAGGAGATAAGTTCAAAAATTGGAAGATAACTTCGTTTAGCTTCATCTGGTTCGGTCTCTGGTTCAGACTGAAATGGCGACCGCCGCAGTGTCGTTTATTCCTTAATGAGCAACTCTTCATCCGGGCACACAATCCTTATTTTCTTATTTTAATATTTCCCTCGTTTCTCGACAAAAAGAATGGGCGACTTTATGAACGGTCACAACTTCTTTTCCCACAGAATGGACGCTCGAGCGCAAGGGCACTCATTCCTTTTTTCCATATTTTCTTCATTTTCTTCTTCAGTATTTTTTCTTTTTTACAATGAATAAGCGTCTTCTTAGATGGTCGTTCATTCTTTTCCAAACAATTAACGACTGCGTGATCGGTCGTTCATTCTCCTTTATTTTCCAGCTATTTTTCTTTTCTTTTCTTCATTAAATGAATGAGCGCCTGTCAAGGTGTCGCAGTTTGTTAAATGTGCGCCATTTCAGAAGAGCGTTCATTAAATGGCGACTGGAGCTTGGTCGCTCATTCCTGTAAATTCAAAAAATTTAAAACAATCAATGTTCTTCATTTCAAAATAAGTGGTGCATTCTCTTAAATATTTCCCATATTGCTATTTTGACTCAAAATTGATGATAAAATCATGCAAACTCAAATTAATGGTGAGAATGACATTTGTCCATATTAATGCACAACTATGCTCATTAAATGCTCAAAAGTGATTAATGTGATGTAACTTATGATATAAAATATAGCACTTATCACTCCCCCTAACTTACTCATTGCTAGTCCCTTAGCAATGCAAACAAATTAAGATTTAGGACCAACAAGGGTTTGCAAAGTTCATATCCAGCTCTCCCTTCATAGAATCAACCAAAGATTAGAAATCCGGAATCATTAATGCACACTAGCCTTAGATTAGAAATTAAGGTACATGATCAAGAATTCAAAATCAAAGTTCAATAGCACTTGTGCATGTATAATACTAAATCCACAGTTTAGACAATTGCATCCCTCATTTATTATTCCAAGTAAATGCCTTTCAACCCTACACCTCCTAGATAAGAGTATTATGTATACTAGCTTTTTATCTACCTTAGTTATTTGTCCCTTTGGGATCTTTTATTCCACACATGATGCTGCACTACCCTTCACTGTTTAACATGAAGCTCGACTCTTACCTTAGGAGAAGTAGTCCCAGTTACACAGATCAAGGTTCCCTTTTCCGTTTGACGCGAACCTCAACACTTGTTAGGTGAGGTAGGTCCGGTTATTAAGACTAGGGACATTTTTTATGGTATTTTTTTTTCAACAATGTGCTTTTGCACTTATTTAATAAACAACTTGGCAGAAAGCTTATAAAAGGTCTCTTCCTCAAGAAGTGTAGAGTATCAGACAACATACTCAAAATAGCAGAAGGCTTGTCCTGCTTGTTTCATTAGCGTGCAAAGTGATTTTTATTTTTCTAAAGTGCACATGAACTTTAAAGATATTCTTAAATCAGTTTTCTATAGCTAGATTGAATAAATTTTCATTCATCCTTTTCTCTAGTCTATTCTAGAATCACTTTCAATAAGCATGAATCAAAAACTCATTCGGGGATTTTCATCTTTCATCTTTTCATGCAGAACAATATGCAGAAACTCATGTCAGGTTGTACAGTTGTACTATAAAATGAAATTTTTCTCTCCCCCCCCCCAACTTAAATGACATTGTCCTCAATGGCATATAGAATTGAAAATAAAAGAACAGTGTAACAACACATATTTCTGAGTAGGAAAGAGACAACCTGGTATGTGAGGCGAAAAGACTCTTTTAGAATAACGGCTACAACTCTTTCTCCTTGACCTGCCTGCTGAAACACACTCAAACAAAAACATTAAACAACAAAAAACCTTGGGTTGCCTCCCAGAAGAGCTAAGTTTTCCGTCTTCAGCCAGACGCATGGAAGCTCACGAAGATTTTATTCCAAATCACTCAAAGCAATTGATTCTTTTGACAACTTTTCATTTTCCAAGTAAGGCTTCAATCGTTGACTGTTAACAGTGAAAACGTGACCATTATTATGGCTCAAAATTTTGACAGTGTCATGGTCAAAAGCCTTAACTATTACAAACGGTCCATCCCATCTGGACTTTAACTTATCGGGGAACAAGCGTAGCCTTGAGTTAAAAAGCCAAACCGTTTGATTCACATAAAAAGTTTTTCTGTGAATATATAGCTTTAACTTTATAAATCTTAGAATTTTCGTAGGCTTCATTACGTAGTTCCTCCAATTCATTTAATTGTAGAGCTCTTTGGGACCCAGTCTGAGTGAGATCAAAATTGACTTGTTTAATGGCCCAGAATGCTCTATGTTCTAGCTCTACAGGTAAGTGGCAGGTTTTTCCTAAAATGAGGCGGTATGGGGACAGGCCAATGGGAGTCTTAAATGCTGTTTTATAGGCCCATAATGCATCATCTAGTCTCTCGGACCAGTCTTTCCTATCCGGCCTAACTGTCTTATGTAAAATATTCTTGATCTTTCTATTGGACACTTCTACCTGGCCACTGGTTTGGGGATGATAGGGGTGGTGAATTTATGAGTGATGCCATATTTGCGAAGCAAAGTTCGGAATTGAGAGTGCGTGAAGTGAGAACCCCCATCACTAATCAAAGCTCTAGGACAACCAAATCTAGAAAATATGTTCTTCTTTACAAATTTCATCACCACCTTGTGATCATTAGTCCTAGTGCCTACAGCTTCAACCCATTTCGAAACATAATCAACCGCCACCAAGATGTATTCATTCCCAAAAGAAGGTGGAAACGATCCTATAAAATCAATATCCCAAACATCAAAGATTTCTACTACCAGAATGGGATTAAGCGGCATCATGTCTCTCTTTGAATTGTTGCCCACGGCTTGACACCTTAAACATGTTTTTGAAAATTCGTATGCATCCTTAAACAATGTGGGCCAGTAGAATCCACTTTGTAGAATCTTAGCCGCAGTCTTTTTACCTAAAAAGTGTCCCCCACAAGTAAGATTATGACAAAAATTCAGGACAGATTGCTGCTCTTCTTCTGGGACACATCTTCTTATAATCTGATCAGGACCCATATGAAACAGCTCTGGGTCCTCCCAAAAATAGTGTTTGACCTTTGAAAAGAATTGATCCTTCTCTTACCTAGACCACCCTCCCGAAATCTATCCTACCGCCAGGTAATTGATAGTGTGAGTGTACGAGGGGGTTGAGGTGTGAGAGGTGGAAAGAATTTATTTATCGGGAAAAGAATCAGACATCGGAACACTCTCAGGTATCACTATCCTTGACAGATGATCTGCTACTACATTCTCTAACCCCTTCTCGTCTCTAATTTCCAAATCAAATTCTTGCAACAATAAAATCTAACGAATGAGATGGGGTTTGGCATCCTTCTTGGAAAGTAAATATTTCAAAGCAGAGTGATCAGAATAAACAATGACCTTAGCCCTTAACAGATATGAGCAAAATTTCTCTAGGGCGAAAACAACAATCAAAAGTTCTTTCTCCGTGGTGGTGTAATTCAACTGAGCATTGGTGAGGGTGCGACTCGCATAGTAGATCACCACGGGCTTCTTATCAATCCTTTGTCCTAAGACAGCTCCAACAGCATAGTCTGAGGCATCACACATAATTTCAAAGGGTAGCGACCAATCAAGAGATTGAAGAATTGGGGCTTGAGTGAGGGACGCTTTTAAAGAATTAAATACCTCAAGACAGGAATCATCTAAGTTAAAGAGAGTGTCCTTGGCTAGCAATTGAGTGAGAGGACGAGCAATGGTAGAGAAGTTTTGAATAAATCTTCTATAAATACCTGCATGGCCAAGGAAAGAACGGATTTGCTTGACAGATGTGGGAGGTGGAAGATTAGAAATCAAATCGACCTTAGCTTTGTCGACCTCTATTCCCCTTTCTGAAATAACATGGCCTAGTACTATCCCTTCTCTTATCATAAAATGGCTCTTCTCTCAGCTTAACATAAGATTTGATTCGATGCACCTCTTCAGCACTTGAGTCAGATTTTCCAAGCAACTTTCAAAAGAAGCACCAAACACTGAGAAATCATCCATAAATACTTCCAAGCATTCCCTCACCATTTCAGAAAATATCGACATCATGCATCGCTGGAGGGTAGCGGGGGCGTTACACAGCCCAAATGGCATTCTTCTAAAAGCAAATGTGCCATAGGGGCACGTGAACGTTGTCTTCTCTTGATCCTCTGGGTAAATTTGATTAGACCCGGAGTATCCATCTAAAAAGTAAAAATACTTCTGCCCAGCCAGTCTCTCCAAAATCTGATCTACAAACGAGAGTGGGAAATGATCTTTCTTTGTTACTGTATTCAATTTTCTGTAATCTATGCAAACTCTCCACCTTGTCTGTAGTCGCATGGGCACTTCTTCTCCTTTTTCATTTGTCACAATGGTCAGCCCGGATTTCTTTGGCACAACTTGCGTCAGGCTGGCCCACTTACTATATGAAATGGGATATATAGTCCCAGCATCCAACCACTTCACTACCTCCTTCTTGACTACCTCCTTCATATTGGGATTTAGCCGGCGCTACATCTCTCTGCTCGGCTTGGCATTATTCTCCAAGTAAATGTAATGGATACACACATCCGGACTAATACCCTTCAAATCCACCAATGACCAACCTATCGCCCCCCTGTGCTCCTTAAGGACATCTAAAAATTGAGATTCCTAAACAGAAGTGAGATTAGAAGTAATAATTACGGGCAGAGTATGGTAAGGGCCCAGATAAGCGTACCTAAGATAATCCGGCAGAGGTTTCAATTCAAGAGTAGGCGGATGATCCAGAGATGGAAAAATAGGTTCAACTTGCAATGGAGGGAGTGGCTCTATCCTAGAGTAGGGTGCGGAAGAGAATAGAGAATCTTGCAGCATGCTACCCTCTTCTAGAATATCATTTACTTCATCTGGGTTTTCATCGATTAATTCCTCAAAAATATCAATAGCATTACATTCCTCATCTTGTTCCGGATATTGGGATGCCCTAAACATATTTAAGGAAACCTTCTCACCTCTAAATGATATGTCCATCATTCCCATGGCATAGTTTATGTTGGTCTTTGTCGTATCTAAAAACGGATGTCCCAAAATAATTGGTGTATGTTTTAGTTTCTGAGACGAGGCCATATCCAAGAATAAGAAATCCACAGGGAAATAGCATTCATAGACTTTTACAATCACATCTTCCAACAGACCCCTTGGAGTTTTCACTGATCGATCTACCAGTTGAAGGATTATTGAACTGGACTTTAACTCCCCCAGATCAAATTGCTCGTATATAAAGGTGGGCAAAAGATTCACGCTAGCACCTAGATCTAGGAATGCTCGATCAAAAGTGACTCCACCTACATCACATGAGATTAACGGAGCTTTGGGGTCTTTCAACTTCTTCAGCAAATTATTCATTACAATAGCACTAACGTCCTCAGATAAGCGGATCTTTTTAGATACTGCCTTTGGCTCCCTCTTTGGAGTACAAAGCTCTTTCAAAAATTTCGCATACACCGGCACATGCTTGATTGCGTCCAAGAGTAGAATATTGATATTCACATGTTTAAATAATTCCACTAATTCTTCCTGTTGAACCAGTGTTTTCTTGTGAACTTAATTTTGACTTTAGAGCATCAGGAAAAGGGGCCTTTGGCACATATTCTTGGGGTCCTCCATCAACCTTTGCCTTTCCTTTATCCAGCTTCTTCTCTTGTACAATTACAGGCTCCTCGTCCTCACGATCACTTTCTATGTGGGCTTTTTGGCTCGAACTGCTACCAACTCCCCTATCCTGATATGGGTCATCTAAAACCTTCCCGCTCCTAAGGGTAGATATAGCCTTGGCGTTCTCAAATTGAGGGCCCATAAGAGGAGGAGGCTGGGGTTGGGTTGGTTGAGGAAGAAGAGGGGCTCTTTGGTGAAAGCCCGGAGGCTGGTTCTTAGGATTAGCCACATGTTGGCTAAGAAGTTGACTGGCATCTCTCCTCATATTACTAGTAGCCAATTGTCCTATTTGACCCTCTAACTTAGTAATTGATTGTTGTTGAGAAAGAATGAGTTGTTGAAGTTGGTCAAATTTATCATCGAAATTGGGCTGAGGGGGTTGAGGAGGAGGAGGTTGATAAGGAGCTTGAGGTTGAAAATGGTTTGGAGGATACTGATAATAGTGGCCTTGAAACGATTGAGCTTGATGATATGGGGCCTGAGAATGCAGATAAAGAGGTTGAGATTGTTGGTGTTGAGCTTGTTTAAAAGGAGATTGATAATGTTGGTGAGATTGACTTGGCACTTGAAAGGATTATTTTTGAACGGCATGGTTTGAGGGATTAGCTTGCATAGGTGGACCTTGTTGAGATTTCCAAGAAAAATTTGGATGGTTTCTCTAACCAGGATTGTATGTATTTGAATAAGGATCAAATGTTGGTTTGGAGATATCCTGAGCAATGAAGATATGTTCTTGGATGAACGGGGGGAGCTGGGCCGCCGTAGGGCAATCAGTGATAGTATGGTTTGGGCTAGAACAAAGAGCACAGATTTCTTCATGGTTGGGAGCTGAGAACGGTTAAGGTTGAGGAGTAGAAGAAAAAGAAGGTTCCTGCCTAGATAACAGCTGATCTAACTTCTGGGCTACCATATCAACCTTTTCCATCTTCCGTGCCAATAAATCCATTTTGTTCAATTTCTGAGTTAAGAAATTTATATCCAACCTGTTCTCACACTCTTCTTGGCTCTTAACTTCATAAAGGCCACCCCTCTTAAATGGCCCAATCATTCTCTCATAAGATGAAAACGAGGCATGACTAATAGAATTTTCACTAAGCATCTCAAATAAATCATACGTCTCATCCTCGCTCTTACTCATAAATACTCCTCCACATGAAGCATCCACCATTTGGTGATAATTTTTAGTTAATCCCTCATAAAAGATTTGGACAATTTACCATCTTGATAATCCATGATGGGGGCATTTTCTAAGAAAATCTTTTAATCTATCCCAAGCCTCATTGATTTGTTCCACAAGATTTTGAGTGAATCCAATAATTGCTCTCCTCATGGTATTAGTTCGCCCTATGGGATAGAATTTCTTCAAAAATTCCTTTTACATTTCAACCCATGTGTCAATGGATCTACCCAAGGCACCTAACCAGTATTTGACTGTCTTTGAGAGAGAATGGGAAAAGAGTCAGCCTGAGAGCATCATCAGAAAAGTTTTGAATTTTGACTGTGGAGCAAACCTGGAGAAAGTCATCAAGATGTTTGTAGGGATCTTCATTGGAATTGCCATAGAAGGATGGCAACATTTGAATAGTGCTTGATTTGATTTCATATTGGGCTGCTTGATTTTGGGGTACTTGAACATAAAATGAAGGTTGGTATTGATTTGGTAATAAATATTCCTTCATTTACTTGGGAGCAACTTGTTGTTGTTGGTTTTGATCCGCCATGAGGTTAGGTGGATGGTGATTTCTAAGATGCATTAACCTCTCAATCTCTCCTATAGGTCCTATCAAATGTGGGTGTAGGGATCTCCTACCTTGTATGTAATGTAAAAGGGCCCAAAGAAAGATTGTTGTTTTAGGATTTTTAAAAATTTTTTTCAAAATGATGCAAATACAACAACAACTATATGAGTCATGTATGCAAAATGATGATTTTTTTTTTGGAAAGAAGAATTGGCACTCACTACCAAATTGGTCCACCGACTAGGTAAGAGGTGAGGTTGTGGGAGGCTCCCACTACTTTCGTAGGGACCTAATCAAATAACTACAAACCCGCTTGGGCGTTTGCCACTTAACCTCTAGCCTAGACACTGATCTTCCAAAATAATAATAAATTTCAGAATTCCTTTCTTTGTTTTGTGTAACCTTCCAAGGGTAATATAACTCTGGGGTACTTCGTGGCACAACCTGCCCGGCGTCCGTGAGGGAATCCATAGGTGTGGAGACTTATGGAGGTCTTAGAATAGAAAATTCTAATCCAAAGAGACGGAATGCTCAATGGAGGGTCCTTCCAATTCTAAGAACGGAGTAAGGAACCTAACTTGCCCTTGAGAAGGGGGAATATAAGAGAAGAGAAATTTTTTTTTTCAAATGATGATGCAAGTAAATAAGAAATCAACTAAAATGCACAATACATGAAAATGAAGCAACTACAATTAGGACATGATAGCGTGATGAGATTTTTTTTATTTTTTTTAAAGAGAGATGGATAAAATATAAATATTAACTACAAACACTAACCAACATACAACCTACTCATGAATAAAGCCAAAAATCATGCTTTCTGTATATTTCTGATTTTCTGATTTTGTTGGATTTTTTGAAAAAAAAAATTTAATTTTTTTTTAAGATTTTTCAGAAATTGAAAAAATAGAACATGTACCTACGCTTACTGACCTTTAGCGACGCTTCATTTTTCAGGATTTTTCAGATTTGCAGAATTCCTGCTCCCTATAGTGACAGATATAGGCTTTCAGCGACGCTTTCTGACTTTCTGTAACAGTTGATTTTCTGTGAATTTCAGGTCCGAATTTCTCTTTTCTTTGATTTTTTGATTTTTTTTCTTTTTCCTGTAAAATAAAAATAGAAAAAAATCAATATACAAACATACACGCCAAACAAAAGAATATGCAACCATAAAAAATTATTTTCCTTCTCCGACAATAGCGTCAAAAATTGATGTCCACTAACTTTGTCATTTAAAAGCAGTGCCATAATTTTAAAAAATAACCGAACTCACTAAATAAAAAGATATAAAATCTAAGTAGAGTGGCAAGAACGGGTCGATCCTTCGGAGAAGAAAATTTCTTTTTGAAGCAAGTTGAAAATTTTTTATGTTTTGAAAAACCATGTTTGAGTGAGTTTAAACTAATGGAAAGTAAAAGTGCATGAAAATAAGCATATCTAAAGAATATGAGAGGGTTAAAGAAGAGAATTTGGAAGGAGATAGAAAGAGAATTAGAAAGACACAATTGCACAAGAAAGAACTTTTATTGCTATGAAAGTGACAATTACAACTCTATGAAAATGAAAATTACAACTTGGAAATAAAAAGAACAAAGGAAGAAATAAGAGTCAAGATAATGGAGAATAGCGCCGACGTCTCCGTGCCGAGCCTTGGAAGGAATCGCCCCGCTTTGGAAGTACGCCGCCTTTAGAGCACCGAAGGAAGAAGATCCGCCTTTGGGATGTGTGAAGAATATGGAGAAGAGGAAGAGATAGATTGAAAATAAGAAAAGAAAAAGACTCAGAAATAATATAAAAATATGTGTGCGTGGATGTGAGTGAACAGAAAGAGAGAAGGTACGGTGGGAGAAGTGAAAACACAGTAAAATCAAATTGAAAATAGAGGGTGAGAAGAAGAAGAATAACTTTAAATTTAGAAAGAATTAGAAGAGGTGGAAGAAGAAAAAGTTATAGATCAGAGGAATAGGAAGAAGTTTTGTGAAGAGTGTAGAGAGAGAAGATGAGAGGAAGAAGGTGAAAAATGAGGAAGAACAGGGTGGTGTTGCGTGGATGAACAGTGAAAAACCCAGGATAGAACCTTGAAAATTTGAGCATAACTTGAAAACGGGAGAGAATTAGAGGAAGTGGAAGAAGAAGAAATTGTAGAGAACGTAAAAACGAAGAACTTTACAGAAGAAAGAAATTTAAAAAGATGACTACAAAAGCATGAAAATAGGTTAAGAAAAAGGCTAACTTCTTATCAATCTGCTCTTGGTGGGTTTTTATAGTGCACAGTAGCTTCCCACGATCAAAACTCTCCAGATTTAGGTTGAGTCCATCTTTGTAGTATCAAGGATTGATCAAAGGAAGTATCTTGCCACGTTTAGAGTCCTCCTTTCCTCAAATAAGAGGAGATAAGCTCAAAAATTAGAAGATAACTTCATTTAGCTTCATCTGGTTCTGTCTCTAGTTCTGACTGAAACGGCGACCGTCGTAATGTCGTTTATTCCTTAATGAGCGACTCTTCATTCGGGCACACAATCCTCATTTCCTTATTTTAATATTTCCCTTGTTTCTCGACAAAAGGAATGGGTGACTTTATGAACGGTCGCAACTTCTTTTCGCACGGAATGGACCCCCGAGCATAAGGGCACTCATTCCTTTTTTCCATATTTTTCTTCATTTTCTTCTTCAATATTTTTATCTTTTTCGTGCAGTGAAAAAGTGCCTTCTTAGATGGTAATTCATTCTTTTCCAAACAATTAACGACTGCGTGAACAGTCGTTCATTCTCCTTTCTTTTCCAGTTATTTTTCTTTTCTTTTCTTCATCAAATGAATGAACGCCCATCAAGGTGTCGCAGTTTGTTGAATGTGCGCCTTTTCAGAAGGGCGTTCATTAAATGGCGACTGGAGCTTGGTTGCTCATCCCTGTAAATTCAAAAAATTTAAAACAATCAATGTTCTTCATTTCAAAATAAGTGGTGCATTCTCTTAAATATTTCTCATATTACTATTTTGACTCAAAATTGATGATAAAATCATACAAACTCAAATTAATGGTGAGACTGATATTTATCCATATTAATGCACAACTATGCTCATTAAATGCTCAAAAGTGATGAATGTGATGTAACTTATGATATAAAATATAGCACTTATCCGTTAGAACCTGTTCAGACAAGCTACTTGGAAAGGATTATCGACCCAGTGCAAGGTCAAGCTATGGCCATAATGGGGCGGTCCCCGGGGGCCAAGCTTGTCTTGCGAGGGCACCTTTGATATTCCCCCTCATGCAGGGTCAAAGGGGAAGAACCCCGAATAAATCGCCATTAAGGAGCTCTTTTGTCATTTTGTTATTATTATTTTTTATCCTTATTTATTTTCTTTATCGTTTTCATCATTATTTTATTATTATTATTATTTTACCATTATCTTATCACCCTTTTTATTATTCTATCATTATTATCCTTTATCATTTTTATCATTATTTTATCATTATTATCTTTCCTCATTTCTTTTTTTGTTTATCATCATTTATCATTTTTTAATATTAATTTTTTCTCTCTTAGCTTTCTTTATTTATCTTGTGCATTCTTTTTTTTGGATTTCATGGAGACCTGGGCTTCACTTTCATACATTTTTGTTCCATTCATTTCGTGTATCTTGTATCATCATTTCACTTTTCTTCTCTGCACATGGGCAAAAGCGTGCAATATGCATATGCAGGTATGCATAGTGGCAAGGGAACAAGAAGATCACGACAGCTCATCGGAGGGGTCGGACTGAGCATCTCGGTCAAGGGTGCGTGGACGCACTGTGCATGGTGCATCGACGAGCCTCTCATGCCAGCAAGTGTTAAATAGAATTCTGTATCAGGGCGTTCAGGTTGATCTGGTGCCTTGGACACATGCAGGGGAAAGCATGCAATTCATGAATGATTTGGGCAGGTCATATGCACATGGCATACGAAAATTATGCATGAAATCCTATCTGAATTCATGGATCAATGCACATATGAATCAGAATATGTATAGGGGTGCAAATGCTTGTGCAGAAGTTCTCTATTTTGATCTGGGAATCTGATTCGCTGTTCTTTTGTTTCATTTTTTTTATCTTGTTCGTCCTGTTTCAGCAGTTTTCTGAAATTATGTTGATTGTTGTATTACTTTATGTTTGCTATGCACCAGTTCATATTGATTTTTTTTGTTCAATGATCTGTTCATGATGTTCTTGATTGAGTCTAGTCCATTTGTCATCATCCTTTTATGTCATCGGTCTTCAAATTTCCTGGGGAAAATCCGGCAGCACCGCCCCTAGACCTGGAGCTTTGGGGGGTGTTAATTAGGTACACGTCCACGGAGAAACTCCGAGACGGCCCCAAAATAAGAAGGATGAGCGTGGAAGCGACAACATCCAAGGACACGCACGGAAGTGGCAGCATCCTATAACCTGAATTGGACATGGAAATCCCGAGGACTAGCCTACAAGGGACTCCAATGAACCACTATTGGGACAAGATTTTATTTAAATGGTTTATTTAGTTGATTTATTTATTTATTGCATAGGCATGCCAGCCATCGAGTTGACAAATTTATTGTGCGCTCGATCTAACTCAGTCAGTCGATTGTGAGGTCCGTGTCGGGACCGGCAGTCCGTCATACCCTAAAGGCTACGACGTTAATTACATCCTCCGAGAAGGAGGAAAACCCTTGATTAATTGCCAAGATAATGGGCCACGGGGGCTATATAAATGTGCAAACATAGATGAACCAGCGAGAATGATAATTCATAACGCGAGAACAAAAATATAAGCTCAAGCGCGCAGTTCAAATTCATTCACTACCCGGAACCCTCGATACATGGCGAAGGCCGTAAGTCCGAAGACCACCATCGTGCATAGTGGGGGGCTTCTGGTCAGAGCCAGTCTGACCTTCAGCAGATCACCATTTGATATACCGAGGCCCAAGGTGATGACGAATATTCAACAAACATGCATGCGAAGCAAGCAAGCAAAACAACAATGATAAGTGTGTTCAAACACAATTTGTACATTCAAATGAGTAAACAAAAGGAAAGAACAGGCTCAACTGATTGATTTATTGTTGTCGATATGTATTCTCTGACCAATTAACAACAACCCTTTTATGATGATTCATTATTTATTATTTTTTTAATGGTTTATTAATTTCCTCATGATGATTTATTAATTTTTATGATGATTCATTGATTTTTTAGATGATTTATTAATTTTTTAAGATGATTTATCAATTTTTGTGATGATTTATCATTTTTATGATGATTTATTGATTTTTACGATGATTTATTGATTTTTAAGATAATTTATTAATTTTTATGATGATTTATTAATTTTTTAGATGATTTATTAATTTTGAAGGTGATTTATCAATTTTTATGATGATTTATCAATTTTTATGATGATTTATTACTTTTTTTAGATGATTTATTAATTTTTATACGTTATTTCTCTCATAATGATTTATTGTTACTTTTTTTTTACTTCCCTCTTTTGTTATTATGAAGTCGGTGCACATTGGGGGTGAGGTCGATGCACATGGGAAGGTCGATACACATTGGGGTTTCAGGGTCGATGCACATGGGGAAGGTCGATGCACATTGGCTGCTGAGGTTGGTGCACATTGGCTGCTGAGGTCGATGCACGTTGAGAAGGTCGATGCACATTGGCTGCTGAGGTCGATGCACATTGGCTGTTCAAAAATGGCACGGGGTGTTTCGAGGGTTTAAACGGCGCGCCAGGGGCACGCCGGATTAGGGCCAAAGGGGATTAAAAGGTTTCTGAGTGTGGCATGAAAACGGCGCGAGGGGGGGGGCGCCGGATGAGCGTGCGCCGGATTAGGGCCGCGCCGATTTTGAGGGTGGAGTTTGATTTTCTGAACTGTTTAAGCTTTAATGCAGTTTTGTTCTACCCTTTTGATGCTGATTAAAGGTTTATTCAGTGAGTGCATTCAGATTCGATTGTCCAGCATATTGATTAAGGTTGATCAATGAGTAGATTCAAATTTTAGCTACTCTGCAGACGAGGCAGATCAAGACTCGTGCGAGGTTCCTACTCAAGCACGGTCCTCAACAAACTTGCAGTCTCCATCACAAATCCAGACTAAGTGCTCAACCAAAAATTTGGCAACACCTCCCCATACCCAGAGGGTTGCGGGGGGAAAGCAGAGACAGTCCCACAGAAATTGGGGTACGCTCCTTAAAGCTGGGAATTCCAAACGGTGACCGGTAGGCCCAAATGGATGGAAACCCCAAGGACTAGCCTACGAGAGACACCAATACTCCACGGGCCAGAGATATGGATCAACATGGACGACTAAAATGGGGGAAAACCTCGAGGACTAGCCTACAAGAGGTTTTTTACCCACAACCACCACCATTCCCTGGGGAATGTGGATTTGATGTTGGGTCAAAAGACCCATTAATATTCACCTTAGGTAGGTTGCAGGACTCCGTATCACAGACGGACGGGACCCTGTAACCCGGTGGTGATTCAGAAAGAAACGACATGAACGCTCGATGGGGATATTCCCCCTCCCCGGTCAGTAAGTCTTGACAGTCAAAACGGATCAAACCTTCACATTAAACCTCCAATTTCGCCCGTGAACTGAGATGGGGAACATATCGTGTTAACTGAACCTTACCCCACCCTGCTTGGGGCAAAGAAGTCACAGTACGATACCATTCATCCATGACACTGCCAACGATAGGCTGGTCATGGAAGAAAGTTAATATGAGCCAGGGAGCCACAGAGGATGTGAGACACAAACGCTCGAACGACTGGCGGGTGCCGTATAGGAGAATGGTCACAACCATAGGCCTCGCACCGAGACTGTGGGGATGACCCTATTCTCTCCAATTCATGATTGCGAACGGAGAGATGGTAGGGAAGCCACTCCTAGAAAAAGAAACGGAGATGCACACACATGTATGTCTCCTGCGGTGAAACCAACGACGAGCACATGGTGCATTCGACGTAGCTACCACACTGGAAGAGGACCCCAGGGAGGGGGATAATCATTAATGTAGCCCTGGGTTACCCCAGGGAATGCTCGGTATCAATCGAAGAAACCAAGTATTAGACACGGAAATAAATGTAGCAAAGCCAGAGAGGTATTCAGATACAGATCAAGGCATGTTCAAAAGAAGGAAAATACATATATTGCATTCGGCCCGGCGTTGCCGCACGAAACCGTCCCATTACATTCTTTCACATCGGAAGATGAAGGGGAAAGAAAAATAGCCAAAGGCTTAAACTAAGAGGAAATAAAAGAAGATGCGGGCTGATATCATCACCCGTTTCATTACAAGGCGCAGGAGAAATAATGATAGAGGGGTGGGATTAGAAGATGAACGGAGGTAGTATTCCACACACCCACCTCTAATCTATTCCACAGAAACAGAGTACCGGAATATCGCTCCCTTCTCTCGCTCTGAGGCTCTTCTCTCTGGTGGCGAACGGTAGATCACTCCGCTCAACTCCTTTCTTCTTTTCCAAGCTTCCCCCCGCTCTGTTCTTTTCACGCCTTTTGCATGCGATTCTCTTCTATTCTTTTCATCCGCCTTGTCTTTGTTCGCCAATGGGCCTTCTTATAGGCCAAGTAGGACTGTCAATCCTAATCCGATGCGGGGGATCAAAGAGCGCGCCGGATTAGCACATAGCCATATGCGCGCTGGTTCAAAGGGCGCGTCGGTTTATCCCCCTAACGTGTTCGTTAAGCCGGGCCTCGGCTTGTGGATCTCGGACTGGCTCCAAGAGTCAACTTGAACTTTCATCTCGTCATGGCCATGTGAGACCAGCATGAGAAGTATCGGGGAAGCATTTGGGACGTTGACCGGCCAATTTCGACGCCGTCCGTGTCCTTAGTTCAAACTCTCGGGTTCTTTGCTGACATGGCCTTCGGCATTGCGATTTGCGCTGCCGGACCGGCTCTGTCTATCTTTGCAATATTCCCAGGGGGTGGGCCACCACCCGGAGTACTTTTTCCATGGTCGGGCAGCTATTCGGTCACTAAGGGACCCTTCTGGTAAGAAGACGTACCCGTGTCGGGTTACCCGGGTCTTCTACTGATGTGGCCTTCAGTACCTTGTTCCAAGGGGCTAGAGACATTTCTCCACCTCAGGAGGGTTTCTTGTTAGGTGGCAAACCACCAGGTACATTCTCACCCTGATCGGACGATAGACGGGGCTTGTTCAGCATGACCGAGTCGATACCGTTTCATTGGGTAGGACGAATGACACTGCCGGTTTGTGGCGAATTTCTTCTGACCATCCTGAGGTGGAGTCCCTGACAGTCTCGCCAGATGACCTGGGGCTTCAGCAGTCCGAGGGGACCCTTGTGCATTAATTTTCTTCAGCTTTTGCTCTTTGGTCGGCCGTGTTCTTTTTGCTATTTGGCGTGATTGCCATCGATCACATTTTGGGTGTCAACAAATGCCCCCCAGCCGCTAGTGTCGCAAGTGAGGAACGAGCGGTGCATCCACTTCTTGAGAACCCTGCTCTTGCGTTTCCCTCAGTTTGCTGACTTAAGCATCATAGGGTTATCTCGGAGAACTCCCACCCTGGTGAAGAACTTTGTGCAGGTTGAAGCTCGGTAAGATATACTCAAGGGGAGTCCCACCTCTGATGGAGCGACAGAGAAGTCTAGAAAGGCACACTCACGTCGGGTACTCAACATGGGGAGATCAATCAGACCCTCAATGTCTGGCGGATCCAAACTCCCCATGGTGGAAGGTGGCCACCAACTAGATTGGGAGTCGTTGAGCAAGACTCCACAAGCTCCACCCAGATTGCACCACATGTATATAGCCGGTGCGATAGTCCGAGTCCTCTTCAGGGAGGTGCCACCCTAGATGCGAGCCTGAGTCCCAGTGTGAAGGGACACCATCGAGATGGTGATGACAGACTCTAGTCAAGTGTTATGAGCTCTACCTAAGAACTACAAAGCCTAAGAGAAGGGCATCGATTGGAATGAAACTCGACTGGGCACTGTGCCTGCCAACACCTATTCCTTCCTAAAGCTCAATTCTATGAGGATGATAGCTACTCCGTATGCCCCAGTGCTACCTCAAACCTTATGCAGTGGGTCGGAGGCTTGGCCCCAAGGTTCGGCCTGCCAGTAGAGCCCATACTTATCTTTCTCAGGTATTATATTGGATCCCCTCTCCTCCTTCTCATGCTTTGTATTTCTTTCTATGCAATATACTATTCATTTCCTTGTAAACTAAAAATAAATTCAAGACACAACAATAGGGGACAAATATCTAAGTTCGTACACTTTCATTTAAATTTAAGAGTACACCTGTATATATCTAAGTTCTTTCTATACAACTTTTCTTTTTTAAGTACAACGAACAAGTTGATCAGCAATGATTGAGTTGAGCCTATTTAATATTAGAAAAAATTTAACTCCATTAAACTTGATTATTAAACCAGGGTAACCACTCAGTCACGACAGCGACATAACGACTCCATCTTAAAGATTTTTGAATATTACACTAAATATGATAAGGATAAGAGATGATTTTGAAAGATTATAAAAACATGGAGATAATTTCTCTTTCTTTTTTTGGTCCAGCGAACAAGTTGGTAGGTATTGATTGAGTTGATCCTATTTAATATTAGAAAAAACCGAACTCTATTAAACTTGATATTAAACGACTCAAAATTAAAAAAAACAATAAAAAAGTTAGGTAATTTAACGAGTCAAACAACTCGACCTGTATATATAATAAGCACTGGGCCTGCCGTGCACCATTTTAGCGTCCCCGTATGCTACACTCCTTTTTGGCCCTTCCAAACGCGGACGAGGGCGGACTGCGGGCGATGGAGGGTGATCGGAAGTGGCTCCACGCCCTGGTATGGGTGGTGGCGAGCGTGGGAACGGCCGCCGGGATCCGCCCCAACGTCAGCGCCGCGTTCCAGAGGAGCTGCTTCCCGGCGGGCTTCGTCTTCGGTTCGGCCACCTCGGCTTACCAGGTCTCTACCTCTTCCTTCGCTGTTGATCTCATCGTTTGATCACAATAAAGAGAAGTCGTGGATTGCCGGCACGTGTTGGGATGGAGGGCAGTGAGATGACCGGAGGGCGATATGCTGCTGCAGGTGGAAGGGGCCGCACGGGAAGGCGGCCGGGGACCGAGCATATGGGACGCCTTCACCCACCAGCACCCAGGTCACCCATGACGAACTCAGCCTTCTAAGACATTTTGATACATCAATGAGCTCTTGGCGATTCCCTTAACGAGTCCTGCCATCTGTGGCTTTGTTTCTGTTCTGGGTCCATACGTTGTCTTAGATATGTTGTCGCACTGCAGGCTAAGTGGATGCACCGCTCGGCATCCATCGATTTCCACTCTATATATGCATTCATGGTCGATAGGATGGTCTGTCCTACTCCTAATTAGATGATGTTGTATGGTATCATTGCAGAAAGAATAAGTGATGGAAGCAATGGGGACGTCGCCGTGGACTTCTACCACAAATACAAGGTGCCATGAACATATCTTCCACCTCCTGGTTTTGGTCTTGCCAACCGTACACCGTCATTGTTACTGTTGGGGCTTACGAAGGGGCTGTTGCAGGACGATTTGAAGGTGGTGAAGGAGCTGGGTCTGGATGCCTTCAGGTTCTCCATCTCCTGGAGCAGGATATTACCCAGTAAGCCTTCAATCACCAACCCCGCAATATTCTATGGTGAACAATAAAAGATGCGGTTGTTTTTTTTTTTAACTTTTCTCGCGTTGGGACAGATGGTAAAGGGGAAATAAACAAAGAAGGCGTTCAATACTACAACAATCTCATCAACGATATCTTGTCGAAAGGTCTGGGCTCCATCTGAAATCTTGTTGTTTACTTGCACATGCCCTGCCTCCAATTATTATAATTTCTAATATCTGATGCTTGTTGTTTCCTACTTCAGGGTTGCTGCCCTTCCCCACTATCTTCCACTGGGACACCCCACAAAGGCTGGAGGACGAATACGGGGGCTTCCTGAACCCCTCTATCGTGTCAGTGGCCTCACACACCCTCCTCTATTTATATTCATCACATCTCAGATCAGCAAATAGAACAGGAAACAGTCTAAAGCAACTTGGAAAGAGGGGTTGATGTGCTTGTGAAGGATGTTGGCTTTTCAGGGACGATTTCCGCGACTACGCAGAAGCGTGTTTTAGAGAATTCGGAGACCGGGTGAAGAACTGGGTCACCTTCAACGAACCCGACAACTTCTGCTACAGAGCCTACTCGATTGGAGAGCATGCGCCGGGACGGTGCTCTCCATGGGAGGTGGGCAAGTGCAACGTCGGTGACTCGGCCACGGAGCCTTACATTGTCGGCCACCACATGCTGCTTGCGCACGCCGCCACCGTCAAGCTGTACAGAGAAAGATACCAGGTCGGCTGCTTCCCCAACGTAGCAAACACTTTTGAGGCCAGGGCAGAGTGTAGAATGGTTTCACGCGGGTAACCGTTGTGGGTTTCGGTTCGTTTTGCCTTATTCTTGCAGGGTTCTCAGCAGGGCACCATCGGCATAACGTTGGCCCCCGTATGGGGCGTCCCCCTCACTGACTCCGCATCCGACGCCGAAGCAAAAGGCCGCGCCCTGGATTTCACGTTGGGATGGTGAGAGCGGTGCCATGCATTTGTGGTGGCATCCCCCTGATGGTTTGCCCAGCCACTGCATAACTTTTTTTATACAAACTGTGATTTGATTCGTCTCCCTCCAACTCCATTTCCTTGGCGTGGCATCCTTTATCAGGTTCATGGATCCCCTGGCGCACGGGGATTACCCACTGAGCATGAGGACGCTGGTCGGAGACCGGTTGCCGGAGTTCACCAAGGAGCAATCAGAGGTGCTCCGGGGGGCATTCGACTTCGTAGGGATCAACTACTACACTGGGCAGTACGTCTCTGACGCTCCGCCCAGCGAGAGGCCGAGCTACACTACGGATGCGCGGGCTGTTCGGACAGGTGTTTGTGTTATTTCCTGCCATTTTTTGTGGTGACATTTTATTTAAATTCCCAACAGTGTCCCTAACGAAGACATCCTCCTCTTGCAATAGATGTGAGGAACGGAGTACCCATCGGCCCTGAGGTGAGTATTGATAAGAATATTAAGTGGGGAGAGTTTATTTTGATTTTTTTATAAAAAAATCTCATGCTGAACGCCGCTCGGTGCAGTTTTTTTTTATCTTGTTCTTGTGGAAAGAGGAAAGAATTGAGAGCAACACTCCCAATAGGGTCGGCATTCCTTTCATTATATACCGGTGAAAAGAATATTCTAGATCTGTACAAGACCTTCCAATTTACATGGGCTACTAAAATACAGGTTTGCTAAAAATACAAGAAATCTAAAGGGGGAAATGCTTGAGTTGTCATTCATTCTCTTCAGTTCTTTGGGCCATGTTTGGTTACAGCATTAGATAGATTTACAAATATTAATTTTGATATTATTAGTAGAGGTAAGTGTCTAATTATGCTCTATCAAATTTGATGATTAATATTTTAGTAAATATAGTTCTTTGCTTGCATATAACCCTGTAATTATATATATATATATTATATATATACCCCTCACTTTTATGAATTGTCAAAACATGTCTCTGAATATATCTAAATAATTGTGGTGATACCCTTGTATCTTGAGTACAGTTTAAAGGTTGAAAACACAAAGACCTCGAATTAGATTTTATAGGGTCGACATGATGAGATCATATCCCTTTCAGGTATTTTCGACATATATATATAAACACAACAGATTATAGGGAATATATATACAAAAAAGGCATGACGAATCTAGTACATATTTCAATAGGTTGAAAATGTAAAAATTTGTTCTTGCAGGATATTAATCTTTCCCTTTCTGTTTCTCACCGCAAAACTCTCTTCTTCCCCCCTTTAGTTATCTTCTATGCATTCTCCTAGCTTCAATTTCAATATTGATACTATTGACCTCAAAAATTACCAATATCAAAACACACATTAAATCAAAATGACTATATATATTTTAACCAAACATGGCATTACATAGTTTGTGTGTTGAAAAAACTGGTGACTGGGGAGTCAATAATTTGGTTGAGGGTTGTGGACCCAAGTGATCTTTGGACCTGAAAAGACATATAACCATTTTTGGCAGAGAAAGTTTTGCTGCACACGAGTGTCTTTAAATTATTATTTAAAAAAAATATTTAGAGTAGTCTGCAAGATACCCCTAACTTAGAGTGTAAGTCACGTCACCATCTAATTATCTAAAAAATTTAAAAATAAAACGAGCTAACTTTTAAAAGAATGAACCCAATACTATACTTTCAATCTGGTTTTATTTTTTTATTTCTTTCTGAATAATCTAACGGTGACGTGACTTGCACCCCAAATTAGGGTACTTTGGAGACCACTCCGTGGCAAAAGGGATGGGAACTTAGCTAGGGGTGTTACTAGGGTGTATTTACTCACCCGGGAGTAATACCTGTTGCATTGGGTGCAGTGCAATTGCCTATTGGCACAATATTACAACAACAACAACAAAAAGAGGTCGACACAAACTTGACCTATATATTTATACAGTCTAATTATTGATTGGACAGCTAATAAAAATAAAGAAGAATAAGGGTTGGACCCCCTGAATGGGGGCAACAATGGTTGGCCCATTAATTATTTTGGGCAAACTTTATTTAGTTACATTTGAGGCTGAGCTGAAAGAAAATTTTGCACCACTGGGTGGGCACAACAAGTTGCACTAACGGCAGTGCAACAAGTCAGACTCATTTTTATGTGACCTAGTGGGATGCTATAGCAGGTTAGCTTGAGCTAAGATTAGACTAACTTTATTCATCAAGCCTTCTATAAAGACGAAGCCCTGCGTTGGTCCAAGAACAACCCTAGCATGGGTGTGGGCTGATTTCATCACCCATATGCAATTTGTCTTAGAATCAAATCATTAGAATTTAAATAAGGTTTTGGATTAACTCACTTGAATACGAAGATTTAGCATGATTAGAGACTATATATTACCAGGTCTATTAACTGACTTAAATCGTAGAAGACTTGATTTGGTGTTGTGGGACTTGGATCACCATGCAGCATGCTGACTTTACATAGGCATGTAATCTCTTTGTAGACTGCGCGCAAAGGCGTCCGTATTTACCCTGAAGGGCTGAAGGATGTGCTACTGTACGTAAAGAATAAATACGATGATCCGGTCATCTTTGTCACCGAGAACGGTAAGCACTTTGTTGCCGCATTTCATTAATTTAATTACTAGGATGCTCATTAATCTGTCAGGTTAATTTGATGCGTCAAAATCTGACATCACTGACAGGGGTCGGCGAGATCAACAATTCAACATTGTCACCGGAGGAATCTCTCGACGATGACTTCAGAGTGTACTACCACCACGTGCATCTCGAAGCACTCCTCGAAGCTATCAGGTGAGCAAAATAATTAACAGCCAAACGATTTCATGTAAATTTTCATCATTTTTAATTTAACTGATGTCTTCGTGTTTTCCGGTGGCTGCAGGGAAGGGGTGAATGTGAGAGGCTACTTTGCTTGGAGTTTAATCGACAACTTCGAGTGGAACCTTGGCTACACCCTTAGATACGGCCTCATTTACGTTGATTTCAAACAAGGCCTGACGAGGCATAAGAAAAAATCCG
Organism: Amorphophallus konjac; assembly: GCA_022559845.1. Taxonomy (NCBI): domain Eukaryota; kingdom Viridiplantae; phylum Streptophyta; class Magnoliopsida; order Alismatales; family Araceae; genus Amorphophallus; species Amorphophallus konjac. The sequence continues at coordinate 428,124,932 of CM040120.1, read as the reverse complement.
CAATCTGGTTTCAGACGCTGCTCGCGGGACAACATCCGGACATGTGACGGTAGCAACGTGGCACAATATTAATTTTATGGGTTAATCTGGATTATTGTAAAATGATCAAATATATATATATCCAATGTTATATATTTTTTTTCTACTTTTAAAGTTAGTTAATAACCTTGCTGCTGCACAATATCTTGTCATATAAGATAATTAAATTAGAGACCATCTTGGCCCAATTACACACTCACCTGTGTGCATAGATTAAAATAAATTAATTTTTAATAAAAAATTATGACGTGAGACTCACGTTCTCCTAACTTGTCATATAAGACACATCCCCTTCTGACGGCTCAAAAAAATTATGTCGGTGGGGGACGGATCCCACCGGTGGGGGGACGACGGGGTGGTGAGGGACGCGCAGGGGCGGTCTGTCGCCGCCGGTGGGGACGGGGGAGGGGGGGCGGTCTGCCATCGCCACAGCGCCGGTGGGGGTGGGTGAGGGGGGGGGGGGGGTGTTGGTCCCGGAGTAGGCGAGCAGACAAGAAGGGGGGGTTGAATTGTCCCCCACACTAGATGACTAATTAAAAAGCTTACGCAACGGAATTAATTATTTTTAACAAGATTGAGGAAATTAACTAAACAAGGTAACTAACTCTCAATCTTTCCGTTCCCACACTATCATACAGACGGATATAACAAGCAAACCACGTAATCACACAAATCAAAACAAAGTGCACAGCGATTTTTAAGGTTGTTCGGGACCACGACGGGCTCCCTACGTCCATCCCTCACCAAACCTGGTGAGGCTTCACTCAGAGATAAATTCCCAACACGGAGACAACGCGCGCCCCAAACACACACGGGGACACGTCCCAACACACACACACGGAGACGGAGTCTCCCACACGATCCGACGACCGGATCACAACACACACACACACACGCTGCAACAAACATAGCACAACGACACACACGATCGCACGCAGGCGATCAAACACGACCGTATACACAGACAGTCACACACACAAAATGTATTTTCAGGTTTGGAAAATAAACACAAATAACAATATAAGCTCAGATCGAAATAGAACACATGGCAAACATCACAAAACAACAACTAAAGGATGTAGAGATTGTTCCCCCTTTGATTTCCAAGACGAATAGAAATAGTAGCTTGAAGCTCCAGTCGGATGGTGACGATTTCAACGTCCTCTCGATCCTCTCCTCGATCCGCTGCACTTTTCCTTCTTCCACGATCTTCAAAACCTCTTGGATGAAGATCAAATCTCCTCTTCTTTTCTCCTTCCTCTTCTTCTCCTCTTTCTTAACCTACAAGATAGAAACCATTAGCTCAATTGGGGATTTCTTGTCAAATTCGGAGTTCACAAGAGTGCATATATAGAAGACATGAAAAGACCATGATAACCCTTCTAGAACCATCCAAAAAGACCCCCAATAGGTCTACCATGATCCCAGGGGCAAAGGGGTCAAGGGTTAGGCACAAGTGAGTTTATAAGACCTAGGATGGTCAAGGACAAGCCAAGACACAAATCCACAATTCCAGGGATATCTGGAGATTTTTGGGATTAAAAAATTCAAGGAGAAGGGCATCCTACGTTGAAGAAAATAAAGTCAACAATTGATGCCTCGGGGGGTTCGGTCGACCGGAGGTAGGTGGTCGGTCGACCTAACTTTTACAGGTGAATTTTCAGGCAGCACTGCCAATTTCGGTCGACCTAAGATACAGTGTCGGTCGACCTAAGCTACAGGGTCGGTCAACCTAAAGCTACAGTAAATTCCAGACTTTCAGATTTCAGCCCCAAACTCCATTCCAACCCTTCCAAATTCTATAGCATCAAACTCCTTTGATCTTGGAGGGTTTATATTAAGGATCTTAATCCTACAAAACTATAAGAAAAAAATGATTAGAACTTTAGCTCAATAATCCAAATGATAAATGCATGAAGTATATACATAAAACCCATATTCAAGGTGCATACGAACACTTTGAACCACAGATTTTCTAAGCTAAAGATCGAAGGATATTTCTATGCATGTGAACAAGGTATGAGCAACTTGTAACCATAAAGAAAGTGCAAAAGGCACATACATTAAAATCCATGTTCACGGTGCATAAAAACTGAAGGGGCGTGATCTCGCGCTTGTCCTGAGCTGGGAGGATGATCACCGAATAGTGAACTGCAGAGAAAAGGAAACGGATCAGGAGGCCCTGGGATGGCTCCCTGGGGAAAACCCTCCGATGCCTAAGTCAGTAGAGTAATGGTGGAAGGTATGGAGGGAGGTAGAAAGAGGTGCACGAAATCCCCCAACACCAAAGTGGTGAAGTGGTTCCTGCTAGGAGGTTTTAGGCGTGTATTGCCCTTACCTTCCACTGGAGGGAGTCCCTGGTTTATATAGTGTGCTCACCTTATGAGTCCCGTAAGCTGAGGAGTTTCAGGCGGGAGTTACGTCCTCATCGTGGGATCTTTATATCCTCATCGTGGGATCATGGGTCCCTTATCCTCATAAACTCCTGCTCATAAAGAGCTCTCAACGGTAGCGTGGATAAGCAATCGTCAGTCGGTCCGAGCATAAAAGGTGTCAACCCTGTCCGGGCGATAGACATAACTCGGATGAAGTCAGGTCGGAGTGGGCGCAGAGCGCTTGCCTCTATCCCGATGAAGGGATAACTCGGGCATGGGTCTTCCTCCGTTCTGACGCTCGGGCCTTCCGAGCCTAAGGGCCGCCGAGGAAGGGTGGGATCCCGAGTAATCTTTATTGGGATTTTTAGCTTAAGTGGGCCCTATGGGACTGTCACTTGGATGAGCCGAGCCTCGTTTGGTCCTGATGGGCCTAGTTTGGCTGCTCTTTGATGGGCTACAGAAACCCCCCTCTCCACTTGTCCCCCTCCTACTCCCGAGCTTTAGTAAGCTCGGAAGAGTAGCAGTTTGGGATTTTGGACCAGCGTGGCTCAGGTGGGTGGAGATCTGGTAATGTTAGGAAGTCACGTGTCGTGGTCACCTGGGCCCGTGTTAATGATGATCCTGACGGATTTGAACTAAAGGGGCCCCCTTTTCATGGAGTTCGGACCGACGCGCCGCCTCTCGCGTAGGGATATAGGCGTTGGGCGCTTGTTGTCATTCCGGACTCCCTCCATCTTTAGGGTTTTGGCACTCCTCCGTTCTTACTTTTGGGGCTCTTTGATGCGCCGTGAGGACGCGATGGAAGAGCAGAGGCTTGCAGCGGCGTTCGAGGAGTTGGCAGAGATAACCGCGGAGGCAGTCCGGCGGCTTCCTCCTCCCCCAGAATCTTCAGGGTCTCGAGATCACCTTTCCTCAAACTCTTCTCCGATTTCCATGGCAGACCAGCGCTCGGATGCTGAGGAGTGGGAGGACGAGCCGATGGTGAAGGCGCCGGTTCCAAACTGCAGCAAACTGGGGGAGGCGGATGTGAGAAGGCTAGAGCACCAGTATCGCCTGCCCCATAAGTTCCGCTTTGTCGCAACTTCCCCACAAGAGACAAGCCTGGACTCTCGTACAGGCCACATCTGTACTTTTCTTCTGTCATGGAAGGGTGGATTCCGCCTTCCTTTCGAATCTTTTGTTCTTCAGCTTCTCAATTTTTTCCTGTTGGCGCCCATTCAGTTGGTAGCCAACTCTTATCTCCTCCTTTCCGCCTTCCGCATCCTCTGCCGCCAGTGTGGAGTTCTTCCTTCCATGGACCTCTTTCATTCTTTCTTTGAGTTGAAAGCACATCCTTCGGCCGGGAAGGGCTTCTATTTCGTCCAGGCGATGCGGGATAGGAGCTGTATCTCCTTGGCGGTGAAGGATTCCTCGCATAAGGGGTGGAAGACTCAATTCTTCTGGGTGGGGATTTGTTCAGTGGAGGAAACCTGGAGGTGCCTAGTAATCCCTAATTTCCACCCGAATATCCCTCCCAGGCAGGATGAGTTCCCTCCACATGTGGAGAAATACGCAGCCATCTTGCTGAAGCACCGCCAATCCACCGAAGAGCTGGTTACTCCAGAGAATATCGAGCGGTGTCTTCTTACGCGGCTGTATCCGTCGGGCTCAGGTGCCACAAATTAGGTTCTTCCTCTGAATGTGGGGATCATCTTTCTTTTCCTGAATATGTCTTCCTTTTCGTGTAGACACCAGGCGGGAGGCTCTGAAGGAGGCCGCAGAGGTGATCGAGCTTGGTGATGACTCGGCTGCTGATGAATCGGCTGCTCCCGTGGGTCGCTCCCGAACCAGAGATAAGGGCAAGGGAGCGGCCCAGGGTGAATCTTCCAGACCGCAGGGATCCAAGCGCAAGGATCCCATGGAGGGTATGATCCGGGCTGTCGCGAGGGCCAGGAAGCCGGCCAAGAAGGTCGGTGTGAGGCCCGTGCCTCTACTGATCTTTAGTGGTTCGAACCTAGAACTCATTCTGGAATTTCCGACTATTTTCCTGGATTTTTAGGAATTTTTTCGGTATTTTTTTGGGATTTATTTGGATTAAGTGAGTTTTTAAAAAGAGAAAATAAGGTTTTTATATATATAATAATTATATTATATATATATATATTAATCCTTTTTTTCATTTATCTCACCCCCCCCCCTTCACTTTCTCTCTCCCCCCTCGTCGATCTCGCTCACGCTCTCTCTCTCCTCCCGATCGCCTCTCTCCCCCTTCGTGGGATTTCAGGTAAATAGAAAGTGTAAGCCACTTTGGGGCATCACAGTATAATATGAAATTTTCTCACCGTAACGTCGGAAATGGCGTGTCTACAGCGTGGAGCACGCCGGTGGAATCCTCGCGTCGAGAGGAACGCGTTGACGCCCACCTTGACGTGGTTCGTGGCCCGGGGGTGCGAGACGAGGAGTGGAAGCTCGGTGAACCCTCCTCAGTGCATGCGGCTTAATCGACCGTTTCGGCTCGAACGAGGTAGGGGGATGGAATCTCGATCTCGCTAGGATCATTTCCTATAGCTTGTTTGCTTGATTAGACTCTCGTAGCATGCATATTGGTTATTTTCCATTTTTGGGGGTTTAAGCTTTGTTCTTCATGTATAATCCATTGTGGGCATTGCATGTGGTTATTTTTGTTGGTATTATGTTGTTTAGGACGTGTGGTTTGACAGGTTTTACAGGTTTTCGTCGTTACCCGGTGATTCCGGTCGCCCGGGAGGGAACACGTTTTCAAACATAACCCGTCCGTAACCCAGACGGTGTGATGGTCCTTCCAGAAACCGTCACACCCATAACGGTCCATAGGTGACGCGTTACAGAACTGTAACGGCCCTTTGAAGGGGCGTCACAGTGTGTGTAACGGTCAGGCTCCCGACCGTTACACTTCCGTTGATTTCCGTTGACCGGCATTGGCGGTTGGCCTGACGGCCTGTCGGGCGGCCGTCAGGAGGCTGTAACGCACCTGTGCGAGCGCGTTACACCGCGTTTTGAACGATCAAAAAACTGTTAGTGTTAATGTTAGTCTCGGGTGAGCCTGACAGCCTGTCGTCCGACCGTCAGGGCGGCGTAACGCGCCCCCGTAAGCGCGTTACACTCCGTTTGAACGCGAGTAGCACTGTTGTTGTTTTGGGCTTCGGGTGGCTCTAACGGCCAGGGGCGGACGCGTCACAGCCGATATAACACGCCAACCCCCGACCGTCACTCTCTGTGACGCGGTGGCAGCAGACCGCCACATGCTTGTTAGTTTCAAAAGCTGCCAGCCTATTCTCTATGCTTTCCATAATGTTTATATGCCATGTTGAGTTATTTTATAATAAATGGCATGTTTGTAGATCCCAATAGAGTAGCTTTACTTTCCTTGTAATGGAACCACTGTTGTAGCCCTAAGGTCTTTGAGTGCCGACCCGCTTGGGGATAGCGGAGGGGTGTTCCCGTTACACGGTTTGTAAGCTAGTATTGTGGGCTCCCCGCGAACGGTAGCGTCCTACCGAGGGCGAAAACTAGCTAGAGGGCCTGGCTCAGGCGAGAGTCAGTGTATGCACACGTGGTCGGAGGCTTTGGACTGACACTGACGAGTGTCACTCTGACTGGTCACTTGGTTTGGTACTGTTTGCGCGCTCAGCTTGTCGTGTCGCCGACTGCGAGTGCTTGAGACGCAGTGTAAGTCGTCAGTGGACGCATCTGATTTCTGTTCCCAGTGGTTGCCCTGTTCCCAGTGACTTGGATTAGTTGAGGCATATTCTACTGGTAGATTTAGTTTCAGTCGTTTAGTCTTACTCGTTATTGGCATGCTTTAGCTGTTATATCTGTTTAGTTAGATTTACAGCTTTCTGTTTATCATGACATTGCCTGTTCATTTATTTAAATGCATGCTCTAATTGCTTTATTTTCGCATGATTGCTTGTTTAGTGTGAGATAGGGATCCGCGTGACCCCTACTGAGTCTAGCTGTGACTCACCCTTCTCTTTTCAGGTGAGCCACGTCCGTCGTCTCCCGGTGCTTCCCGTGTGCTCGGAGACCGTGTTTAGCTGCCAGCAGTAGACGGGTTGCCTTGTTGGGCTTTCTTGTGTACTTTTGCCGGGGTATGCCCCGAGTAGTTGTGCTTTTGGACTGCACTCTTGTGCCTCTGGACTAGTTTATATATTTAGCACTATGTTTATATTTGAAATTGCTTCCGCTCTCCTGCTAAATTTTATTGTTTAATCTAATATGCGCGCTTGTGATTGTAATTCGCTATGCATCTCCTCGACAAACTTCACTAACCCTTCAGGGCCCTCATCAGCCTCTTGGGTGGCTTCCCCAGTTCCTGGTATCGGTATATCGATGTTATCGGTATATCGGTATCCGGAGCTCTGGGTCGTCACAGTTGGTATCAGAGCGTGGTGCGGACACCAGAGCACGAGAGAGGCACGAGCCGGTGAGCCACCGGTACCGTACGAGGAGCACCACTCGAGCCACTTCGGCATCCATATGGCTCGGAGATGGTCTAGAGACTCCCCCTTGAGTCTCGGTATTTTTCATATTTTGTTTGTATGTTGTGTGTATTTTATTTAGATTGTAATTTGGATTGTAATAGGGGTTTATTTGTAATTTGGGACCACACGGGTCCCACGGGCCCCCCATCCCACCTCCCATTGATCCACCTCATCACTGGGGCCCATGTGGGGTCAGTCAAACCTTCCATTGTGGGCTTCTAGAAGGTGGGACCAAAGGAGGGGACAAAGGGGGGAGCATCTCCTAGATCTCTCCTTAATTTAAGGGAGTGTCCCCCTCCTTTTGTATTAGTTTAATAGGTTTTGAACCTTATTTTATTTGCTCCAAATCACATGGGAGAAATACTTTTGTTGACTCCCAAGTATGCCCCTCCCAAATCTAGATCTAGGGGTATTTTATGTCATTTTGCAATTCATACAAATACCATGTAATTCTCATTTTAGTGGAATTAATGCATAAGAATTTTGGTGAAATTGGTGAAGCTCCAAGTTTGGTGTGACCTCCCCCTCCTCTCTCCCCCTTCTGCAGCTGAGATGGCTGTATTCTGAGGTGAGACGCCTCCGGTATCCGTTCTTGAAGCCCGCTGCCGCCGCCGCCGTCGCCATAGCACCGCCACCATCGTCGCCGGTGTTCTGTCCATCCAGGATAGAGGTGCCTTCCACGAATTTCTACAGCCAGCCACGAGCTCCTTTTGATCTGGAATTTTGAGGAAGTGTTCCAGAGGATTTTCCCATGTTCTCAAAAAATCGGTTGGCCTTCTAGTTCACGTTTTCTAATTTTCCATTTTCGTCCAACTTTCAAATTCAGTTCTGCCAGTTTTCAGATCTGATTTCTACCTTTCCTGAGTTTCCCATCTTCGACCCCTTTTGTGATTTTTCCTAGGGCTCCCAATTTTACTGGGAGTTCTGTCCATCAACCCCTCCATCCAAGATTTTTCTTGATTTTTGATCAGGTCTCCATATATTTTTTAAAAATAGTTTTCAGAGCCAGCTACAGTTCTGCCCACCTCTGTCCAGATCTGACCACCTTCCAGTACAAAACTCATAACAATTCGTAGCCTCTTCCAATCCTTCCACAAGAATTATTTCCTTTTTCCTTGTTCAAATCCCTACAACTTTGGTGAAGAGCTCAAAGGCTGAATCGGACGTCTTCCTAGCGGTCAACGACAGTTCTCAGACAAATCACCTGTAGATCTGAGAGTTCGGGTACTGTACAACAGGAACTTCTAAATTCAACAAAGTCCATCTCCGTGTAGATCCAGCAGATCTGTCTGGCCCTAGATTGGATTATTTCAAGAGAGCTTTCCAACGATAGCTCATGTACCCCGATCCGACATCGGGATTGATCGCAGCGGCCGTTCTCGCTGGAGCGCATGTCGAAAAATAGAAGTGAAAATTCGTGGGCAGCAACTCCAAGAGTTGGAGATCGGGGCCGATCGGCCACCGATCGGCGTTTCCGGCCGACCGCCGTCCGAGGAGGCGCGCCACCAGGGGTCTCCATCACATTGGGCCCCACCCCAGCAGGCCGGGAGGACAACGCCATCCGTGGGCCCCACAGACCCGTAGAATCCACCGTCCGGACAGCACGAAAACGCGGAGTTTGGCACCGCCGGGCGACATCAAGATGCTGCCCGTCAACCCGATTCGCGTGATTCCCGGGCCCCACATGTGACCTTTTACCTCCCTATGTGGAGTGGGTCGACTTAGTGTATTGTTGTAATAATTGTTAACCGGGAGTACGTAATTCGGCCGGGGTTGTCTTCGCCACGCCGAGTGCGTGGAGATAACGGTCTCACCTTCTTGGCATTTGCTTGCTTAGCTAGTATACGGTCATATGCCGCTGTCGAGAGTGTAGGTTCCTAGCCCGTGTGTCCATGTCACCGCTGTGAGCGTGAGAGTGACCCGTCCCGTAACTCGATCCGAGTCCGGAAGTGAGTCTGACTACCTTGAACTCTGCCGGTTCCTTAACCGCGCACGATCCACGCTTTCCCTCGTATGGGACACCGAGTGAGTTTGCACTTCTGTTAGCGACGTGTAGCCTATAGGAGCTCTCCATGTCGGGCCTAATGTCTCTCCCATCATGTGTTGTTGGTCATGTCCGCATCTAGAGTCCGAGGTCCATACCACGTAGAGTCGGTCCCCGTGTCCGTCCCGCATCAGAGCGGAGTTGAGGATTTGTATAAGGAATTAGAATTTTGCGCTTGTCCAGAGTTAGTCCTTCATGTTGTCTATTGCTGGCTTAGGATGCTTTCCGTATGATTGATGGATTTGCTGTTGTTTTCTATTTTCAGCAGTTGTAAGATGCCACCTCGTCGAGGAAGACCTCCTCGAGCCCCTAGGCGTGCGCCTAGAGAGGAGAGTGGTTCTGCACCGCCTCCTGTAATTCCTGTTGTTCCTGCTCCAGCGCCAGTTGTTGCTCCTCATGTTGAAGTGCCTGGTAGTCGGGGCAAGGCTTTGAAAGAATTTCTCTTGTTCAATCTGCCTGCTTTCGACGGTCAAGCTGATCCAGAGGTAGCAAGGCAATGGCTGGATGCGATCGAGCGCGTGTTCCTGTCTATGGAGTGCGCGGAGGATGAGAAGGTTATGCTTGCATAGTTTCAACTACAAGGTACAGCCATTACGTGGTGGAAAGCCAAGTGGTAGATTGCATTTCATTCCAGGCCCCTTCGACAGATCACTTGGGCAGAGTTTGTTGCAGCTTTCGAGCGAGCCTATACTCCTGCCTCTCTGCAAATGGCGAAGATGTACCAGTTTATGGAATTATTTCAGGGCGATATGACCGTGCTTCGGTATCAGAACAAATTTATGGAATTGGGTCAGTATGCGCCCCATGTGCTTGGTAATGAGGCGTTGAAGACTCAGCAATTCTTGCGAGGGTTGAGGCCAGAGTTGAAATTGCCCTTGATCACGAGTCGTGTTGCTAATCTTGATGGTGCGTGCCAGGCAGCTGTGGCACTTGAGCTAGAGATGGCGAGACCGGGAGGGTATCCACAAGCGGGGTTGGTTCAGCCGACGGTTCAGTTTCCGCAGACTTATCGACCGCCAGTGGCAGGAGTCCCCTTAGTCGCGCCAGATGTTAGCAGTGCTTCTTCCCCTTCCAAGACCAAGTTCAAAAGGTTCAAGAAGAAGAAGAAGTTCTTTCAGCAGGAATTGCCCGGTACGGGTACTGTTCAGCAGTCGACAGCGCCGTCTTCCCAAGGTCGTCAGAGTTCTGCTGTTTGCCAGCCGTGGACTTGTAGGAGATGTGGTGGTCACCATAATTGTCAGCCGTGTTCTCTTCCTGTTGTCTGCTTTCGTTGTGACTAGCCAGGTCATGTGGTTCGAGATTGCCCGTTGAGGCCGAAACCGGTGTAGACTCCTCTGTTTCCTCAGCCTCAGCAGTTGCAGTTTAGACCTCCTTCTGTACCTCAACCTCAGCAACAATTTTATCCGCAAGCTTCAGCATCTTCCCTGCAGTCTTCAGCCGCATCTAAGAAGCAGAAGGGCAAGGTTTCTCACATTACTCAAGCTGAAGCGGTTGCATCCCATCTGGTGGAAGGTACGATTATGCTTTATGGTTGATAAGTGTATATTTTTCCTTCTTAATTCATAATTATTCATATTTTTATGAGCTTAAATTATGATAAATATACACTTCTCACACTTATTGTTGATTTAGACTCAAATGTTTAATTTTATAAAATTAAATAAATTTTAACCATAATTTTTACTTATTTATGCAGGCACGTAATACAAGGAAAACTCCAAGAAAAAGAAAAAAAGAATAAAAATATATATATTGAAATGGGCCAAAAGCCCAGGAAGTTGTTCAAAAGAAAAGAAAAAAAATTAGAAAAAAAAATAAACTTATTTGATCTTTTTTAGAATTTTCTAATGAGAGAGAGAGAGAGAGAGAGAGAGAGAGAGAGAGAGAGATATATATATATATATATATATATATAATAAAATTTAAACAAAAATTCAAACCCCCCCCCCCCGCTTCCCGCCTTCGCCGCCCGCGCCATTGGCACGGGCGACGAGGCGAGGCGGCGAAGGGGGAGCGGGGGTCGTGGCAGGCAGGAGGAGGGCCCACAGGCGGGCGGCCTAACGCAGTCGGCCGGCCGGCGCGTTGTGCCGGCAGAGAGAGAAAAGAAAGAAAAAGAGAGAAAGAGAAGGAAGAAAGGGCTATAAAAATTCTAAAAAAATTTGAAAAAATCCGAAAAAAAATAGAAGAGTGTGCAGCACATCCAGCCTAACATTTTGGATCCAATAGAACATCAATTATGTTCACATGAAGAGAAAGAGAGTGTTGTGATCCCTATAAAAGGGGGTCTATTGGCCATTGCAAGGCCAAAGGAAGAGATGTTAGGAGAGTAGGAAGCTATGGGTCATTTGTAATGTAAGTTTGTTCTTTGTATTTCCGAAGTTGGTGATTGTAGGAGTGGTGTTTTGTAAGCTGTTGATGTCAAGATTGTAATTTGAAGTTATTTCAATACAAGTTTGGTGTTGGAATTTAGTCTTTTCTTAACCTCATTTCTCATTGTTGTGATCTTCATTTCAATTTGAGTTCTTCATGAAAGTTGTTCGTGTTCAAGTGTGTTTCAACTTCCATGCTTAACATTTCTTCAAATTCGTCCTAATTCATAGAGTTATTGCCCGTTTTCTTAAGTGTTATTTTATGTGATTACTGTTCATCCGTGGTGAGACCTTCTAGTATTCTTATATTTTGAAGCCTTTCTAGACCTCTTTTAACTCTGAGTTCTTCATAAAAGTTGTTCCTCTCTTATAGCACTAAATTTCATTCTTCTACCACTTTGTCTAATTCTGCGTATATTTAGAGTTAGAATTAATTTTTCAAGGTGCTGTTTTCTGCCATTTGATTGTTCATCCGAATTGATAATTCTTTAGTTTTTCTCATTTTTCACTATCTTCCTCTTATTTTCTGTGGCTACATTCTTCATCAAAGTTCTTCATCTTTTCATTCTCTACAACTTTCGTGTTTTCTATTTCTTCTAATTCCATCTAGATTTCACGTTATTCTTTTCCTTCCAACCCCATATTTTCAACAAAATTCTGATGTATTTTCAAGTTATGTTTGTTTCTATTTACATTTCTTCATAAGTTCTTCAATCACACCCGAAGCGGTAAGTCATCTTCGAATCATCTCACGGCGTCGACTTCCAAGGCAGAGCGGTCTTCATCAAAGGCTCGGCAAGGAAACGACGGCGTTCTTCAATTGGCTAATTATTCCTTTACTTTTCTCTTGATATTTAAAGTTGTAATTCCACTTAGTGATAATCGCACTCCATGAACAAAATTTACGTTTTCAAGCATAAAGGTATTTCCAACTTGAGCTAAAATCAAATATTCTCTCCCCGTGGGATCTACCCGTATTCACCACTGTACTCGTATTTTCAAAATCATTCGAGTGAGTGAGTGCGGTTATAAATTTTGAAATTTGTGTGGCACGGCATTTTTAAACGACGACTGTCGAGCGCATCAATGGTCATTCTGCTCGTGTCTTATTTGATTCTGGTGCTTCTCACTCTTTTATCTCTGAGGATTTCATTGCATGTATTGAGGGACCGACATCAGAGATAACTTGTGAATTGTATGTTGAGATGCCTTCTGGAGATTTTATGATCACGCCTCTGTGTTTGGAAGAATCTCCTGTTATGATTAATAATCATCAGTTGCCGGCGAGATTGTATGCGTTGCAGCTGGCATATTATGACGTCATTCTGGGTATGGATTGGTTGGAGCAATATGGAACTGTGGTTGACTGCAGATCGAAGAAGGTCTATTTTCAGCCACAGGGAAAATTAGCATTTTATTTCCAAGGTATTCGATCCCGCTCTTCTCGCTTGATTATTTTTGCTATTCGAGCCTGTAGATTGCTTAGTGCAGGTTGTCAGGGATTCTTGGCTTCTGTGGTTACTGTTGAGAAACCACGACAGGACATCAGTGATATTCCTGTTGTCTGTGAGTTCCCTGATGTATTTCCTGACGAGTTGCCAGGCTTGCCTCCAGAGCGAGAGATAGAAATGGTGATTGAACTGATTCCTGGTACAGCCCCGTTAGCAAAGGCACCGTACCGAATGGCTCCAGCTGAACTTCAAGAACTGCGAGCACAGTTGCTTGAATTGCTAGAAAAAGGCTATATTCGCCCCAGTTTTTCTCCGTGGAGTGCTCCAGTGTTATTTGTGAAAAAGATAGATGGAAGCCTGAGGCTTTGTATTGATTACAGATAGTTGAATCAGGTGACTATCAAGAATAAAAATCTGCTTTCCCGGATTGATGATTTGTTTGACCAGTTACAGTCTGCTACTGTCTTTTCGCAGATCGACCTTCGGTTTGGCTACTTTCAATTGCGGATCCGAGAATCTAATGTGGAGAAGACAGCTTTCAGCACTCGATATGGTCATTATGAATATCTGGTAATGCCGTTTGGCTTGACTAATGCCCCAGCAACTTTCATGGACCTAATGCAGCGTATTTTTCATCCATATTTGGACCAGTTCGTGGTGATCTTTGTTGATGACATTATGATTTACTCTGCTTCTGAGGAAGATCATGTGCAGCATTTGAGGATCGTTCTGCAGACTCTAAGAGATCACGAGCTTTATGCGAAGTTCAGTAAGTGTGAATTCTGGCTTCGGGAGATTCATTTTCTTGGCCACGTGATTTCTGGTGATGGAGTAGCAGTGGACCCTGCAAAGATTGAAGTTGTTCTGAATTGGCAGAGACCAAGAACTGTAACAGAGATAAGAAGCTGTTTAGGTTTGGCTGGGTATTATCGAAGATTCATCCACGATTTTGCAAAGATTGCAACCCCTATGACTAGACTGACTCGGAAAGATGTACCTTTTGTCTGGTCGGATCAGTGTGAGGATAGCTTTGTTGAATTGAAAAGGCTTTTGACTTCTTCTCCAGTGTTGATTTTACCGTCCGGCTCGGGTGGATTTGTGGTTTGCACAGATGCTTCTCGAGTAGGTTTGGGTGCAGTGCTGATGCAACATGGAAATGTTATTGCATATGCGTCTCGGCAATTGAAACAGCATGAAGAAAATTATCCCACGCATGATCTGGAGCTAGCTGCAGTTATTTTTGCTTTAAAGATCTGGAGACATTATCTGTATGGTGAGAAGTTTCAGATTTTACTGATCATCAGAGTTTACAGTATATATTCTCCCAGAAAGATCTGAATCTTAGACAGCGTCGCTGGATGGAATACATGAAAGATTATGACTTTACACTCTCCTATCAGCCAGGTAAAATGAATGTTGTGGCTGATGCTCTGAGCAGGAAAGTACAAGTCAGTCATCTGTTGCTTCATGAATAGAAATTGTGGGAACAGCTTCAGAGTGGGGCGTTCAGCGTGGATATTCCTGCCGACCCGAGGATAGCAGTTTGTGCTACCTTGACTTTGGGTTCTTCCTTGTATTAGCAGATTAAAGAAGCTCAACAAGCTGATTCTGATTTGGCTCGTGTTGTATCACGGTTCGATGTTGAATTTGATGACGAGCCGGTTGTCAGTTTCCAGGGCAGATTATATATTCCCGCTGATGATTCATTGAGACATGCGGTTCTGAGTGAAGCCCATGGATCCCATTTTTCTATTCATCTGGGCACCACTAAGATGTATCAGAATTTGAAAAAGCAGTTCTGGTGGCCAGGTATGAAGAGAGATGTGGCTGTGTTTGCTTCTAAGTGCTTGACTTGTCAGTAGGTTAAAGCCGAACATCAAAAGCCAGGTGGATTGCTTCAGCCATTAGAAATTCTAATGTGGAAATGGGATCATGTCACTACAGATTTTGTGGTGGGTTTGCCTCGGACTTCACAAGGTTTTGATGGTATCTGGTTGCTTGTTGATAGATTAACTAAGACTGCTAGATTATTGCCGATAAAAGTCTCCTGGAATGTGCAGAGATTGGCCGAGCTTTATGTTTAGAAGATAGTGCCACTGCATGGAATTCCTATTCCACTTGTGTCAGATCGTGATCCACGGTTTACCTCTGGCTTCTGGTGCAGTTTTCAGAAAGCTTTGGGCACTGAGTTAGCCTTTAGTTCAGTGTATCACCTGCCGTCAGATGGACAGTCGGAAAGGACTATTCAGACTCTGGAAGATATGCTGAGATCGTGTTGCCTAGACTGGCAAGGTTCGTGGAATCAACATTTGCCACTTGTTGAATTTGCTTATAATAACAGCTTTCATTCCAGTATGGGCATGGCTCCCTATGAAGCGCTGTATGGTCGTCCTTGTCGTACTCCCTTGAACTGGTTTGATGATGGGGACATACTTTTAACAGGGCCTGACATGGAGCAGCAATGTTCTGATGTGGTTCGTCTGATCAGGCAGAGGTTGTTGACAGCTCAGAGTCGACAGAAAAGCTATGCAGATCAGCGTAGACGTCCACTGCAGTTTGAGCCTGGAGACATGGTTTTTGTCAAGGTGTCTCCGATGAAGGGTGTTTCCAGATTTGGGAAGCGTGGAAAGCTTAGTCCGCGTTATGTCGGCCCATTTCCTATTATAGAAGCTGTGGGTCAGGTAGCTTATCGTTTGCAACTACCAGCGGCTATGCAAGCTATTCATGATGTGTTCTGTTGGGTTTGGTGCGGAGTATTCAGAGGGGGGTGAATGAATCAACCCTTAAAAATTTCGCTCAAATAAAATCTAGAATGCTAACAAGACAGATTCAGACAATTTGAAAGCTAATCAAACTTCTATTCAACCAGTAATCAAACATGTACAGCACGCCTAAGCATTCAACTAGCGGAAGCACAATTAGACAAATCAAACCATAATGTAAGAGGAGTTTTTAGGTGGTTCGGTCCTCCAGACCTACGTCCACCCCGCACTCAACCCGAGTGTGGATTACTGCTGACTCACAACTTGAACCGCTGGGCATCACAGCTTGCCTACAACCCGCTGAGCCTCACAGCTTGCTGTCCGAGGTATCCACCTCGCCCGCTGAGCAACACAGCTTGTTGTCCAGTGGAATCCACCACTGCAACCGCTGGGGATTACAGCTTGACCCGTCCAGAGGCAGCACCTCTGCAAACGCTGACTAACAGCTTGAAGAAAGGTATAAAATAGAAAACAAAAATAGGAAACCACAGCAACGAAAAGCTATAATAATAAAGCACGAAATGTATCCCTGTAGGGAATGAAGCTCAAACAATGAGCAAACTCATATCTGGTTTTGAACCAAAGATCTGAGGAACGAAATCCTTCTCTCTCTCTGGTGCGGACACCCGAGCAGTTGAGCGGCGCGACACGCAGAGCCACCGGTATCGCACACGGAGCACGACTCGAGCCACCTCAGGGTCCATCTGGCTCGGAGACAGCCTGGAGACTCCGTCTTGAGCCTCCCCATTTATCATATTTAGTTAGCCTTTATGTGTGTGTAATTTGTGTTTATTTCATTGTATTCGGTATGTAATTATGAGTGTACGAGGGGCTTATTTGCAAAATGGGACCCTTGGGCCCCACGGGACCCCCAGGCCCCTCCCAGTGATCCACCTCAGCCCATGGGCCCCATATGGGGTCAGTCAACATGTCAAATGGAGGCATCTAGAAGTTTGAATGGTAAAAGGCACATGGGAGACAAGTGGACTTCAAAGTCCAAGGTGGCTACCAACTTGTCCCCCCCTTGCCACCATAGTCAATAGGCCGCCCCCCTCCCCTTATTTTTTATTTATTTTGGTGTGTGTGTGTCTCATGCCATCCCAGCCCTTCATCTCCCCCTCCTAGATCCTACGGTTGTGGATGGATGTGAGATGTAACCTATTTAAGCTTGTATTTTTCATTTTGGAGAATTAATGCCATTTGAATCAAACAATTTCCAAGAGCAAGGGCTGGTGCGCCCCCCTCCTCTCTCCTCCCTCTCCCCCTTGAAGCTGTGAAGGCTTCCATTCTGAGGTGTGACGCCTCGTGTATCGGTTCCGACGATCGCCGCCGCCGCCACGAGCCGCCACCGCACCGCCATCGCCATCAACGGAGTTCTGCCTGCGCAGTACCACAGCAGCTTGCTCGAAATTCACAGGTCTTCCCGAGCTCATTTGGCTACCAAATTTGGAGGAGTTGTTCCTGGGATGTTCCTCTCCACCCACAAAAATCAGGCCAGCATTCAGATCACGTTTGCTAATTTTTGATTTTCGTCCACTCTTTCATTTTGGTTCTGCCAGAATTCTGTCCAGGTTCACCTCCGTCCTGAGTTTCATGTCTTAGATCACTTTTTGATTTCTGTTAGTTCGCCAAATTTTACTGGGGGTTCCATCCATCCACCCCTTCATCCACAATTTTTCTCAATTTTTGATTCGCCCATCTCATATTTTCTAAAAATCGTTCTCAGACCCATCTACAGTTCTGTCCACCTGTTCCCAGATCCGACCACCAGTCACCCCAAAACTCATAACAAATCGCAGCCACCTCCAAATCAAATTCTAAAAATAGTCCCTGTTCCGTGGTTTGATTTCCTACAACTCCTAAGAAGAGCTCAAGAGCTGAATCGGAGGTTTACTAGGCGGTCAACGGTGGTTCTCAGACAAGTGCCCTGCAGATCTGAGATTTCGGTTACTGTACAACAGGGACTTGTAAATTCAATAAAGTTCTGATCCGACCAGATCCAGCAGATCTCTCTGGGTCTAGATCGAAGCATTTGAAGAGAGCTTTCCAACGATAGCTCATGCGTCCCGATCCGACGTCGGGATTGCTCGCAGCGGCCGTTTTCGCCGGAGCGCGCGCCGGAAGACAGCAACCAAAATCCGTGGGTTATTAGTTCAAGAGTTGGGAATCGGGGCCGATCGACCCCCGATCGGTGTTCCCGGCCGACCGCCGTCCGTGGAGGCGCGCCACCAGGGGTCCCCATCACAGTGGGTCCCACCCCCGCAGATCCGGAGGACAGCGCCGTCCGTGGGCCCCGCGGGCCCGTAGAAGCTGCCGTTCGGAAAGCACGAAAACGCGGAGTTCGGCACCGCCAGGCGACATCAAGATGCCGCCCGTCAACCCTAGTTGCGTGATTCCCGGACCCCACATGTGACCTTTTACCTCCCTGCGTGGAGTGGGTCGACTTAGTGTATTGCTGTAATCATTGTTAACCGGGAGTCCGTAATTCGGCCGGGGTTGTCTTCGCCACGCCGGGTGCGTGGAGGTAATGGTCCGAACCTCTTGGCGTTCATTTGCTTAGCTAGTATATGGTCTTTTGCCGCTGCCGAGAGTGTAGGTACTAGCCCGTGTGTCCATGTCACCGCTGTGAGAGTGAGAGTGACCCGTCCCGCGACTCGATCCGAGTCCGGAAGTTGAGTCGGACTACCCTTGACCTCCGCCGGTTCCTTAACCGCGCACGGTCTGCGCTTTCCCTCGCTTGGGACGACGAGTGAGCTTCCACTTCTGTTAGCGACGTTTCGCCACTAGGAGCTCGTAGTGTCGGGCTTAGTGTCTCCCTGGTGTGTGTTGCTGGTCGTGTCTTCATCTAGAGTCCGAGGGTGGCACCATATAGTGTCGTCTCCCGTGTCCGTCCCGCATCAGTTTGGTATCAGAGCGAGTCGAGTCTAGGGTAGTCTTTGCATATGTCTTACATGCATCATGGTCTAAGTCAAGTCTAGGATCATCATTTTCAAAAAAAAAAAAAAGAGAGTTTTAACTTGCATTTGCACCCTTTACGCGGTATATCAAAAGGTGTTGTCCGAACGTTGGGTTACGCCTAACGGGAGGGCCACACACTTGCGCGAGTGATCTTCGGATCGCTTATCTCCGCCTCGTACCGGCTATTGGTTAGGTCTAAGTGCATCATTTAGTGTGTGTTTGCATTAGTCGGTGTCTTCTAGGTAGTGTGTCAGTTGCATGCCCACCCGTCGAGGTACCCAATACTCGCCACCACCACCTATGGCGGACTCCCGGGCCCGTAGCTCCGATGAGTCCTCGACGGCCGAGATGTTCCGAGCCATTATGGAGCGTCTTGACACGCGTATGGATGGCCTTAGTACGCGTATGGATGGCATAGGAACGCGTCTAGAAGGGCGGATGAAAGCCCTCGAGGATCGGGCCGAGAGTTCGGATCAGTCCATCAAAGGCTTAGTTGGGAGGATTGCCATCCTAGAGAGGGGCCCAGTAGCGGCGCAACCCGCGCCGACGAATGGCCAACAAGAGCCGGTGCAGCAACCCGCTGTGCCAAGGGCTCAAGTGGAGAATGTTGGGGTTCAACAGGTGCATGTGGTGGATGATTATGCATCTGATAATGATCAAGGGGGTAACGGTCGTCGTCATCAACGACGGAATCATGATGACGAAGATGACGACCGCATTCTTAGGGGTGTGCGTGCGGACCCTCCCACTTTTAGCGGGTCCTTGGACCCTAGGGTGTATTTAGATTGGGAGGCCGGCATGGACCGGTACTTCGAGTGGTTTGAGATGACGGACCACCGAAGAGTCCGATACGCAAAGATGAAGCTGCAAGGGCAGGCCCAAACTTATTGGATCAATGTGGAGAGCCTGCTCAACCAGCGACGTCAACCCCAGATCGGTACTTGGGATGATATGAAAACCAAGTTGAGGGAGAAGTACCTTCCCGCCTCATATCGCCAACGTCTCATAGACAAGTGGCAAAGCATCTCCCAAGGGAACCGATCCGTGACCGAGTACACCGCCGAGTTCGATGAGTATTACTTACGGTGTGGGGTCACGGAAGAGAGCACTATGACTATATCCCGCTTTCGAAGAGGTTTGCGGCCCAATTATCAATATGAACTCTTTCGCCGCAATGCAACCACTTTGGAGCAGGCATATCAGATAGCTCTCGAATTGGAGCAATTCGAGGCCGAGTTCGAGTCACCCCATCGGTTGGGCTCTTTTCCCCTTCGTAGTGTCGAGCCCCGTGGCTCATCTGGCACGTATCCGAGGGCCCCCATGGCTCGACCTCAGGAGCCCGCTCGTCCCGAGCCGTTTGCTCCTAGGCCTCGTCCTCCACCCCCGAGGGACCTTCCTCGTCCCCAGCATCTTACAGCCCCACCCATAGCCCGTCCACCGGCACCCGCACCTCCTGCACGTCCTTTGTTGCCTACGCCTCCTATCCGTCGGGAGGATAAAGGTAAAGGACCTATGATTGGGGAGCCTAGTGGATCACGGCAGCAGTGTTATCGCTGCAATGGGTTTGGCCATTTCGCCAACCAGTGTCCCACCCGCCCATCTCTTCACATTGGGGACACACAGGCCGAGGATACCACCCCTACGGGCCTCGAGTTAGTCAGCTATGAGGCAGATGAAGAGCTAGCTGACGAGTACTACGAGATGGGAGGTGAGGCCCAGATGCCCAGCATTCGGACGATACCCACGTGGGGGTCGTCAGATGTATCCTCACCCAGCCACAGGTCAGTGATGACTGGCGACGGACTACTATCCTTCATGTATTCTGTAGGCTGGGAAAGCAAATTTGCAAGGTGGTCATCGATAGCGGGAGTTGTATCAATGCAATCTCCACGAACGCTGTCACTCATCTTGGTCTCACACCCGTAGACCACCCTTGCCCCTATCAGGTATCATGGGTGGATACCACTTCCATTTCGGTCAGGCTGCGGTGCTTGGTCCCGCTGCAGCTCCACTCCTACCATGACGAGATCTGGTGTGATGTTCTCCCCATGGAAGTGGGCAGTATCATTCTTGGTAGGCCGTGGTTATTCGACCGGGATGCCACGCTCCATGGCCGGTCGAACACCTGTACCTTCGACCACGCTGGCCAGCGGGTCACCCTCCAACCCGTTCGGCCCAGGAGCCCATCAGTCAGGGGTCCTACTGGCCCTAGTACTCCGAAGCCTTCCGTTCCCGGGCCTAGTACCCCATCCCCAGCTCGGGCTATGACCGTTACCTCTGGCCCAGGAGAGCCCTCGACGAGGAGATTGATGATGATTAGCTCCCGGGAGATGGAGCAGGAGCTTAGTCAGGGCTGTCCGGTGTTTGCCATTACGGTCCGAGAGGTGGAGCGGGACTCCGAGGGTGAGCTCCCACCCGAGGTTGTTCCCATTCTGCAGGAGTATGCTGATGTCTTTCCCGATGAGCTTCCCGAGGGACTCCCACCTATGCGGGATATTCAGCATGCCATCGACCTTGTTCCGGGCTCTTCTTTGCCCAACCTTCCTCATTATCGCATGAGTCCCACGGAGCATGCCGAGCTTAAACGGCAGGTCGATGAGTTAGTGCAGAGAGGGTCTGTTCGGGACAGCATGAGTCCATGTGTTGTACCCGCATTACTCGCCCCGAAGAAGGATGGCACGTGGAGAATGTGCATTGATAGTCGTGCCATCAACAAGATCACCGTGAAGTACAGGTTCCCTATTCCCCGCCTTGATGACATGCTGGACATGATGGCAGGTGCCACTATCTTTTCGAAGATCGATCTTAAGAGTGGCTACCATCAGGTGAGGATTAGGCCAGGTGATGAGTGGAAGACCGCATTTAAGACCAAGGACGGTCTATATGAGTGGTTGGTCATGCCTTTTGGGTTGACCAATGCCCCTAGCACTTTCATGCGGCTCATGACTCAGGTCCTTCGACCTTTCATTGGAGTCTTTGTAGTGGTGTATTTTGATGATATCCTTATCTATAGCCGCACCACAGGGGACCACTTAGACCACCTTCGGCAGGTCTGTCTACTTCTTCGGCGAGAGCAGCTGTTTGCGAACCCACAGAAGTGTGCCTTCATGACACCTCAGCTTACCTTCTTGGGTTTCATTGTGTCTAGTACTGGGGTCTCCGCCGATCCGGAGAAGGTCCGGGCCATTGTTGAGTGGCCGGAACCCCGTACGGTTCATGATGTCCGCAGCTTTCATGGCCTTGCGACGTTCTACCGTCGCTTCATCCGCGGATTTAGCTCCGTCACCGCCCCGATCACGGATTGCATCCGGAAGGGCACATTTGTATGGACGAAGGCCGCATCTGCCGCCTTCAAGGATATCAAGGAGCGCATGACCCAGACACCTATCCTTCGATTGCCTGATTTTTCGAAGGTGTTTGAGGTCTCTTGTGATGCGTCGGGTGTTGGGATTGGAGGAGTTTTGAGTCAGGAGTCCCACCCGATCGCATATTTCAGCGAGAAGCTGAATGACGCGAAACTGCGATATTCCACGTATGATAAAGAATTCTACGCAGTTGTTCAGGCTCTTAGGCATTGGAGGCACTATCTTTTACATCAGGAGTTTGTCCTATACTCCGACCACGAGGCATTGAGGTACCTCCATTCGCAAAAGAAGCTTATCGCATCATAGTCGTTGGGTCGAGTATCTCCAGCAGTTCACCTTTGTGCTGAAACATAAGGCTGGAGTGGAGAACAAGGTGGCTGATGCCTTGAGTCGGCGAGCATGTTTGCTTACCACCATGAGTGCCGAGGTCATAGGGTTAGAGAAGATGAAGGAGGCCTATGTTGATTGTCCTGACTTCGGTCAGATTTTTACCACTCTCCAGGCCGGACCCTCGAGAGACCTTGATGAGTATGTG
Source organism: Amorphophallus konjac (assembly GCA_022559845.1). Taxonomy (NCBI): domain Eukaryota; kingdom Viridiplantae; phylum Streptophyta; class Magnoliopsida; order Alismatales; family Araceae; genus Amorphophallus; species Amorphophallus konjac. The sequence continues at coordinate 428,102,532 of CM040120.1, read as the reverse complement.
CTTCAGGAGGGTTACCTCTTTCGAGGTAGCAGGCTATGTGTTCCCCGAACTTCGGTTCGAGATTTCTTAGTGTGGGAACTACATGCGGGAGGTCTAGCCGGCCACTTTGGTCGGAACAAGACTATTGAGGCAGTGGAGCATCGATTTTATTGGCCGAGCTTGAAGCGCGATGTTGCTAACATCGTGGCTCAGTGCCGTACATGTGCTACGGCCAAGATGAAGAAGCAAAGCTCGGGCCTTTATACGCCTCTTCCCGTGCCTGATGTCCCGTGGCAGGATGTTAGCATGGACTTTGTTTTGGGACTGCCACGTACCTCCAGGAAGCATGATTCGGTCTATGTGGTGGTTGACCGTTTCTCGAAGATGGCCCTCTTTATTCCTTGCTCGAAGACTTCGGATGCTTCGAGGGTAGCCCGCCTTTTCCTTACGCATGTGGTGTGCAAGTTCGGGTTGCCTCGCACTATAGTGTCTGACCGTGATGTTAGATTCACTTCCTACTTTTGGAAGACACTATGGCATATGATGGGTACTCACCTCAAGTTTTCCACTGCATATCACCCCCAGACAGATGGTCAGACCGAGGTGGTCAATAGGAGTCTGGGAGATCTTTTGAGGTGTCTAGTTAAGGACCGCATTGGGGATTGGGATCTCATTTTACCCATGGCTGAGTTTGCATACAATGATTCGGTGAATAGGTCTACCGGCATGAGTCCATTTGAGATTGTCACAGGTCGTAGGCCTAGGAAACCCGTTGACCTTGTCCCCATGCCTATCCATGCTAGAGTGTCGGAGTCGGCCGAGTCGTTTGCTAGGCATGTTAGGAGTTTGCATGACGACATCCGTCGTCACATTGAGGCCAGCAATGCACGGTACAAGGAGTTAGCCGATGCCCACCGACACCACCGAGAGTTCCACGAGGGCGAATACGTCATGATCAGGGTAAGACCTGAACGGTTTCCCTCTGGAACCGTTAAGAAGTTGCAAGCTCGCGGAGCCGGTCCCTTTAGAGTGTTGAAACGCGTTGGATCCAATGCGTATGTTGTGGACCTGCCCGAGGAATATGGTATAAGCTCTACCTTCAATGTATCGGATCTTGTTGCATATAGGGACCCAGCGGTGATCCCTAGTGAGCCTTTTGAGCCATCTCCTCCCCTTGAGAGTGATCCCACACCTGAGTGTCCACTTCCACCTCCAGCCCCTTTTTCACGGCAGCGTGAGCATATAGATCGTATACTGGACGAGCAAGTGACAGTTACCAGGAGTGGATCTTACCCGCGCTACCTAGTGCGATGGAGAGGACGGCCCGCTACTGAGGACACATGGATCACACATGGCGAGTTGCAGCGGATCGATCCGGACCTTCTGGAGCGATACAGGAGCGATGCAGACCCTTACTCGACAGGGTCGAGTTTCTCCCACCCGGGGAGAATTGGTGCGGACACCCGAGCAGTTGAGCAGCGCGACACGCAGAGCCACCGGTACCGCACACGGAGCACGACTCGAGCCACCTCAGCGTCCATCTGGCTCGGAGACAGCCTGGAGACTCCGCCTTGAGCCTCCCCATTTATCATATTTAGTTAGCCTTTATGTGTGTGTAATTTGTGTTTATTTCATTGTATTCGGTATGTAATTATGAGTGTACGAGGGGCTTATTTGCAAAATGGGACCCCTGGGCCCCACGGGACCCCCAGGCCCCTCCCATTGATCCACCTCAGCCCATGGGCCCCATATGGGGTCAGTCAACATGTCAAATGGAGGCAACTAGAAGTTTGAATGGTAAAAGGCACATGGGAGACAAGTGGACTTCAAAGTCCAAGGTGGCTACCAACTTGTCCCCCCCTTGCCACCATAGTCAATAGGCCGCCCCCCTCCCCTTATTTTTTATTTATTTTGGTGTGTGTGTGTCTCATGCCATCTCAGCCCTTCATCTCCCCCTCCTAGATCCTACGGTTGTGGATGGATGTGAGATGTAACCTATTTAAGCTTGTATTTTTCATTTTGGAGAATTAATGCCATTTGAATCAAACAATTTCCAAGAGCAAGGGCTGGTGCGCCCCCCTCCTCTCTCCTCCCTCTCCCCCTTGAAGCTGTGAAGGCTTCCATTCTGTGGTGTGACGCCTCGTGTATCGGTTCCGACGATCGCCGCCGCCGCCACGAGCCGCCACCGCACCGCCATCGCCATCAACGGAGTTCTGCCTACGTAGTACCACAGCAGCTTGCTCAAAATTCACAAGCCTACCCCGAGCTCATTTGGCTACCAAATTTGGAGGAGTTGTTCCTGGGATGTTCCTCTCCACCCACAAAAATCAGGCCAGCATTCAGATCACGTTTGCTAATTTTTGATTTTCATCCACTCTTTCATTTTGGTTCTGCCAGAATTCTGTCCAGGTTCACCTCCGTCCTGCGTTTCATGTCTTAGATCCACTTTTTGATTTCTTTTAATTTACCCAATTTTACTGGGGGTTCCATCCGTCCACCCCTTCATCCATAATTTTTCTCAATTTTTTATTCGCCCATCTCATATTTTCTAAAAATCGTTCTCAGACCCATCTACAGTTCTGTCCACCTGTTCCCAGATCCGACCACCAGCCACCCCAAAAATCCTAACAAATCGCAGCCACCTCCGAATCAAATTCTAAAAATAGTCCCAGTTCCGTGGTTTGATTCCCTACAACTCCTAAGAAGAGCTCAAGAGCTGAATCGGGGTTTACTAGGCGGTCAAAGGTGGTTCTTAGACAAGTGCCCTGTAGATCTGAGATTTCGGTTACTGTACAACAGGGACTTGTAAATTCAATAAAGTTCTGATCCGAACAGATCCAGTAGATCTCTCTGAGTCTAGATCGAATAATTTGAAGAGAGATTTCCAACGATAGCTCATGCGTCCCGATCCGACGTCGGGATTACTCGCAGCGGCCGTTTTCGCCGGAGCGCGCGCCGGAAGACAGCAACCAAAATCCGTGGGTTATTAGTTCAAGAGTTGGGAATCGGGGCCGATCGACCCCCGATCGGTGTTTCCGGCCGACCTCCGTCCTTGGAAGCGCGCCACCAGGGGTCCCCATCATAGTGGGTCCCACCCCCGCAGATCCGGAGGACAGCGCCGTCCGTGGGCCCCGTGGGCCCGTAGAAGCCGCCGTTCGGAAAGCACGAAAACGCAGAGTTCGGCACCGCCAGGCGACATCAAGATGCTGCCCGTCAACCCGAGTTGCGTGATTCCCAGACCCCACATGTGACCTTTTACCTCCCTGCGTGGAGTGGGTCGACTTAGTGTACTGCTGTAATCATTGTTAACCGGGAGTCCGTAATTCGGCTGGGGTTATCTTCGCCACGCCGGGTGCATGGAGGTAATGGTCCGAACCTCTTGGCGTTCATTTGCTTAGCTAGTATATGGTCTGTTGCCGCTGCCGAGAGTGTAGGTACTAGCCCGTGTGTCCATGTCACCGCTGTAAGAGTGAGAGTGACCCGTCCCGCGACTCGATCCGAGTCCGGAAGTTGAGTCGGACTACCCTTGACCTCCGCCGGTTCCTTAACCGCGCACGGTCCGCGCTTTCCCTCGCTTGGGACGACGAGTGAGCTTCCACTTCTGTTAGCGACGTTTCGCCACTAGGAGCTCGTAGTGTCGGGCTTAGTGTCTCCCTGGTGTGTGTTGCTGGTCGTGTCTTCATCTAGAGTCCGAGGGTGGCATCATATAGTGTCGTCTCCCGTGTCCGTCCCGCATCACTCTCTCTTCTTTCTCTTCTGTTGCTTCTCTCTTTCTCTTCTTTCTCTTCTGCTGGATTATGCAGGCTATCCTCTGCTTCAGTCGATCAGCCTCCTTCTGATGGAAGAGGCTTCATATATATAGAGCAGCAGGAAGCAGATAGGGCGTGTGTCTTCCACATTTCTCGTCCAGAACTTTTGGCCACGTGTCATCTTCCTATCAGCCCTTCCAGCCTCGGATCACGTGCCTTTCATTAAGCTCTGTAAGGAGTCCCTGCCAGACAGTCGAATAGGACTATCAGTTTTAATGTCGACACCTTGTACAGACTTTATAGTATATAATGTGCAATGTGTAGACTTTGCACTGCATAGACTTATGTTCTAAACGATGCACAAACACAACAATGCAATGTATGGACTTTGAGTGTGTAGACTTGTGTGTGTGCAATGTGTAGACCTGTGTGTGTGTGCATGACGATGTATAGACTCTTACTTCATAGAACACATAGACAATCTGACAGAGATAGTTTCATCAAAACATAAACAGTTGCCAATCAATCAAAACAAGCTGTTGCCAATGAAATAAAGCTATTGTCAACATCATCAACACAGAGGAGTCACAACAATCTCCTCCTTTTTGATGATGGCAACACCCTATCATATGGAATAGCAACATCCTGTCATACAGATGTATTTTTGATGAAAGACATGAATTATTTGTCAGATTTGTCATGCAAATGCTATGGATGCATGCTGAGAAATGAAAACAGCTCCCTGCCAACAAGATCTCCCCCTATGCCATAATATGATGCATACACTCCCCCTGGAATTCAACAAATAGACAATATTCTCCCCCTTTGCCATCAACAAAGAGGAGGGAAAGATATTACAAGGGAAAGAATCAAGAGAGATCATCTGACTGGCATTCTGAACAAGTAGTTCAAGAATAAGCATTCTAAAGCACAGAGTCTTCAGTCATATGAATTGAAAAACAGCTTTCAGATAGAGTTCTAGTTTAAAGGTTATAAATTTTAAGTTCATGCACTACAATCATTGGATAAGTTTTCTGTACATGATAAAATAATAAACCAGAATCACATTTGCATGAGAGATTCAGTTTCAAAATATCTTACTTTCATAGACTCATTAAAAGTTGTTAAGAGATACCAGGTCATGTATTGAAATTAAACAAATTGACATCCTTGAAAATTCTTTTGAAGGAACAGCATTTTTCATTGTATTTCATTAAAGGCATTCAGGTACCATTTGTCTTTTTTCGTAAGGGTATACGTTTATCAGACGCCAATACCCCTAGATACTCAACATTATGGACCATTCTGCCTATGATCAAACTCAATAGAAATGATTTACACCTTTTTATGAGAGGGTACACGTTTATCAGACGCCAGTTACCCCCAGGTACTCAGTGAAACCACCCCATTGTTTTGATCATTTATACAGAGATAACTGATATACTTCATGACTTAAGTATAGTCCATTTCTTTGATGGATCACTTAGTTTCTCAGTAATTTGCCAGTCATTGCTCTGCCAATTGTGTTTTTCAATTAATTTTCAATGTTTGCCAATATTTTTCTTGGCTGTCCTTTAATTGTTTCAGAATGACTTGTTTAAGGACAATACACAAACTTAGCCTTCTCTAACAGGATTTTAGATGAGTTTTTATATTTCAGATATACTTGGCTTTGTCTGACATGAAATAAAATAAGGGTTGAGAGCTTTATCAATTTTCAACTTTCTTATTTACTGATTGCAATCTTTAAACTTTAAAGTTTATAAAATTTAAACCATTTAGTCAGTCTTTAAGCAATTAAAGTTCTTATAAGTGAAGAAGTATGTTTTCTATTGTTTAGGAATCAGAATTGACTAACAGATTGCCATATGTCAGATTCAACTCATTCAGGGTCAAGGAATTGAATTTCAATAAATTTGATGACCATTCTGAATTTCTAACAATACTCCCCCTGTCTATATGCATGTGACTTTAGATGAGAGAGAGACCTTAGATAGAGTCATTACTAAATGATATGCAATGATGATCATGAGTGTGATGCCCAAAAAAAATATGAATGTTATGCATGATAATGAGTCTGGATCCAGCTCTAGCAGTTCATCATCCGAGGAGAGCCTGAATGAAGAAGATATAACTCGTACTGAGATGGCAATGATGACCAGAGAGTTCAGGCGGTTCCTCAAGAAAGGAGTAGGATGATTCAGCCAAAAGAAATATAGTGGCGGCCGAAGGGATAAAAGGTATAAACATAACCCTGCTAAGAAAACTGAAACTAATACTTGTTATCAATGCAGGAAAACAGGCCATCTGAAAGCTGACTGTCCAGAGAATCAGAAATATAAGGACAAGTCAAAGAGAAGGAACACGAAAGGGAAAGCAATGGTGAGTACTTGGAGTGATGAAGATGAAGGTTCCTTCAGTAGCAGCTCAGATAGTGAAGCCGAATCTGAGAAGCCCATTTACCTTATGGCAACAAGCTCTGATACCAAGAGTTGAGTTGAGAGAGGTTTCGAGAGGTCTTGTAAATCAGACTCTTGGTTCAGATACCAGAGCTGATTCTGCTCTTAATTGAGCTACATTTGTTTTAGCTTTTCCATTTTCGTTTCATTCTGTTTTACTGTTTTCGAAACACTTCTGTTATCAAGCTGTGAGGCAGCAATTGCAGTAGAGTTTTCCACTGGACAGGTGAAGCTGTAATCCTCAGCGGGCGAGACTTGGTCTCGGACGGCTAAGCTGTATTGCCCAGCGGTTGCAGAGGATCTGTTCCTCTGGTCGGCAAGCTGTTAAGCCCAGCGAAGCTGTGTATCAGCGGTTGTTGGCAAGCTGTGAAGCCCAGCTGTTCAAGCTGTTAGTCAGCAGGATCCACATTCCAGTTGGAGTGTGGGGTGGACGTAGATCTCTGGATTGAGATCGAACCATCTTAAAGATCGGTGTCTACTGTGTGATTGCCTGTGGTTGTGTGATTTCAATGTGTTCCTTCTACTGCTATACAGTTGCTTGTTTTAATTCCGCATTAGAGTCAACTGTGTTCTAAAATTAGACATTAGATCTATTCACCCCCCTCTAGATCCACTCTCCGGGGTAATAGACTGCGTCCATCTAACATAACAATTGGTATCAGAGCCTAACTCTTCTACAGGGACTCATCGCCCGAAGAGAAAGGTACAGATGGATGCTCGAGGGATGATAGCTGAAGGACACTCAACCACAAAGCCCCCATTCTTCGATGGATCTCACTATGCATATTGGAAGAACCGTATGCAAGTATTTTTGAGGGCGAAGGATTATGAGATCTGGAAGGTAGTAAGCAAGGGACCTTATGAGCTGTCCCCTAATGAGGAAGTCTGGACCAAGGAGGAGATCATGAGGTCTACACTAAATTAGAGTGCCATAAACGCCATTCAGTGCTCTCTGCACCCTACAGAATTCTCCCGCGTATCAGCCTGCAGTTCAGCTAAGGAGATGTGGGATGCACTTGTAGTGATCCATGAAGGGACCTCTCAAGTTAGAGAGACGAAGGCTAATTTCCTAGTGTCTGAATATGAGGCGTTCAAGATGAAGCCAAACAAGACCATCAAGGAGATGTACGCTCTGATACCAATTGTTGGGTTTGGTGCGGTGTATTCAGAGGGGGGTGAATGAATCAACCCTTTAAAATTTTTGCTTAAATAAAATCTAGAATGCTAACAAGACAAGTTCAGACAATTTGAAAGCTAATCAAACTTCTGTTCAACCACTAATCAAACATGTATAGCGCGCCTAAGCATTCAACTAGCGGAAGCACAATTAGACAAATCAAACCACAATGCAAGAGGAGTTTTTATATGGTTCGGTCCTCCAGACCTACGTCCACCCCACACTCAACCCGAGTGTGGATTACTGCTGACTCACAGCTTGAACCGCTGGGCATCACATCTTGCCTACAACCCGCTGAGCCTCACAGCTTGCTGTCCGAGGTATCCACCTCGCCCGCTGAGCCTCACAGCTTGCTGTCCGAGGTATCCACCTCGCCCGCTGAGCAACACAGCTTGCTGTCCAGTGGAATCCACCACTGCAACCGCTGGGGATTACAGCTTGACCCGTCCAGAGGCAGCACCTCTGCAAACGCTGACTAACAGCTTGAAGAAAGGTATAAAATAGAAAACAAAAATAGGAAACCATAGCAACGAAAAGCTGTAACAATAAAGCACGAAATGTATCCCTGCAGGAAATGAAGCTCAAACAATGAGCAAACTCAGATCTGGTTTTGAACCAAAGATCTGATGAACGGAATCCTTCTCTCTCTTTCTTCTTTCTCTTCTGCTGCTTCTCTCTTTCTCTTCTTTCTCTTCTGCTGGATCGTGCAGGCTATCCTCTGCTTCAGTCGATCAGCCTCCTTCTGATGGAAGAGGCTTCATATATATAGAGCAACAGGAAGCAGATAGGGCGTGTGTCTTCCACATTTCTCGCCTGATGCTGCTCGACAGTCGTTGTTTAAAAATGCCGTGCCACACAAATTTCAAAATTGATAACCGCACTCACTCACTCGATTGATTTTGAAATACGAGTACAGTGGTGAATACGGGTCGATCCCACGGGGAGAGAATATTTGATTTTAGTTCAAGATGGACATATCCTTATGTTTGGAAAATCAAATGTTGTATTTTGGAGTGCGATTATCACTAAAGAAATTGAAATTACAACTTTAAATGACAAGAGAGAAGTAAAAGAAATTTAGCCAATTGGGATAGAACAAGTTTAAAAACTTAAGTGTGAAAACATAACAGAATTCAAGTGAAAATAGGGGTTGGAAGAAAAAATATAACTTCAAATATAGACGGAATTAGAGGAAGTGTAAAACATGAATGTTGTAGAGAAGTGAAAGAGGAAGAACTTTGATGAAGAACGCATACACAGAAAATAAGAGGAAGGCAATGAAAAATCAAGATCTATCAATGCTGGTGAATAGTAACTGACAGAAAAATAGCACCTTGAAAAATTAATTCTAACTCTAAAAATTCACTGAGTTAGACAGAGTGGTAGAAGAATGAAATGGAGATCTATAAGAGAGGAACAAAGTTGACGAAGAACTCAGATTGAAAAAAGATCTAGAAAAGCTTCAAAACATAAGAAAACTAGAATGTCTCACCACAGATGAACAGTAAACATCTAAAACAGCACTTAAGAAAACGGACCAGAACTCTATGAAGTAGGAAGCATTGGAAGAAATGATCAACAGAGAAGTTGAAGAGCACTTGAAAACAAACAACTTTTATGAAGAACAGAAATTGAAATGAAAATCACAATCATGAGAAATAAGGCTAGGAAAAGGCTGAATTCAAAAATGAAATTTTTATTGAAAGAACTTCAACTTACAACTTTGACTTCAAAAGCTTGTAAAATACAACTCTAACAATCAACAACTTCAAAAAAATAAAGAATAAACTCACATTACACATGATCCATAGCTAGCTCTTTCTCTCTCTCAACCTTCACTAACAACTAACTCCACTTACTAACTCCCTTCATTCAAGACCAATGCACCCTTTATATAGGGGTTACAAAAAACACTCCATCAATACAAACAAGTGTACCCAATTTTAGCCTAAAATGGTAGGCAGGTAGGTTCTGCCCACTTTACCATTTTTTTCGGATTTTTCTAAATTTTTTTGGAATTTTTTTAGGCCTTTTCCTCTCTCTTTCTCTCATTTTCTCTTTCTGCGGGCGCAACGCGCCGACCGCCGACTGGTTAGGCCGCCCGCCCGTGGGCCCCTGGTGCGCCCGCCGCTCCGCCGTCGCCACGCGTCGCACGCGGCGCACGTGCCCTCGTGTGTCGCGTGTGGTCGCCCGCTCGCGCCTCGCCGCGTGTCCCTGCCGGGAGCCGCCACGGCCCCCCCCGCCATTCGCCTTCTCGCCTCGTCGCCCGTGCGGGCGGCGAAGGCGGGAAGGGGGGGCGGGGGTTTGAACTTTTGTTTTTTTAATTATATATATATAATATATATATATATATATATCTATATATATATATCTAGTATATATAAGTAGAAAATTCTAAAAAATACTCAAATAAATTTTTTTTAATTTTTTTTTCTATTCTTTTTGAACAACTCCCTGAGCTTTTGGCTCAGTTTAACATATAACTTTTATTTTCTTTTATTTTTTTTCTTGGAGTTTTCCTCGTATTACGTGCCTGCATAAATACATAAAAATTATGATTAAAATTTATTTAATTTCAGAAAATTAAATATTTGATTTAAAATCAACAGTAAGTGTGAGAAGTGTATATTTATTAATATTTAAGCGCATAAAAGTGTATATAATCATGAATTAAATGGTAAAAATACACACTTATCACACCCCCCAACTTACTCATTGCTAGTCCCTTAGCAATGCAATTAATGAAAAATTTAGGACTAACAAGAGTTTAAAGATATTCAGGCCTCATTTCTAGTTCATCTTTCATAGAGTCAACTAAAGATCAGGAATCTGGAGTAATTATCACAGACTAGCCTTATGTCGGAAATTCAGGTACATGATCAAGAATCCTAATCAAAATTCAGTAGCACTTGTGCAAGTGTAATACTAAATTCACAGTATAGACAATTGCGTCCTCCAATTGCTATTCCGAACAAATGTCTTTCAATTCTGCACTTCGTAATCAGAGCTTTAAGCATAATAGCTTTTTATCTGCCTTATTTCATTTGTCCCTTTTGGGATCTCTTTTCCTCTTATTTTTTTTTCTTTTTCTTTGTCTGCTGTTTTTTATTCTACACACATGATGCTGCACTACTCTTCACTGATTTACGCGAACCTCAACACGTCTTAGGTGAAGTAGGCCCGGTTATGCAGATTAGAGTTCCCTTTTCCTTTTGACGCGAACCTCAACACGTCTTAGGTGAAGTAGGCCCGGTTACTCAGAATCGGAGCATTTTTCATACTTTTGTATGGCAGAAAGCTTCTAACAGATCTCTTCTTCAGAAAATGCAGAATATCAGACAGTCTGTCTAAAATAACAGAAGGCTTGTCCTACTTGTTTCATTAGCGTGCAACGTGATTTTCATTTTTTAAAGTGCATCTGAACTTTAAAGAGATTCTTAAATCAGTTTTCCAGTGCTAGCTTAAAGAAATTATCCATCATCCTTTTCCTAGTTGTTTCTATTCAGAATCACTTTCATGCGACATGAATCAAGAAATTCAACTCGGGGAAAACTGTTGTTTAACATGACAATTCAAGAAAGTAATAAAAATTTCTGTTGAAATTTTTAGAAATTGTTGAAATTTTTGAAAATTTTGTTTTTGAAATTTTTGACATTTATCTCCCCCCCCCCCAACTTAAATGACATTGTCCTCAATGGCATAAACAGTAGAAAGATCAGAGGACATGTAAAAGAGATAATATAGTTGGGATGGAAAGATACAATCTGATGGGTCGGGCGAAGTGATGAGGGCTTCATTGTGTTGTGGCCTGAGAACTGTAAAAGAAACACACTAAAACAAATCATCAAATCACAAAAACTGTGGGTGGCCTCCCAAGAAGCCATTTATTTACATACCAAACTGTGAAGATATTAGGCTGCCTCCCAAAAAGCGCTAAATTTAACGTCTTCAGCCAGACGCACTGTACCTCAACAACCAACAAGTTGATTTTAAAATGAGCCACCAAAGAATTTTATCCTTGCCAAAATTATCTTTTTCATGCCCTAAAGAAAACGAATGTGACTGGTGAGCGCAAGGGCGAGACAGAGATCGAGATGGAGGTAGCTCAAAAGCATTATCCCGAGGAAAGAATAGAGGAGGCACCTTGGGAAAAATCATATCATGAAGTATGAAATATTCCTCCTGAGATTCCTTAGGATCAGATAAATCAGCATGTGGAGCCAGGGTGGATCAATGAGTTGGGAGAGTTTGAAAAGAATCACCATGGTCCAGAAGTGGCACAAGCTCTACCTGCTCCTCTAGATTGAAATTATCATGCGGCATACTCGAATCATTCAATTCCTCATTTACCCCAACTTCAGTATTCCGATAAATATTCAATTCTAGATCCATCTTCACTTCTTCTTCCTTCCCATCTTCAAAGATAATTTCATCAAAGTCATGTCCCATCTCCACTTCTTCTCCATTCCCATCTTCAAAGATAATTTCATCAAAGTCGTGTACCATCTCCACTTCTTCTCCATTCCCATCTTCAAAGAGAAGTTCATCATGGTTGAGAAGAGACTTGTGATGAGGCTCAATATATTCATCCTCTCCCCCTAACTGAAGATCATCCACCTCTCTTGCATTTCTCTCATGTTGACAAGCAAGCACTGGCTCCTCAAATTCCTTTGTAGGAGGGGGAATATGATCATTCATCAGTTCATCACCGTCATGAGTTTTATTGTCATCAAATTCTTCAATCTCCTCAAATTGTCTAGGTTCCTCATTCAAATCGTTTTGACAAGATCTCTCCATAATTCCTTCATCTTCTAAATTAAGATTAATCAGAGGGTAATGCTCTTAGGGAATCATAGAGTGATCATAGTCAGTGGGAAGGACTTGATGAGGATTAGGTTCAGAGTAATCAAAGAATTGATTTCCCTCCATGATTTTGACTTCCTCAGTAAGCCTATTGATTTGCTGTTGGAGGGATTGACTATGGAGAAGTAACTGAATGAATTGATCATCAGAGGCATTAGGTGTGGGTGGAAGAGATGAATAGTAATGATTTGTCTGTTGGGCTGGGTCATAATGGTCATCAGAGGTTTTGGCCCAAATACGATTTTCATCATTCCCTTCTTCTCCCCCCGACGACTCAAGATCATCATAATCCTCTTCACAAATGGAATGGGGTTTAGGCTCCTCAGGCTGCTCTTCCGTTACGTCCTCCGCATAAGACTCTTCCATGATTCCCTCAAAATCAACAGTGATATGAGTGGTAGATTGTGGGATCATAGGTTGAGCATATAGACTTTTATCATTATAACATCCAAGAAGTTGGTCCTCAAGACTTGTGGAGTTGTTAGGCATTGAATCCACTTCCGTTTCTATGATGTTTTCAGCAATCCTAATCACTTGGGCCTCAAAGTTTTGCAGTTGTTCCTGAAAGGCTTGTTGTTGAGTCTGGAAGAGCCATGTCAATTTATCAAACATCTCCTCCTTATGTAAATCTGTGTATAGAGGAGATAGATAAGTGGGCTGAGAGTCAGATTGTGATGGATAGTAATTTGAAGGGCACTCAGTCTGAAAATCAGGAGAGTGTATTGGTTGCCCTCCATAATAGGGTTGATCATAAGAATGGACTTGATTGTAAGGATCATTGGAATATGAATCCCAATCTGCAAAGTGTGGATTTGAAGAACGTTGAATGGGGTCTTGGTATGGTTCCCAAGAAGAAAATTGTTGATTTTCCCATTGATTATTTGGGTTTGTGTAGGAGACAGAGGTGGAAAAATCCGATGACCATTGATATGGCTCTTGGGTGAAAGATGAATTATGAACCCCATTGTGGAAGAGTGAAGAAGTTTGATGATAAGGGGTAAATGGAGAGTTGGAATTCACATAGCCCGCATAATTAAACATCAAAGAATCTATTATTGGGCCTGAATAAAATTAGATATGGAAATGAAAAAGACCCAAGAAAGAGTGATGATTTTTTCAATGAAATTTTTTTTTATGTTTTGATTTTATTGTTTTTTTTTATGCAAAGATAAACAAGTTAGCACACAAATGACCCTAATGACCTAGATGTGACCTGGACCTATAAATAGGGTTTCACAAAATGATTAAAGTGAGACTTAAGTTTACCCTCAATATGACCACCAGCCAGGTAAGGGGTGGGGAAGTGGGAGGTTCCCCCTACTTTCGTAGGGACCTTATTATGCCAAACCACTAACCCGCTTAAAGCATTTGCTGTCCGACCGTCTTGCCTTAGGCACCGGTTTTCATATGAGGATAAACCTAAATAACACAAGAATCACAGTGTGATGCTAGGGCCAACGTTTACTGATTTGTATTTATGGCGGAGGTCATGCGAAGATGCAAGAGAAATGTGGTTTGTGGGCTAAGGAAGGGTGATGAAATCCCCACCTTATCTTATTAGGGGTGTTGCCCTTAAAGTATTTTGAAATGAAAATACACACCACAATTTCAAACAAGGGGTTCTTTATGCAAAATGAATGCCAGAATATGGTGAGTAGAACGTACCTTGCCCCTCGCAATCTTCAATATGCAATTGACAGAAATGAAATAAAAAAAATTTCTATGCTAAATGATGCATGACCTAAAACATGATGTGTGGTTTCTAATCTTGAAATGCATTTTTTTTTTAGATTTTGGTGCAAGTATGTTTTTTTTTAATTACTGAACCTATCTAACCAGCATAAAAATTTCGTTTGTTTTGATTGTTTTATGATTTTTATAGAGTTTTCAAGAAATTTTTCAAATTTTTGTAAAGATTTTTCAGAAAGTGGAAAGATAGAACCTGTTTCCTGATTTCAGCCCTTTAGCAATGCTTCCGGGCTATTTAACGACGTTTCATATCCTTGGAATTTTAGGTTCGATCTTCCTCTTTCTTTGATTTTCAAATTTTTTTCTTTGTCCTGCACAAGTAAAAAGAGCAAAATGAATATTCACATATATACACCAAACACAAGAATATCCAACTATCATCATAATTCACTCCCCGGCAACGGCGCCAAAAATTTGATGCTGCTCGACAGTCGTTGTTTAAAAATGCCGTGCCACACAAATTTCAAAATTGATAACCGCACTCACTCACTCGATTGATTTTGAAATACGAGTACAGTGGTGAATACGGGTCGATCCCACGGGGAGAGAATATTTGATTTTAGTTCAAGTTGGACATATCCTTATGTTTGGAAAATCAAATGTTGTATTTTAGAGTGCGATTATCACTAAAGAAATTGAAATTACAACTTTAAATGACAAGAGAGAAGTAAAAGAAATTTAGCCAATTGGGATAGAACAAGTTTAAAAACTTAAGTGTGAAAACATAACAGAATTCAAGTGAAAATAGGGGTTGGAAGAAAAAACATAACTTCAAATATAGACGGAATTAGAAGAAGTGTAAAACATGAATGTTGTAGAGAAGTGAAAGAGGAGGAACTTTGATGAAGAACACATACACAGAAAATAAGAGGAAGGCAATGAAAAATCAAGATCTATCAATGTTGGTGAATAGTAACTGACAGAAAAATAGTACCTTGAAAAATTAATTCTAACTCTAAAAATACACAGAATTAGACAGAGTGGTAGAAGAATGAAATGGAGATCTATAAGAGAGGAACAAAGTTGATGAAGAACTCAGATTGAAAAAAGATCTAGAAAAGCTTCAAAACATAAGAAAACTAGAATGTCTCACCACGGATGAACAGTAAACACCTAAAACAGCACTTAAGAAAACGGACCAGAACTCTATGAAGTAGGAAGCATTGGAAGAAATGATCAACAGAGAAGTTGAAGAGCACTTGAAAACAAACAACTTTTATGAAGAACAGAAATTGAAATGAAAATCACAATCATGAGAAATAAGGCTAGGAAAAGGCTGAATTCAAAAATGAAACTTTTATTGAAAGAACTTCAACTTACAACTTTGACTTCAAAAGCTTGTAAAATACAACTCTAACAATCAACAACTTCAGAAAAATAAAGAACAAACTCACATTACACATGATCCATAGCTAGCTCTTTCTCCCTCTCAACCTTCACTAACAACTAACTCCACTTACTAACTCCCTTCATTCAAGACCAATGCACCCTTTATATAGGGGTTACAAAAAACACTCCATCAATACAAACAAGTGTACCCAATTTTAGCCTAAAATGGTAGGCAGGTAGGTTCTGCCCACTTTGCCATTTTTTTCGGATTTTTTTCAAATTTTTTTGGAATTTTTCTAGGCCTTTTCCTCTCTCTTTCTCTCATTTTCTCTTTCTGCGGGCGCAACGCGCCGACCGCCGACTGGTTAGGCCGCCCGCCCGTGGGCCCCTGGTGCGCCCGCCGCTCCGCCGTCGCCACGCGTCGCACGTGGCGCACGTGCCCGCGTGCGTCGCGTGTGGTCGCCCGCTCGCGCCTCGCCGCGTGTCCCTGCCGGGAGCCGCCACGGCCCCCCCCGCCATTCACCTTCTCGCCTCGTCGCCCGTGCGGGCGGCGAAGGCGAGACCCGCGGGGGTTTGAACTTTTGTTTTTTTTAATTATATATATATATAATATATATATCTATATATCTATATATATATCTAGTATATATAAGTAGAAAATTCTAAAAAATACTCAAATAATTTTTTTTTCTAATTTTTTTTTCTATTCTTTTTGAACAACTCCCTGAGCTTTTGGCTCAGTTTAACATATAACTTTTATTTTCTTTTTTTTCTTTTTCTTAGAGTTTTTCTCGTATTGCGTGCCTGCATAAATACATAAAAATTATGATTAAAATTTATTTAATTTCAGAAAATTAAATATTTGATTTAAAATCAACAGTAAGTGTGAGAAGTGTATATTTATTAATATTTAAGCACCTAAAAGTGTATATAATCATGAATTAAATGGTAAAAATACACACTTATCATCGCCCAGAACTTTTGGCCACGTGTCATCTTCTTGTCAGCCCTTCCAGCCTCGGATCACGTGCCTTTCATTAAGCTCTGCAAGGAGTCCCTGTCAGACAGTCGAATAGGACTATCAGTTTTAATGTTGACACCTTGTACATACTTTATAGTATATAATGTGCAATGTGTAGACTTTGCACTGCATAGACTTATGTTCTAAACGATGCACAAACACAACAATGCAATGTATGGACTTTGAGTGTGTAGACTTGTGTGCGTGCAATGTGTAGACCTGTGTGTGTGTGCATGACGATGTATAGACTCTTACTTCATAGAACACATAGACAATCTGACAGAGATAGTTTCATCAAAACATAAATAGTTGCCAATCAATCAAAACAAGCTATTGCCAATGAAATAAAGTTATTGTCAACATCATCAACACAGAGGAGTCACAACATGTTCCACGTCTCTCAGCTGAGGAAATATATATCTGATGCATCCCATGTCCTTGATGACTCTGTTTGGCCCGAAGTGACTGCTGATTTGTCTACGCCAGAGTTTCCTATTAGAATAGAAGACCGTCGTGAGCAGTGGTTGAGAAACAAGGTTATCCCTCTGGTAAGAGTTGCTTGGCAGTGCCACTCCGGTAATGAGTCTACTTGGGAGCGTGAAGATGAGATGCGTCAGCTTTTTCCTTTCTTATTCCAGTAAGGTATAATTCTGTTTCTCAGTTTCCTTCTTATCCATTATTGTAAATTTTGAGGGTGAAATTTTTATTAGGAGGGAGGGACTGTGAGGCCCGTGCCTCAGCGAATCTTTAGTGGTTCGGACCTAGAACTCATTTTGGAATTTTCTGCTATTTTCCTGGATTTTTAGGAATTTTTTCGGTATTTTTTTGGGATTTTTTTAAATTAAGTGAGTTTTTAAAAAGAGAAAATAAGTTTTTATATATATGATAATTATATTATATATATATATTAATCCTTTTTTTTCTTTTACCTCACCCCCCCTTCACTTTCTCTCTCCCCCCTCGTCGATCTCGCTCACGCTCTCTCTCCTCCCGATTGCCTCTCTCCCCCTTCGTGGGATTTTAGGTGAAACGGCAGCGGATCGAGGCGTGGAGCACGCCGGTGGAATCCTCGCGTCGAGAGGAACGCGTTGACGCCCACCTTGACGTGGTTCGTGGCCCGTGGGTGCGAGACGAGGCGTGGAAGCTCGGTGAACCCTCCTCGGTGCATGCGGCTTAATCGACCGTTTCGGCTCGAACGAGGTAGGGGGATGGAATCTCGATCTCGCTAGGATCATTTCCTATAGCTTGTTTTCTTGATTAGACTCCCGTAGCATGCATATTGGTTATTTTCCATTTTTGGGGGTTTAAGCTTTGTTCTTCATGTATAATCCATTGTGGGCATTGCATGTGGTTATTTTTGTTGGTATTATGTTGTTTAGGACGTGTGGTTTGACAGGTTTTCGTCGTTACCCGGCGATTCTGGTCGCCCGGGAGGGAACCCGTTTTCAAACATAACCCGTCCGTAACCCAGACGGTGTGACGGTCCTTCCAGGAACCGTCACACCCGTAACGGTCCATAGGTGACGCATTACAGAACTGTAACGGCCCTTTGAAGGGGCGTCACAGTGTGTGTAACGGTCAGGCTCCCGACCGTTACACTTCCGTTGATTTCTGTTGACCGGCATTGGCGGTTGGCCTGACGGCCTGACGGGCAACCATTAGGAGGCTGTAACGCGCCTGTGCGAGCGCGTTACACCGTGTTTTGAATGATCAAAAAATTGTTAGTGTTAATGTTAGTCTCGGGTGAGCCTGACGGCCTGTCGTTCGACCGTCAGGGCGGCGTAACGCACCCCCGTAAGCGCGTTACACTCCATTTGAACGCGAGTAGCACTGTTGTTGTTTTGGGCTTCGGGTGGCTCTAACGGCCAGGGGCGGACGCGTCACAGTCGATGTAACGCGCCAACCCCCGACCGTCACTCTCTGTGACGCGGTGGCAACAGACCGCCACACGCCTGTTAGTTTCAAAAGCTGCCAGCCTATTCTCTATGCTTTCCATAATGTTTATATGCCATGTTGAGTTATTTTATAATATAATGGCATGTTTGTAGATCCCAATAGAGTAGCTTTACTTTCTTTGCAATGGAACCACTGATGTAGCCCTAAGGTCTTTGAGTGCCGACCCGCTTGGGGATAGCGGAGGGGTGTTCCCGTTACACGGTTTGTAAGCTAGTACCATGGGCTCCCCGCCAACGGTAGCGTCCTACCGAGGGAGGAAACTAGCTAGAGGGCCTGGCTCAGGCAAGAGTCAGTGTGTGCACACGTGGTCGGAGGCTTTGGACTGACACTGACGAGTGTCACTCTGTTTGGTCACTTGGTTTGGTACTGTTTGCGCGCTCAGCTTGTTGTGTCGCCGACTGCGAGTGCTTGAGACGCAGTGTAAGCCGTCAGTGGACGCATCTGATTTCTATTCCCAGTGGTTGTCCTGTTCCCAGTGGCTTGGATTAGTTGAGGCATATTCTACTGGTAGATTTAGTTTCAGTCGTTTAGTCTTACTCGTTATTGGCATGTTTTAGCTGTTATGTCTGTTTAGTTAGATTTACAGCTTTCTGTTTATCATGCCATTGCCTGTTCATTTATTTAAATGCATGCTCTAATTGCTTTATTTTCGCATGATTGCTTGTTTAGTGCGAGGTAGGGATCCGCATGACCCCTACTGAGTCTGGCTGTGACTCACCCTTCTCTTTTCAGGTGAGCCGCGTCCTTCGTCTCCCGGTGCTTCCCGTGTGCTCGGAGACCGTGTTTAGCTGCCAGCAGTAGATGGGTTGCCTTGTTGGGCTTTCTTGTGTACTTTTGCCTGGATATGCCCCGAGTAGTTATACTTTTGGACTGCACTCTTGTGCCTCTGGACTAGTTTATATATTTAGCACTCTATTTATATTTGAAATTGCTTCCGCTCTCATGCTAAATTTTATTGTTTAATCTAATATGCGCGCTTGTGATTGCAATTCGCTATGCATCTCCTCGACAAACTTCACTAACCCTTCAGGGGCCTCATCAGCCTCTTGGGTGGCTTCCCCAGTTCCTGGTATCGGTATATCGATGTTATCGGTATATCGGTATCCTGAGCTCTGGGTCGTCACAGTCGGGGTCATACCCGCGGTTGAAGGCGACCTTACCGCAGCTCGCCCCTCCGTCGAGCATGATAGGGCCGACCCTACCGGGCGAGCTCTCCCACCCGCCGAGCTAGAGGGGGGCGAGGAGGTTGGGGCTGCCCCTGCGGGCGGCGACGATGCAAGCTCGGTTCTTCCTTTGGCCGGAACCGAGGGGGCCGAGGGTGCTCCTGCGACTGGCAGCGGTGCCGACCCGGCTTTCCCATCGGCAGGAGCCGAGGGGGCCTGGCCGAAGCTGGCGCTGCAGGTGGCGGTGCAGGTGCCGAGCCGGTCCAAGTTGAGCGGCCGCAAGAAAATCCGGCCGAGGCGCGAGAGGCGACCGAGGCTGGGGCTCAATCCGAGCCACACGGTAGGGCGCCAAGCGATGGGGGGTTCTCTGTTCCTGCGGCCTTGGAGTGGCTTGGTATCTCGGGCCCTCTGCGCCAGGTATGCCACGGTATAGCCGCGAAGGTGAGGAGGGAAGGTAGGCAGTACTCTCCGTCTGTGGCCCTTGCTGGGGTTATGGAGGGCGGCCTGGCCCTGGCCCAGATGGGGGCTGCTCTGGCAGAAGCGTATGCTCGGTCGGAGTGGGAGCGAGCGAACCTGGCCTGGACCCCTGGTGGGTCTGACAGGAGGTTGGCTCGGCTTGCCGAGGAGCGTGATGGGCTTCGGCGGGAGCTTTCCTCAGTCAGGGAGCTGGTGCGGTCGAGCCAGGTGGAGACCCGGGCGCTAACCGAGCAGCTAGCCAAGGCCCGCGAATCGCTCAAGAGGAAGAGCAGGCTTCTCGAAGAGGAGCGCCTTGCACGCGTTGAGCTGGATGCCCGGTGGGAGATCGAGCGTGCAGAGCTGGTAGACCGAGCGGAGGAAGCCGAGCGCCTTCGGCGGGAGGCCGAGGCTGATCGGGCCGAGGAGGAGAAGCAGGTGGCGGAGGCCGAAGAGCGGACGGCGGAGGCAGAGCGGAAGTCAGCCGAGGCAGAGCGGACGGAGGCCGAGCTCGCTGGTAGGGTGGGATCGGCCGGGGCGGAGGCTCTTGAGCAGTACAAGAGCGCAGAGGCCTACCTGGTCGACCTTAAGGAGGCTGCCCTCCCCTACTACGAGCTAGGACTTCACCGGGGCATCCGCAAGGGGTTCAAGCAGGGATACGACCGGGCCGTCTCTTACGCCGAGGAGCAGGCGTCCGGAGTAGTTGACTTCCCATCCGGGTAATGTTATGACTCAGACTTGTCATCCTCCAGTTCCTCCGCTTCGGCGCAGGATGAAGAGGATCACGGGGGCTCATCGTCCGAGGGGTCGCCAACTCCAGATGCCTCGGGAGGGCACGCAACCGAGGTAGTTCCCACGCCAGTGGGGTCAGTGCCAGGGTTGACCGTCGCCAAAGATGCCAGGGGCAGACCGCTCGAGCCCTCTACTTCCGGGCTTCAAGGTAGGCCGGAGGCCTGATGTATCTGCGGTGGTTGGAAAAAGCCGACACTTTCTGCGTGGATCTCGCCTGATGGTTGGGTGAGCGCCTGACAGGGTGTCTTTCCATGTTCTCATACTTTGAATACCTGGCCTTTGATAGCCGAGCGAGGCCGATACGATATATCGTAGGCCCTGAGCATGATGGCCCACTTGACGAGGCGTCCCGAGGCTTCAGGGTGAGCAAGGATCCCCTTCAACGGTTCGCCGGTCAGCACGGTGATGGAGTGCCCTTGGAAATAGGGTCGGAGGCGCTTGGCCGAGGTAACCAACGCTAGCACGAGTTTCTCGGTTGCGGGGTACCTTTTCTCAGCCTCATTGAGCACCTTACTGGTGTAGTAGACCGGTCTCTCGACTCCCGAGTCATTTCTGACTAGGACCGAGCTAACTGTAGATGGAGTCGTCGAGAGATAGAGATGCAAGGCTTCACTTGGGACAGGCTTGGAAAGCACCGGGGGCGAAGCCAGGAACTCCTTAAGCTCGGCGAACGCTTTTTGGCATTCCTCGTCTCACGCGAATGTAGCAGATGCCATTTTAGGTCCCCTCAACAGTTTGAAGAAGGGTAGGCATCGTTCAGCCGCGCGGGATAGGAATCTGCTGAGCGCAGCAATGCGCCCGGTAAGGCGTTGAACATCTTTGATGCAGGTGGGTGGGCGCATGTCCAGGATGGCCTGGATCTTATCGGGGTTGGCCTCGATCCCACGCTGGGTGACTAAGAAGCCCAAGAACTTCCCGGACCTTACTCCGAAGGCGCACTTTGTAGGATTGAGCTTCATGTTGTACTTCAGGAGGGTGTCGTAGGTTTCCGCTAGGTCGGCGAAGTGGTCCTCGGCCATTGGGGTTTTCACGAGCATGTCGTCAATATAGGCCTCGACGTTCCGACCGAGTTGTCTCTCGAACATATGATTGACCAGCCTCTGGTACGTGGCTCCAGCGTTCTTCAACCCGAAAGGCATCCGGGTGTAGCAGTGTACGCCAAAGTCGGTGATAAAGGCGGTCTTCTCGATGTCTTCGGGGTGCATTCTGATCTGATGGTAACCTGAATAGGCATCCAGGAAGCTGAGTATCTCGTTGCCCGAGGTTGAGTCAACTAGTTGGTCGATGCTCGGTAATGGATAGCAGTCCTTTGGAGTAGCATTGTTCAAGTCGGTGAAGTCCACGCACATTCGTCACTTTTCCGAAGCTTTTGGCACCAGGACGACGTTAGCCAGCCACGTCGGGTACAGGACTGGTCTAAAGAGATCAGTATCTTGCCCCTTGGTGACTTGCTCCTTGATAATCGCCTACTTTTCTGGTGCGTGCTTCCTTCTGCGTTGTTGCACGGGCTTCATGGTTGGGTCGAGGTTGAGCTTATGCATCACCGTTTCCTCCGGTATCCCAGAGAGTTGATCATCAGACCATGCGAAGACCCAGATGTACGCGGAAAGAAACTTTTGATATTGCTGTTGAACCTCAGATGTTAGGTCGGCTCCGGTCTTTACTCCTAGGGTTGGGTCGTCGTTTAGGAAAACCGCTAGCAATTCACCTCCAGGCTCGGCGGTTGCGGATTTTTCCTCGACTTCCCGGGGGCCCTTGTTCTTCCTGTCCGGCCTTATGACTTCAACCGAGATATTATAGCACCTTCTGGCCATGGCATGGTTGCCTCGGACTTCCCCCAACCCATTTTTGGTGGAGAACTTCATCTTTTGGTGATAGGTAGAAGGCACCGCTTTCGTTCGGCTGAGGATTCCCCGGTCGAAGATTGTGTTGTATGCTATCATACCTTTGATCACTATGAAGTCCACCATGACCGTAACGGTTTTGGGTGGGGTGCCGAGAGTAACCGGCAGGCTTAGGGCTCCCTCGGGATAAGTGGCCTAGCCATTGAACCCGCACAGGGGGGTTCGGATCGGGCGGAGTTTAGACGGATCCTCCCCCATCCCAAGGAAACATTCATAGGATAATACATCAGGGGCACTTCCATTGTCAACTAGAATCATGTCTACATTACAATGGTTTATTATGGCCGATATGACTAGAGCGTCGTCATGCGGGGTGCTTAGCCCTTCCAGGTCTTGGTCGGAGAAGACTATGACCTGGGGCTCACTCGACGGGGCCCTGGGAGGCTCGATGGCTCGGCTCGCCCGCTCAGCATGACGCTTCCTTCCTCGGCCACTGTCTCCTCCTGATGCAGCTCCTCCGACGATGACGTTGATGTGGACCCCTCGGGGGGCGTTGTCGATTTCCTCTGGGGCGCCTCGGTCTTCCTTGTGCCCGGCCACGAACCAGGAGAGGTGCCCCTGACGAACGAGACGCTCGATCTCATCCTGGAGCTGATGGCAGTTGCCGGTGTGATGTCCGTGGTCGCTGTGGAACAGGCAATGCTTGCTGCGATTGCGGTTCTTTGACCTCATTAGCTCGGGTTGGCGGAGGAGGCCCGAGCCTTTGATGTCATCATATATTTCATATACCGGAGTGGTTAGGGGAGTGTACCGCTCGTACTTCCTGGACGGTTCTTTATGCTCCACGTCTCGGTTCCACCTCTTTCCTTGGCCCGAACTTGGCTCGGGTGCCCGCTTCTTGTCCCCCTCCCGACCGAGCCGGTTGCGTCTCGGCATGCGCTGAGCACTTCTTCGCACTCGGCATGGCGTAATGCCAGAGTCACTAGCGCAGCAAGGGTCGAGGGAGGGTGGAGGACAAGTTTGTGGCGGAGGTTCTCGTCGCGGGTGCCCCCGGTCAGTGCGGTTATGGCCGAGGCGACGTCCAGGCGGGGGATCCTCAGGGCTTCCGATTTGAATCAGATAATGTAGGCCCGAAGCTTCTCCCCTTGCGCCTGTTTGAGGGCCAAAAGCCCTGCTACAGACCTTGGGGGACCGCTGCCGGTGAAACTCTCCTTGAATACTCGCCCGAATTGCTTGAAGTCCCGGATGGATCCGAGGGCGAGGGCCCGGAACCATGCTTGGGCACCTTGGATCAAGGTGGTCGCAAAGGCTCGGCACTTGATGGCGTCGGACGCTCCATGAAGGGTCATCAGGGCGTCGAAGCTGTCGAAGTGGTCGGCCGGGTCACCCTGGCCGTTGTAGGACTTGAAGGTCGGGATGGAGGCTATGGGAGATACCTCTGCCTTCAAGATATGGTCGGAGAATGGGGATCTCTCCTCGTCCTCTGGTGGAGAGGAATTCTGTAGGGCTCGTAGGGCGCGCTCCTGTTCTGCGAAACGCCTCTCGAATTCTTACAGTCGGAGGGATAGCTCCGGCTGTCGCTGCGCCGTAGGGCTGAGGGGGTGTGATGGCAGGCTGTCCCGGCGCTCCCTGGGGACTTCAGTCTCCGGGAGGGGACGGCGTGCCCCATGCTTACCCTGTTTTGGTGTGGAGGAAGCCTCTTGCTCCGGAGGGGGGCTTGTGAGGGTCCTCCTACTTTGTTGCGAATAAGCTGCTACCCTCGGAGGGTAAAGCGGCTTCCGGCGGTGTGCTGGGACATGTTCTCGCGGGGAGGGCTCTCCGGAGGGGCGCGTGACCTTCCATCCCTGGCCGCCTGGGTCCTCATGAGTTCCACGAGGACGTCCAGTTTCCCGTTGAGGGCTTGGAAGGCGTCAGTGCCGCCGTTAAGCGGCAGCCCTGCCGCGAGGGGAGGGGGCGGTCCGTCGGCGGGAGTGCTGGCACTGGAGGGGGGGTTTTGGGAGGCTTGAGAGGGGCCTCCCCCTGCCGCCACCATGGCCTTTCCCCTGTCGCCGGCGGACCTCCTCCCCGAACTTCTTCGCACCATACTGGCTCTTTGGTCGTTTCCCACAGACGGCCCCAGATAAAGAGACGTGATCTCGCGCTTGTCCTGAGCTGGGAGGATGATCACCGAATAGTGAACTGCAGAGAAAGGGAAACGGATCAGGAGGCCCAGGGATGGCTCCCTGGGGAAAACCCTCCGATGCCTAAGTCAGTAGAGCAATGGTGGAAGGTATGGAGGGAGGTAGAAAGAGGTGCACGAGATCCCCCAACACCAAAGTGTTGAAGTGGTTCCTACTCAGGGGATTTTAGGCATGTATTGCCCTTACCTTCCACTAGAGGGAGTCCCTGGTTTATATAGTGTGCTCATCTTATGAGTCCCGTAAGCTGAGGAGTTTCAGGCGGGAGTTACGTCCTCATCGTGGGATCTTAACGTCCTCATCGTGGGATCATGGGTCCTTTATCCTCATAAACTCCTGCTCATAAAGGGCTCTCAACGGCAGCGTGGATAAGCAATCGCCAGTCGGTCCGAGCATAAAAGGTGCCAACCCTGTCCGGGCGATAGGCATAACTCGGATGAAGTCAGGTCGGAGTGGGCGCAGAGCGCTTGCCTCTATCCCGATGAAGGGATAACTCGGGCATGGGTCTTCCTCCGTTCTGACGCTCGGGCCTTCCGAGCCTAAGGGCCGCCGAGGAAGGGTGGGATCCCGAGTAATCTTTATTGGGCTTTTTAGCCTAAGTTGGCCCTATGGGGCTGTCACTTGGATGAGCCGAGCCTCGTTTGATCCTGATGGGCCTAGTTCGGCTGCTCTTAGATGGGCTACAGAAATCCCCCTCTCCAAAAACTCTTTGGAAAAACATGTTTATCCTCGTCAAGGAAACAAGTTCATATAGCAATGAACTTTATGCATCAAGTGCAACAAGAGTGGCATTGTAAAACCAAAATCCACATGAACGATGTGATTGAATTTAACACAAGTTCTCTTCACAGAACCATGAACCATTTGCATCTAAGCGATGCTTACGAAACATGGGGTCGACACCATCCTTTGATAGGTCGACACTATGAAAGGGCATTAAAGCCTATGCTAAAGTGCAACATGAGAAAATGAATATCATTCAATATGAGAGTTTCAATCAATTCATTTCAGCAACCACTTTCATGAGGAATTCAAACTACACATCTAGCATAAGAACCTTATGAAGAATATACATGAAAGAACCAAGTGAATATATGCAGCAGGGATAGCACAAGGGACTGGGAAGAGATTGAATGTTGAAACATAAAAACCAAGTATTCCTTGGGGTTTAATCAATATTACACCACATGTCAATCTCTTTCCACCAAGATTCACATAAATAGATATTACCATGCATCCATGTGATTTGTAGGTGTCTTCCAATCATCTCTCTCCTGTAAAAGACAATGTAGAACTTGAGATCTACATGGATATCAAAATCATAGATTATGAGTGATAAAAGCTCCTTAACTAGACACATAAGCATATGCATAGAGCTTCTACTCATAACCATCCACGAGCTTATATACATGTCTAGCAATATGGAAAAATCAATCTCAACTATGAAGACTTGCTCAAGAGCACAACGACTCAATTGAAATACATGCAAACATAGCAAAGCTCATGAATGCACACTGACATCAACCGCATATGCAAGCAGATACAAAGTTATTTATAAGGTTAGTTATCATCAAAAATATAACTATATGCAAGGCACACGTCATGACCCCACACACATCAGGGTGGGGGAGGGGGGGTCTGCCACCGTTGCAGCGTCGGTGGGGGTGGGGGAGGGAGGGGGGCGTCTGACACCGCTGCAGCCGGTGGGGTGGGGGAGGGGGGGCGTCTGCCACCGCTGCAGCGCCGGTGGAGGGTGAGGGAGGTGGGGGAGAGGGGGGGCGTCTGCCACCGTTGCAGCGGTGGGGCACGGGGCTGGGGGTGGGGTAGGTGGGGCTGGGGCTGGGGGGGGTGGGGGACGGTGGGCGCTGGGGAGGTGGGGGTGGGGGGATTAAAAAATTTTAATTAAATTTTTAGTTTAAATAAATTTAATTTTGTTAGTTGTAAAATTTTAAGATTAGATTTTGTTAGTTTTTTAAAATTATTTTGATGTATTATTTAATTCATTTAATTATAGATGTTTTAAATTTAAATTTAAATTTAAATGTAGTGATAAATATTTTACAAATGATTTTAAAGTTATAGGTAAATTTACGGATTGTAAATTGTATTCGATGATTCTATATAAAATTTAATTTGTATAAAAAATTAAAGATTTAATTTAGATGTATTAAATAATGTATTTATTTTTACATGTTGTAGAATTAAATTTATTATTTTAATTAAAATTTATTTATAACAAAAATTGTAGATGTAATTACTATGTATTAAATAATACTTTTAGTTTAACATGTTGTAGAGAAAAATTTATTATTTTTATTAAAATTATATTTGTAACAAAAATTGTAGAATTAATTTAGATGTGCTAAATAATACATTTAGTTTTACATGTCGTAGAAATAATGATATTATTTTTATTAAATTATATTTGTAAAAAAAATTAATTGTACATTGAATTTAGACTAATTACGTAAATTTGTTAGTTGTAGAAGTAGAATAATGAAATTTCTTATTTTTGGAAAAATCATACATAATTTATTTGTAAATTATATTCGATAGATGTACGTAAACTTTAATTTACTAAAAAATTAAAATATTTTTAATTTATATTAGTTCATTAACAAATTTAGTGATATTTATAATTTATATTTCTTAAATTTAGGAGATACAGTTAAACACTATATGGCTCCTAAGGAAAGACCAAATGACATTGGATGGTCACACGGAGTTATGTTGGATGGCAACCGTAGGTGTTGGCGTTCCAACTACTGTAAAACGGAACACCGGGGAGGAGGTGTGTCTCGGTTGAAGAAGCACTTGGCAGGAGGAGTCGGTGCGGGATACTCTGAGGTTGCTGGGTGTACCCATGTGCCTAGAGATGTGAAACTTGCAATGGCCAGGCACCTGCGGGAGTAGAGAGTTGAGATACAAGAAAAGCAAAAAAAAAAAGAAAAGAGATGAAGCGACAGTTAGCGGAAGAGCAAGCGGTAGCGACGAGGATGAATGTGCATGGACAGCTAGTGACGAAGACCAACAAGGGCGTACTGACCAGCCTAATGTGTTTGTCACGGTGAATGATTCATATGAAGCGGAGTTTCGTGAGGCAGTACGTCGGAGTAGAGATGAGGCAAGACATCCCGAGGAGATGAGAGTGCGAAGCCACGAGGCGGCAAGGACCAGAGCATCAGGCAATCGTGGTTCATCTACGACTCGACAACCACGGGGCATGAGGAGTTATTTCACTGGTGACTCGGGTTCACAAAGAAAAAGGACACAATCGATCAACATTGAAGATGTAGAGCCCGGTGCACTATCCCGAGAGCATGGCAAGCAAACGAGGGTGGATGCTGCATATGGCCAGAAGGGGCCTAAATAGAAACTTGGACAAGCCAGAAGGACACACAGCCACCATTAAATCCGATAGATATTGCAGAATTGGAGACATTAGATCTCAATGCAGATGACGACACTTCCGAGCCCTCTATTGAGCCCCGCATCAGTGGGAGTCATGACTCCGATGATGATAGTACACCGATAGGGTCTTCATCCCATGGAGGTGGCGGTTCTCAAGGTGGTCAGCGGAGTTGTTGTGGGGATAGTAGTGCTTGTGGCAGAGAGTATAGCAGTGGTCAAGGTAGAGGTTATGGGGGCCGCGAACATGCCGCATGGACAGAGGAGCAGCACTTCACACATGTAACGTAAGATGAGGACCATGGTGCTCTATCGCCAGGGATGAGGCGGGCAGCTGATCATTGGGATCCTACTATAGAAGTTCTATTGCAGACAGTACCAGCTATCAAGGATTGCTGTCTGATTTTGAGAGGATGAGCACACATGACTCTTAGGGATCTGGAAGCGAGTATGGATGGTCATGGCGGCAGCAGTCGATGTATCATGGTGATTCAAATAGCAGTAGTTCATTCTTCCCATCGTATCTATATCCTCATGCCCCTGCTTCAATGCCGCAATATACCGAAAGATACGACCAGCCCTCAGCTGCGCCACCGCCAGTCGTGTATGCACAAGGTTCACAGCAATATGAGTACTACGTACGCATGTACTGGGAGAACTATGTAGGTTAGATGCGTTATGAAGACTATATGTCCTATCTGCGGACCACATTTAATGTTAGATTGTTTGGAGATGGGATTTGGCCCAGTTTGAGCCCATATGAGTAGGAGTATGTATCATGTGTTTACATTTATAAGTAACTAATAATTAATTATAAATTTCTTCATATCTTGAGTTTTGTACTTGTCATTGAAGTTACTAATGTAAAATTTTACACCATTTGCAGGTCATCATGGACGGACGACATCACCCTATATGGGAGCATGGTTACACTGTTGAGGGTGATCGACATGTGCACTGTAAATACTGCGGACATCGCGTCACCGGCATACACAGATTTGCAGAACACCTTGCGGGAGTGGGACGCGATTGCCATGCATGCGACCGGGTTCTAGGGGATGTCCGACATTACTTTCTGACACAGTTATGGGAGGGATACGTTTCTAGTAGCAGAGCCGGGACATCCTCTTCTACGTCCAGGGTATCTCCACCACTAGCACTGGGCGGAGCAAGATCTTCCTCCACGTCCAGAGTTCGAGCAGCACCACCAGTCGCACCGGTAGCACATGATAGAATTGAATGTATAGATGTAGTGAGGACTTTTTTAGAGATTTTCATGTACCCTCCACCGCTCCACAGGACCCATCATATGTGCATATTGTTACATATTTTCAGTCTCACCTACATGTACCTCCAACCACTATGATAGAGTTAGATTATACGGGTGATCAGTCTCATGTATCTGATGTTGATTGAAATTCGGGCTTCACAGATGACTCAGATGAGTGAGTTTTAGTATTTTATACTTCATGACTGGAGTAGAATGATGTCATTATTATGTCTATGTTTACTTTAATATATTAAGTGAGTTTTTTTATCTCTTAATAATAAGATGTTTAATTAAGAGGTGTAATATGTTATTTTTATACAATTAATTATGTGTACTTTAATATGGATCTATTATCATAGAAAAATAACTCTACATTCTAATATTATTAAATGTATATATCATTTATTCTTTAAATCAAATTTTATTAAAATTTTATTATTTAAAAAATAAAATTTTAAATTTTAAAAATTGAAAAATCACGTGACTTGTCGAGAGAGCGGACCGGGTCGCTGGGTGACCCGCCCGACCCGACCCCTCCCGGGCCAGGACTGGGTCGGCCAGGTCGACAAACCCTGCTCTAGAGTCATGTTTTTTTGTCATAAATGGTAGGAAAGATTATTTGTACATCCCTAACATCTTTCAAAAATATCTATATATCTCTATCTGTGTGATATTTACAATTAATCCCTTTAAATTTTTTTAGCCTGAGTTGCCATACCCCTCAGGTTACATTCCCACGAGGAAAACTGCCCATAATGTTGGATTGTTTTACCCCCACAAACGTTGTTTAAAATGGTGCGTTGTTACCATTTTGCGGTGACTTCTCCCTTTGCGTCAGTGACGCCTTGCACAACCACCCCCCCGCCAAAAGGCCGTCTGAAGGCAAGGGGCTCTACACAACCCTGGGAGCTCAGCAGGGCCAGGCCCCCAACGTCCAATGGGGGAGGCCGGACTTCGCGAAGGTC
The DNA here is from genome assembly GCA_022559845.1 of Amorphophallus konjac. Classification (NCBI taxonomy): domain Eukaryota; kingdom Viridiplantae; phylum Streptophyta; class Magnoliopsida; order Alismatales; family Araceae; genus Amorphophallus; species Amorphophallus konjac. The sequence continues at coordinate 428,072,178 of CM040120.1, read as the reverse complement.
CTCGTAAAGATGAAGCAGGTTGAGAAGCGATGCTACGGCATGGCGCTGAACACCTTCCACGAGATGGAGCATGAGTACACCAAATACTATAGGGGGCAATAGGGTGAGGGCATGCCATGTCGGGCCCATCTCCCACTGCAATGAGGATCCGGTCGATAGGCCCACGTGGAGCAGAGGCGGCGCCATTGCCATACAACAAGACAACTACTTGAGCTAGTTAGACTCGAAGGAGTCTAGCTCCGTTGTTTATGTTTAGGAGTGTTCATAATTCGGTTCAAATTAAAAAATTAAACTGAACTGTTCGATTTGGTTCGGTTCCATACGGTTTGAAGTCGAATTCTATTCAGTTCGATTTTATAACATGTGAAATCGAACTAAACTGAATAAGCCAAATTTGTAATTTATATTTTTATTAATATATTATATATCATTAATGTATTAAAAATATTTACAATTTTAATAACATACACATACAAACATATAAAATATAAGTATTTTTATTTTTACTTTTATTTTATATACATATAAGTCATTAAATTTATGGGTTTTTTTCTTTTTAGTCCCTACGAATAAACATATTTATGTTTTAGTCCCTCAAATATAATTATTATTTTTAAAATCCCTCCAATCTTTTAATTCTTATTTTTAAGTCCATGTAATTTACAGACGTTAAGAAAATAGGATATTCGGAAGAATATTCCATCCTAATATAACGGGACATGAGAAATGTTGAAATACCCCTATTCTCTCTCTCTCTCTCTCTCTCTTCATTGCCTCTCTATCTCCCTTCTCTCTTTCTTGTTGTGCCCCTTGTGCTTTGATGATAATGTGGTGTTTTAATGATAGCAACATGAATGAGTCACCATATTATTTTGCTAAGAACATCACATTGAATGATAGCAACATGAATGCATATGAATGCATATGACTGATATTTTATCTGGAGAATGCTTGAGTGTGTTATATCTAATATGTTCTGTGGAGAAAGCATGAGTGTGCTAGCTCTGTGGGTCGACCCCCCTCTTAGATGGGTCGACCCCCTTCAGATGCATTTCTGAAGTGTATACAGTCCATGTGCGTCTCTATGCATTTCTGAAGTCTACGCACTGCATATGAGCATCTTTGTAGTGTCTGGCTAGCAAGTCTATACATCATCAGGGCTCTTCATGCATGTGCATAGTCTATACATTGTGCATCTCGTTGACAAGTCTACACATTCATGAAGTCTGTACATTGGACTATTCATGCATCACTCCATTGACCAAGTCTGTACACTGGCCTGTTCATGCATCATCTCTCGTTGAACTCCTAAGTCTATACATTGGACCGTCTTTCATTGCGTCTTATTTTCATAGCTAGTCTGTACAGCCTTCAGTTGCATTCACTCGAAGTGTGTACAGCCGTCTGTCTCAGGTAGCGTCTCTATTTGTGTCTCACTGTTGAAGTCTGTACATCGGTTCATTGTTAAAGTCTATACAGACTTCAGCGTCTCATGCAACGTCTCTTTTGAAGTCAAAGTCTGTACAGTCCCTCTTAATGTCTCTGCTGAACGAAAGTCTATACATTGCATTGTACATCGGACCAAGTCTGTACAGTCTCATTTGAAGTCTATACAGTGCATCATGTCTGAAGTCTGTACACTGCACTGTAGTTTGCACGAAGTGAAGTCTGTACATCCACCAGTTCAACTTCGAAGTCTGTACATTGGCATCTTTACCGTCGGTGCACCCGCAAGTCTGTACATTGGTACCTTTACCTACGTTGCACCTGCAAGTCTATACATTGCTCGAGTTGAAGTATGTACAGCCATTGTCTTGCCAAAGTATATACATTGTGAACCTTCAAGTCTGTACAGACTTTGCCTTGTTCAAGTCTGTACATCGTCCAGTTCTTTGGCAAGTCTATACCTTGTGAAAGTCCATACATTCGATTGCTTTGCCTTGGTCAAGTCTGTACAACCATTTCCTTTGGCAAGGTCTATACATCGTCTGTCTTCTTAGAGACTCATGCATAACATGAAGTATGTACATCGCACAGCATTCAAGTCAGTACATCGTGCATCTAGTGTTTCAAGTCTATACAGTGTTGCACGTTGTGTCTGTCAAAGTTTACACACTGCTTCTTCATGCATTGAAGTCTGCACATCGTGAAGTTTATACATTCGATTGCTTTGCTTTGCTCAAAGTCTGTACAGCGCCATGTTCATATGCTTCCAAGTCTATACATCGCCACTGTAGCATGCATTCCTTCAAGTCTGTACAGCCTGTGTTCACAACACAAAGTCTGTACATCGCATGCTCACACAAACGCCAAGTCTATACATTGGCTTTGCTTGCTTTGGCTTGATGTCTATACATTCGCTGCCCTGCATTGCATCAAGTCTGTACAGCCCTTAAAATTGGCAAGTCCATACATCGTTCAGTTGTTCATCAAGTCTATACACTCTGTGTGTCTGCATCACATTCATCAAGTCCATACACTCTTGTGTCTGCATTGCATTCACGCTAAGTCCATACACTCTTGTGTCTGCATTGCATTCACGCTAAGTCCATACACTCCATTTGGGCATTGTTCTTCACAGCAAGTCTGTACATTGCTTTGTCATGCACATAAACGTAAAGTCTATACATCGCATGCATATTGGAGTTGAAGTCTGTACAGACCAAGTCTGCACACTGTCTTTGCTGCACGCATGACTAAGTCTACATTGTGCATTGTTCAAAGCAACGTCTACACACTGCATCACACTCATTGTTAGCAAGTATGTACATTGTTCAGAATGTCAAGACCATACAGCCATTGTGCATTCATTCTTGATGTTCATACTTTGCGTGATGCATTCTGCATAACACACTGCCAAGTCTATACAATACAATTTGTTCATGCCATGAGTTTGAAGTCTACACATTAGTTTGAAGTCTATACATTGCGTCCAGCAGCCTGCACGCCAAGTCTGTACACTGCATACACACTGCATCCTTAAGTCTATACACTGTTGTCTTATATGAAGTCTGTACAGGGGTTTCAGTCTTAAACTGATAATCCTATTCGACTGTCTGACAGGGATTCTTTACAGAGCCTAATGAAGGCACATGATCCAAGGAAGGATGAGGTGCTCAGATTATGACACGTGTACTGAAAGGCTGCAGGATGATGCCACGTGGTCCAGATACCTTGGGCGGGAAATGTGGAAGCCACACGCCCTGTCCTAATTGCTGCTGGTATAAGAGGCAGACTTCTTCTTCAGAAGAAGGCAGATCGAAGAGGTGAACCTTGAGCAGAGAAAGCTGTAGCAGCAGAGAGCCACCACGATCCATACAGAGAGAAGAAAAGGAGAGAAGGAAAATAGAGTGTGAAGAGAGCAGAGAAGAGAAAGAGAGAGCGTGAGTTGAGAAGAAGAAGATACAGAGCTTGTGAAGAAGAAGAAGAGCAGATTACCTAAAGATCGTTCCTACTGAATGTTGGATCAGATCCACTCCAGTCAGCTCCTTTGAGAGCCATACTGTGCTTCATTGTTTACAGCCTTCCGATTGTTGTTTGCTTCCCATTTTTCTATTTTCATTTTATACATTTCTTCAAGCTGTTTGTCAGCGAAGCAAGCTGTGTTGCTCAGCATTTGCAGTGGAGGATTCCACTGGACGGCCAAGCTGTATTGCCCAGCAGAGCAAGCTGTGAGGCTCAGCAGGCGAGGAGGATTCCTCGGACAGCAAGCTGTGAGGCTCAGCGGATTGTATGGCAAGCTGTAATGCCCAACTGTTCAAGCTGTAAGTCAGCAGAATCCACACTCTGGTTTGAGTGTGGGGTGGACGTAGGTCTGCAGGACCGAACCACCTAAAAACCCTCTTGTTCTGTGGTTTGAATTCTTCTATCTGTTTGGCGCTAGATGAATGATTAGGCACGATTTGTTTAGTTAGTCTGGTGGAACCAAGTTTGCATTCAGATCATTTGATTTCGGGTCTAGAAGAGCAGTGAATTCCTTATAGTTTACATGGATTAGAACTGAAGCTTAATTCATTTATTTAGGCTTTAATTTCGCAGTTCTGAGCATTTGATTTTAATTGGGCGAAAGTTTTTTAAAGGGTATATTCATTCACCTCCCCTCTTAATTCATAGCACCGAACCCAACACTTGGTATCAGAGTGGGTCTCTGACTGAACAGATCTAACAATCTGCAGAGGATTCTGCTAGTCTTTGGTGCATTTCAGAGTGTGCTTCTTGTGTTCTGTGTTTTTTTTCCTCGGTTGTGTGTCTTGAGTTGTCCATCTGATTTCAGTGCATTTATCACTTCTCGATGGCTCATCCACCCGTCTTTGATGGTTCTGATTTCAAACAGTGGCATAGTGCTTTCCGTGCTCATGTTAAATCTGTTGATCCGGACCTGTGGAAAGTGATTTCACATGGTCCACATAAACTACCAAAAGATCAGTCCAAATGGACTAACAAGCATCGATCTATGCGTGCAGAAAATCAGAAAGCACTGGAGTTAATGAAGGCCGCGACTAATCGAGCTCTTCATTCATGTTTCTTTGATTGCAGATCTGCAAGGGATATATTGGAGATGATAAAGAAAGTCGGGAAAGAAAATCAAACAAGCTGCATGATGGCTCGAGGGAGTGAACCAAGTAGCAATGAAGATGAAGAACAGGACGATGATCATGTAAATATCTTCAAAAATTACACCCTGGATGATTGGATTGTTGCATATAATGAACTGCTGGAGTCTTATGATCATTTAAGAAAATAGCATAAGAAAATGAAAAGTAAAATTGATAAAAGTGATTCTAAGTCATCTTGTGAAAAGTGTTCGAAAATAAACGAATTATATGATAAATGTCTTTCTGAGAATCACATGAACTTGAAGCAAATGTGCCTATTGAAAAGGGAAAACCAATAAGGTATCAATAAAATCTCCGAACTAGAAAGTCAGTTGAAACTGAAAACTAATGAACAATTGATGAATCTAGAAGAGTTGGAAAGGATTAAGGTTTCACACTCTTCTTCTGCTGAATCAAACTGTAAAATGTGCTCAGTTTTAAGAGAACGTAATGAAAATCTTTATAGCGAGAATGAATGGCTAAATAAATAAATTGCCTCACTTAAAGATGATCACAAAATCCTGCTTGCTGAGAAAATTAAAGCAGAAGAAAGAGAAGATGAACTAATTGAAAAATTGGAGCTTATGTCTGGAAATGGAACATGTAATGAAGTAGTCATGAAGCTATCTGAAGAGAACAAAGAATTGAGGGAACAAAACAAAAAACTGATGGTTTTAAATACTGTTTTCTCACAGAGGTTTCTGACTATCAAAAAAGAGAAATCTATTTTTAAGGAAGCTCAACCTCAAAAATTTGAGAAGGAAAACATTGAACTGAAAGCTGAAATTGAAAATTTAAAGTGTTTAAACACTGGCTTATCTGAAACACTTCTCACATTAAAAAAGGGAAAATTCACTTGTGATGGAGAATCACAAAGGGTGATCAGTCTAGAACAAGAAATTGAGAAGTATAAAACTGCAAATAAAGTCTTAAGTGAATGTGTCAATTGCAGTGAACAGGAGATAGCTAGTTATGAGCTTCATATAGCATCCTTGGAAAATAAAATTCATGATCTGGAAAACTCAGCATCAAAGTTTGCAAAAACTGAAAGAAAAATAAAAAATGTTGTGAAAAGTGAGGATAAGAATTAAAAAGGGGGGACAGATTGCACTTCTGATGTTAAGGAAATCACTAAAAGCCGGCCATATACCACCTTTGTGCAAAGCTCAGATGTAGCTGGTACTTCAAAGCAATCCCCAAAATAAAATGAAAATCAGAAACCACCTTCAACATCTGTATTTCAGTTCAAAGCCCAGAAAAATGAAAGGCAAAGAAAAACTGTTAAGAATAATCAGAAATTAAAAAAGAAGGGTTATACAAAGAAGGTAAACAATATTTCTGAGTACATCTTGAAATCAGTTAGCTCTGTTGAATGTAATGGGTCAATGCAAAATGCTCATGCTTCATGTACTCATTCTCATACATCTAGTCAGTCTGTTAGTAATCATGTCGCCAGGAAAACTAAAGTGTCCTGCCATTATTGTGGCAAGATAGGACATGTAATGGATGATTGCAGACTGTTGATTGAAGATGAGCATGCTAGTGAAGGAATGCATTCTAAGAATTTATCTGATAGAAACCATGCCACTAAGAAATTTGATGTATCCTGTTATTACTGTGGTAGGCTTGGTCATCTAATGAATGCATGTTTTAAAATGAAAGAAGACAACAATGTGAATTCTAGATTTTTCACTCATGCTAATGGCCCACATAGATATAAATCCACTTCAGGTCAGCATATTATTTGTTTCACTTGCAACAAGCCTGGGCATAAGGCAGATGAGTGCTGGTCAGAAAATCATTGGGGTAACAATGAATCAAGAAGCAAGCATCTTAGATGCTTTGAATGTGAGAAATATGGTCATGCAGTCAAGGACTGCTGGAATATTCAGGGAACTCATATTAACTTCAAATCTGCTGAATTCCCCAGAACAAGAAGTGCAAACATTTCATGTTTTAAATGTGGCAAGGTAGGTCACAGATTTACTGAATGTTGGTCATCAGGTAATAAGAAACAAACTGCTCATGTTTACAACAGAACAATTCATGCTCAGTATCATAGATCTCATGCTGCTGTTGATATGCATCATAGGACTAGAAAATCTGCTGTTTCATGTAGATATTGTGGTAAATTTGGTCACTCTATGGACAATTGTTTTCTGATGAAATTTGATGACCATGTTGCTAAGAAACTGTTTAGAACACCTGATAGGGGTAATTCAGGACCCAAGACTTCTTGGGTTCCTGTAGGATCAAAATGATTAATCTTTGCAGGTGTACCTTGGAAGCTGAAGAATAAAGGGGTTAATAATCCAAGGCACTCAAAAGTGAAACCCCCAGAAGTGGACCATTCAGGTTAGTTCTGAAAACTCAGTTTAAATTCTGTTTTCTGAATTTGTGTGCTCTAATTGCTTGCATATCATGTTGATCTGTTGGTAATAAACTGAAGTGTTCTGAAATATGATTTAAACAATCATGCTTATGGTAATTCTCTTCTGTCTAATTTGCATGAATCATATCTGAATGCAAAATTGATATCATGTGATGTGCTTTCAATACATTTCATGCATATAGTCAGGGGGAGTCCAACTATTTTTTTATCAATGCATATCATAATAATCTGTCTGTGCTAAATTAATTTATCTTGAAAATTTGATTGCTCTCGCATGATGCTCTCTGAATAAAGAATACTCTGATGTTTGAATAATCATATTGCATAAATTGCATCAATTCAGGGGGAGCTTGTTGAGTCTTATGTGAGTCACTGCATATAGACAGGGGGAGCATTATCACATTGTTGACACTATTTGAAATTCTCACTCTACACTCTTTCAAATCATCAATTGACTATTTTGAATTCATACCTTCTTGAATCTGAGAATTTGGCTACTAATCCTCAATCTGTTGAAGAAGGAGTGTCTCATTTTGTCTGACTGAAATTCAACTCTGCTATTGGCTTTAAACTTTTATTCTCTCTTGCTGATTGATTCTTCCACCAGCTAGTACTCTTCCTTCATATATCTCTTAGTTGGTGTGACTATTTTGGTTCTATTATTAATTTGTTGGTCAGCTAAATTTATTGATTTGATCTGAGGAACTTAAGCTGCATGTCATGCAATTCAGTCTGAGAACCTTGTAGAAATTTCTATCATATAGGTTTAAGAATTACCACTGAATCAAACTGATATAAGATTAATGTATTCTCAGATTTATAATTAAATGAATTGAAAATATCTGAATAATAAGCTTTAATAAATCTTAACCATCAGTGTCATAAAACCTTAGACTCACTCATCAGAAATCTGAAAATTTGAAATCAGGGCTACTTTGGTTAAGATTCATAGAGTGAGTATTGGTGTTAAACATTAACTTTGAAAATTTTGACAGGAAATAAAATCAGTGAGTAATGAAATGATTTTGTTCACTGAGAAACTGGGACTTCCATCAAAGAAATGGAGTGAACCCAAGTCATGAAGTGCCATAGTCACTTAAAATGAAAATTCATTGAAAACCTGACAGAGCAATGGCATATCTGTGTTGAGTAACTGGGGAGTCTGACCTCTGATCAAAGTATCTTCTCATGTAAAAAGACACTTATATTGCTAACTCTGTTCTCAAAGTTGAGAGGCAATGACAGTTATCACACTGAGTAACTGGGTCACTTCACCTGAGACGTGTTGTGCCTCATGTAAAAAGGTGTTGATCAACCTAAATTGCTCAGGAAAATAAAAAGTGCTTCAAATGAAAATATTTTTAAAAAAAAATTCTGTCAACTCATGTTCTTAGAAAAGTGTTTAACTTCTGTACTAATCTGTGTATATCTTTCAAAGGTGCTATTGAGATCATATGTGTAAGATAAAATATGATTGTTTCTGAGTGTTATCTGAATATTTGGTTCACCTTTATTAAAACTTGGATTCAGATATGAGTATTGAGTTTAATTTGGTAATTTTGGTATACATCAAAATTAAATCAGATTGGTTAAGTTGCCACTTCATAACCCTTTATGATAGAAAAGTCTATTCTTCTTAAGACTTATTGTTGTGGTGCAAGCATTAAAATCCCTCATGATCAGATTCTTTCCAGACAGCCTAATCAACATCTTGCTATTGATTGATTCCTTGAGATGTATTGTGCTTTGACTATTTTTCACCCTTACCCATAGCTAATCTTACATTATCAGTTGATCCACATTATTGGAATCTTCCATCTTGTTTTACAATCAGCTCTGGTTCTGTGGATTTTTCACCTGGTTCATTCTGTTCATGCAACCAGAATTCAGATTCTTTGTAATGGCAGAATTCAGATTGATTTATTGGATAACCAGAGTTCATTCCTGTGTTTCAGGGGGAATTATGGGTCATCTGCATTTAAGGGAAGTGCAGTCAATCATGCATATAGATAGGGGGAGAAATGTTTTCTTCTCATAAGGGAGAACTTCATTTTCATGACCAATGATTCATTCTCTGACTTTGTGTGCTGAATCTTGTCTCTCAAACTATTTGGTCTCTTTTTGATTATGTCAAAGGGGGAGAATAGTTTAACGAGTCAGTGTGACTCATTATGTTGCCATTATCCTAAAGGGGGAGATTGTTGTGCCCATTGTGCGTTGATGATAATGTGGTGTTTTAATGATAGCAACATGAATGAGTCACCATATTAGTTTGCTAAGAACATCACATTGAATGATAGCAACATGAATGCATATGAATGCATATGACTGATATTTTATCTGGAGAATGCTTGAGTGTGTTATATCTAATATGTTCTGTGGAGAAAGCATGAGTGTGCTAGCTCTGTGGGTCGACCCCCCTCTTAGATGGGTCGACCCCCTTCAGATGCATTTCTGAAGTCTATACAGCCCATGTGCGTCTCTATGCATTTCTGAAGTCTACACACTGCATATGAGCATCTTTGTAGTGTCTGGCTAGCAAGTCTATACATCGTCAGGGCTCTTCATGTATGTGCATAGTCTATACATTGTGCATCTCGTTGACAAGTCTGCACATTCATGAAGTCTGTACATTGGACTATTCATGCATCACTCCATTGACCAAGTCTATACACTGGCCTGTTCATGCATCATCTCTCGTTGAACTCCTAAGTCTATACATTGGACCGTCTTTCATTGCGTCTTATTTTCATAGCTAGTCTGTACAACCTTCAGTTGCATTCACTCGAAGTGTGTACAGCCGTCTGTCTCAAGTAGCGTCTCTATTTGTGTCTCACTGTTGAAGTCTGTACATCGGTTCATTGTTAAAGTCTATACAGACTTCAGCGTCTCATGCAGCGTCTCTTTTGAAGTCAAAGTCTGTACAGTCTCTCTTAATGTCTCTGCTGAACGAAAGTCTATACATTACACTGTACATCGGACCAAGTCTGTACAGTCTCATTTGAAGTCTATATAGTGCATCATGTCTGAAGTCTGTACACTACACTGTAGTTTGCACGAAGTGAAGTCTGTACATCCACCAGTTCAACTTCGAAGTCTGTACATTGGCATCTTTACCGTTGGTGCACCCGTAAGTCTGTACATTGGTATCTTTACCTACGTTGCACCTGCAAGTCTATACATTGCTCGAGTTGAAGTATGTACAACCATTGTCTTACCAAAGTATATACATTGTGAACCTTCAAGTCTGTACAGACTTTGCCTTGTTCAAGTCTGTACATCGTCCAGTTCTTTGGCAAGTCTATACCTTGTGAAAGTCCATACATTCGATTGCTTTGCCTTGGTCAAGTCTGTACATCCATTTCCTTTGGCAAGGTCTATACATCGTCTGTCTTCTTAGAGACTCATGCATAACATGAAGTATGTACATCGCACAGCATTCAAGTCAGTACATCGTGCATCTAGTGTTTCAAGTCTATACAGTGTTGCACGTTGTGTCTGTCAAAGTTTACACACTGCTTCTTCATGCATTGAAGTCTGCACATCGTAAAGTTTATACATTCGATTGCTTTGCTTTGCTCAAAGTCTGTACAGCGTCATGTTCATATGCTTCCAAGTCTATACATCGCCACTGTAGCATGCATTCCTTCAAGCCTGTACAGCATGTGTTCACAACACAAAGTCTGTACATCACATGCTCACACAAACGCCAAGTCTATACATTGGCTTTGCTTGCTTTGGCTTGATGTCTATACATTCGCTGCCCTGCATTGCATCAAGTCTGTACAGCCCTTAAAATTGGCAAGTCCATACATCGTTCAGTTATTCATCAAGTCTATACCCTCTGTGTGTCTGCATCACATTCATCAAGTTCATACACTCTTGTGTCTGCATTGCATTCATGCTAAGTCCATACACTCCATTGGGCATTGTTCTTCACAGCAAGTCTGTACATTGCTTTGTCATGCACATAAACGTAAAGTCTATACATCGCATGTATATTGGAGTTGAAGTCTGTACAGACCAAGTCTGTACACTATCTTTGCTGCACGCATGACTAAGTCTACATTGTGCATTGTTCAAAGCAACGTCTACACACTGCATCACACTCATTGTTAGCAAGTATGTACATTGTTCAGAATGTCAAGACCATACAGCTATTGTGCATTCATTCTTGATGTTCATACTTTGCGTGATGCATTCTGCATAACACACTGCCAAGTCTATACAATACAATTTGTTCATGCCATGAGTTTGAAGTCTATACATTAGTTTGAAGTCTATACATTGCGTCCAGCAGGCTGCACGCCAAGTCTGTACACTGCATACACACTGCATCCTTAAGTCTATACACTGTTGCCTTATATGAAGTCTGTACAGGGGTTTCAGTCTTAAACTGATAATCCTATTCGACTGTCTGACAGGGATTCTTTGCAGAGCCTAATGAAGGCACGTGATCCAAGGAAGGACGAGGTGCCCAGATTATGACACGTGTACTTAAAGGCTGCAGGATGATGCCACGTGGTCCAGATACCTTGGGCGAGAAATGTGGAAGTCACACGCCCTGTCCTAATTGCTGGTGGTATAAGAGGCAGACTTCTTCTTCAGAAGAAGGCAGATCGAAGAGGTGAACCTTGAGCAGAGAAAGCTATAGCAGCAGAGAGCCACCACGATCCAGACAGAGAGAAGAAAAGGAGAGAAGGAAAATAGAGTGTGAAGAGAGCAGAGAAGAGAAAGAGAGAGCGTGAGTTGAGAAGAAGAAGATACAGAGCTTGTGAAGAAGAAGAAGAGCAGATTACCTGAAGATCGTTCCTATTGGATGTTGGATCAGATCCACTCCAGTCAGCTCCTTTGAGAGCGACATTGTGCTTCATTGTTTATAGCCTTCCGATTGCTATTTGCTTCCCATTTTCTTGTTTTCTTTTTATACATTTCTTCAAGTTGTTTGTCAGCGAAGCAAGCTATGTTGCTCAGCATTTGCAGTGGAGGATTCCACTGGACGGCCAAGCTGTATTGCCCAGCGGAACAAGCTGTGAGGCTCAGCAGGCGAGGAGGATTCCTCGGACAGCAAGCTGTAAGGCTCAGCGGATTGTATGGCAAGCTGTGATGCCCAGCTATTCAAGCTGTGAGTCAGCGAAATCCACACTCTGGTTTGAGTGTGGGGTGGACGTAGGTCTGCAGGACCGAATCACCTAAAAACCTTCTTGTTCTGAGGTTTGAATTCTTCTATCTGTTTGGCGCTAGATGAATGATTAGGCACGATTTGTTTAGTTAGTCTGGTGGAACCAAGTTTGCATTCAGATCATTTGATTTCGGGTCTAGAAGAGCAGTGAATTCCTTATAGTTTACATGGATTAGAACTGAAGCTTAATTCATTTCTTTTGGCTTTAATTCCGCAGTTCTAAGCATTTGATTTTAATTGGGCAAAAATTTTTAAAGGGTATATTCATTCACCCCCTCTGAATACATAGCACCGAACCCAACATTTCTCTCCCCCTACCCTTTCTCTCTCCCCAATCCAGCTCCCCCCACCTTCAACGATGGCGTTGTTGATGGGGACGATGATGGTGGCACAAGTACGAGGATGTAGCCGGCGGGGCCTTCCTACAGACGCCGAAATCGGGAGGTGGGGGGGAGAGGGGTGAGGTTCGTCACCGGAGGTGAGAGAGAGGGGGATGGGGTGCGAGAGAGAGAGGGAGGGTATGGGGTGAGATCGATGACCGACTCTGGTCAAATGTTTCGAGCTCCACCCAAGAAGACTACAGAGCCCAAGAGAAGGGCATCGAATGGAAGATTTAAACTGGGTGAAGCTCAGCTGGGCACTGTACTTGCCAACACCTATACCTTCCTAGAGCCCAGTTCTATATGGACGATAGCTCGTCTTATGTCCCAGAGCTACCTCAAAGCTTCTGCAGCGGATCCGAGACTTGGCCCCTAAGGTTAGACCTACCTATAGGAAGCAGCCCACGCTTCTCTTTCTCATGCTCTATATTGGGCCCTCTCCCCTCTTTCTCATACTTTGAATTTCTTTCTATAGTTAGCAATATATTATCAAATTTCTTGTAGACTAAAAATAAATTCAAGACACAATAAGAGGCAAATATCTTAGTTGGTTCACTTTCATTTCAATTTAAGGGTACACCAAACTAAGTTTTCTTTTTTTAGTACAGCAAACAAGTTGGACGGCATTGATTGAGTAGCTAGAGCCAATTTAATATCAGAAAAATCTAACTCCATTAAACTTGATTATTAAACGTAACAAAAGTTGAGTTGAGCGACCTTCAGTTAACCAGAGATTACGACGGAGGTACAATGGCTCCATCTCGGAGATTTTGAGATATTATAGGGATAAATACGATAGAGATATAAATATAGAGATATTTTAGAAAGATTCTAAAGGTATGGGAGTAAGTTTTCCTACTTTTTTTAGTCCACCTAAATTACCTAATAAGTTGGCAGGCATTGATTGAGTTGAGTCTATTTAATATTAGAAAAAACCGAACTCCATTAAACTTGATATTAAACGTGACAAAATTTGAACAAAACAAAAGTTAGGTAATTTAACGACTCGACCTGTTTATATGGTAAGAACTCGGGCCTTCCGAGCACCGTCGTGTCCCCGTTCACTACACTCCTTTTGGCCCTTTCTAACGCGGACGAGGGCGGACTGCGGGCGATGGAGGGTGATCGGAAGTGGCTCCACGCCCTGGTATGGGTGGTGGCGAGCGTTGGAACGGCCGCCGGGCTCCGCCCCAACGTCAGCGCCGCGCTCCAGAGGAGCTGCTTCCCGGCGGGCTTCGTCTTCGGTTCGGCCACCTCGGCTTACCAGGTCTCTACCTCTTCCTTCACAGTTGATCTCCATCGTTTGATCATAATAAAGAGAAGTCGTGGATTGCTGGCATGTGTTGGGATGGAGGGCAGTGAGATGACCGGAGGGTGATATGCTGCTGCAGGTGGAAGGCGCCGCACGGGAAGGCGGCCGGGGACCGAGCATATGGGACGCCTTCACCCACCAGCACCCAGGTCACCCATGACGATTTGATACGTACATCAATGACTTCTTGACGATTCACTTGATGTGTCCTGCCATCTGTGGCTTTGTTTCTGTTCTGGGTCCATACGTTGTCTTAGACATGTTGTCGCACTGCAGGTTTAAGTGCACCGCTCGACATCCATCGATTTCCACTCTATATATGCATTCATGGTCGCTAGGATGGTCTGTCCTATAGATATAATCATAATTAGGTGATGCTGTCTCGTGTCATTGCAGAGAGAATAAGTGATGGGAGCAATGGTGACGTCGCCGTGGACTTCTACCACAAATACAAGGTGCCATCTATATGTCTTCCACCTCCTGGTTTTGGTCTCACCAGGTACCTTGTGCGGCCATTGTTACGGTTGGGGCTTATTCGAAGGGGCTGTTGCAGGACGATTTGAAGGTGGTGAAGGAGCTGGGTCTGGATGCCTTCAGGTTCTCCATCTCCTGGAGCAGGATATTACCCAGTAAGCCTTCAATCACCAACCCCGCAATAGTCAATGGTGAACAATCAACAAAGATGCGATTTTTTTTTTTTAACTTTTCTCGCGTCGGGACAGATGGTAAAGGGGAAATAAACAAAGAAGGCGTTCAATACTACAACAATCTCATCAACGATATCTTGTCCAAAGGTCTGGGCTCCATCTGAAGTCTTGTTGTTTACTTGCACATGGCCTGCTTCCAATTATTATAATTTCTAATATCTGCTGCTTGTTGTTTCCTACTGCAGGCTTGCTGCCCTTCGCCACTATCTTCCACTGGGATACCCCACAAAGCCTGGAGGACGAATACGGGGGCTTGCTGAACCACTCTATCGTGTCAGTGGCCTCACACACCCTCCTCTGTTTATATTCATCACATCCCAGATCAGCAAATAGAACAGGAAACAGTGTGAAGCAACTTGGAAAGAGGGGTTGATGTGCTTGTGAATAATGTTGGCTTTTCAGGGACGATTTCCGCGACTACGCAGAAGCGTGTTTCAGAGAATTCGGAGACCGGGTGAAGCACTGGGCCACCTTCAACGAACCCGACAACTTCTGCTACAGAGCCTACTCGATTGGAGAGCATGCGCCGGGACGGTGCTCTCCGTGGGAGGTGGGAAAGTGCAACGTCGGTGACTCGGCCACGGAGCCTTACATTGTCGGCCACCACATACTGCTCGCGCACGCCGCCACCGTCAAGCTGTACAGAGAAAGATACCAGGTCGGCTAGCTGCTTCCCCAACGTAGCAAATACTTTGAGGCCAGGGCAGAGTGTAGAATAAGACGCGCGTAACCGTTGTGGGTTTCGGTTCGTTTTGCCTTAGGGTTCTCAGCAGGGCGCCATCGGCATAACGTTGACCCCCGAATGGGCCGTCCCCCTCACAGACTCCGCATCCGACGTCGAAGCAATAAGCCGCGCCCTGGATTTCACGTTCGGATGGTGAGAGCGGTGCCATGCATTTGTGGTGGCATCTCCCTGATGATTTGCCCGGACACTGCATAACTTTTTTTATACAAACTGTGATTTGATTCGTCTCCCTCCAACTCCATTTCCTTGGCGTGGCATCCTTTATCAGGTTCATGGATCCCCTGGCGCACGGGGATTACCCACTGAGCATGAGGACGCTGGTCGGAGACCGGTTGCCGGAGTTCACCAAGGAGCAATCAGAGGTGCTCCGGGGGGCATTCGACTTCGTAGGGATCAACTACTACACTGGGAAGTACGTCTCTGACGCTCCACCCAGCGAGAGGCCGAGCTACACTACGGATGCGCGGGCTGTTCGGACAGGTGTTTGTGTTATTTCCTGCCATTTTGTTGTGGTGACATTTTATCTAAATTCCCAACAGTGTCCCTAACGAAGACACCCTCCTCTTGCAATAGATGAGCGGAACGGAGTACCCATCGGCCCTGAGGTGAGTATTGATAAGAGTATTAAGTGGGGAGATCGAGTTGATTTTTATTTATTTATTTTTTAAAAAAATCCCATGTTGAACGCCACTTGGTGCAGTTTTTTTATGATGATCTTGTTCTTTGGGCCATGTTTGGTTGCAGCATTAGCTTGGTTAATTTACAAATATTAATTTTGATATTATTTAGAGAAAATTACCAAAAAAAAAAAAATCCTACGCTAAGCTGCCTACTCATCTTAACGTAGAAGCCTGTCTTCTAATCAATTTGTGTATTTTGTTGGTCGTGGTGGATTTTGATCGATAGTGGGTACACGTACGGAGTTCGATCCTCCTTAGAAGGCTTTGATTTGGGGTTGTGGGACTTGGATCACCATATGCAGCATGCTGACTTAATTTATGGGCATGTAATCTCTTTGTAGACTGATCGCAAAGGCGTCCGTATTTACCCTGAAGGGCTGAAGGATGTGCTACTGTACGTAAAGAATAAATACGATGATCCGGTCATCTTTGTCACCGAGAACGGTAAGCAATTTGTTGCCGCATTTCATTAATTTAATTACTAGGATGCTCGTTAATTTGCCAGGTTAATTTGATGCGTCAAAATCTGACAGGGGTCGGCGAGATCAACAATTCAACATTGTCACCGGAGGAATCTCTCGATGATGACTTCAGAGTGTACTACCACCACGTGCATCTCGAAGCACTCCTCGAAGCTATCAGGTGAGCAAAATAATTAACAGCCAAACGATTTCATGTAAATTTTCATCATTTTTAATTTAACTGATGTCTTCGTGTTTTCCGGTGGCTGCAGGGAAGGGGTGAATGTGAGAGGCTACTTTGCTTGGAGTTTAATCGACAACTTCGAGTGGAACCTTGGCTACACCCTTAGATACGGCCTCATTTACGTTGATTTCAAACAAGGCCCGACGAGGCATAAGAAAAAATCCGCAATCTGGTTTCAGACGCTGCTCGCGGGGCAACATCCGGACATGTGACGGTAGCGACGTGGCACAATATTATAAATTTTATGGGTTAATCTGGATTATTGTAAAATGATCAAATATATATATCCAATGTTATATTTTTTTTCTACTTTTGAAGTTAGTTAATAACCTTGCTGCTGCACAATATCTTGTCATATAAGATAATTAAATTAGTGACCATCTTGGCCCAATTACACACTCACATGTGTGCATAAATTAAAATAAATTAATTTTTTTAAAAAAAATTATGACGTGAGACTCACGTTCTCCTAACTTGTCATATAAGACATCCCCTTCTGACGGCTCAAAAAAATTATGCCGGTGGGGGACGGATCCCGCCGATGGGGGGACGACGGGGGGGTGAGGGACGCGCAGGGGCGGTCTGTCGCCGCCGGTGGGGATGGGGGACGGGGAGGCGGTCTGCCACCGCCGCAGCGCCGGTGGGGGTGGGTGAGGGGGGGGGGGGTGTTGGTCCCGGAGTAGGCGAGCGGACAAGAAGGGGGGGGGGGGGGTTGAATTATCCCCCACACTAGATGGCTAATTAAAAAGCTTACGCAACGGAATTAATTACTTTTAACAAGATTGAGGAAATTAACTAAACAAGGTAACTAATTCTCTCAATCTTTCCGTTCCCACACGATCATACAGACGGATATAACAAGCAAACCACGTAATCACACAGATCAAACCAAAGTGCACAGCGATTTTTAGAGTTGTTCGGGACCACGACGGGCTCCCTACGTCCATCCCTCACCAAACCTGGTGAGGCTTCACTCAGAGATAAATCTCCAACACAGAGACAACGCTCCAAACACACACGGGGACACGCCCCAACACACACACACGGAGACGGAGTCTCCCACACGATCCGACGACCGGATCACAACACACACACACACACGCTGCAACAAACGCAGCACAACGACACACACAATCTCACGCAGGCGATCAAACACGACCGTATACACAGACAGTCACACACACAAAATGTATTTTCAGGTTTGGAAAATAAACACAAATAACAATATAAGCTCAGATCGAAATAGAACACATGGCAAACATCACAAAACAACAACTAAAGGATGTAGAGATTGTTCCCCCTTTGATTTCCAAGACAAATAGAAATAGTAGTTTGAAGCTCCAGTCGGATGGTGACGATTTCAACGTCCTCTCGATCCTCTCCTCGATCCGCTGCACTTTTTCTTCTTCCACGATCTTAAAAATCTCTTGGATGAAGATCAAATCTCCCATTCTTTTCCCCTTCCTCTTCTTCTCCTCTTTCTTAACCTACAAGATAGAAAACATTAGCTCAATTGGGGATTTCTTGTCAAATTCGGAGTTCACAAGAGTGCATATATAGAAGACATGAAAAGACCATGATAACCCTTCTAGAGCCATCCAAAAAGACCCCCAATAGGTCTACCATGATCCCAAGGGCAAAGGGTAAAAGGTAAGGCACAAGTGAGTTTATAAGACCTAGGATGGTCAAGGACAAGTCAAGACACAGATCCACAATTCCAGGGATGTCTGGAGATTTTTGTGATTAAAAAATTTAAGGAGAAGGGCTTCTTACGTTGAAGAAAATAAAGTCAACAATTGATGTCGCGGGGGGTTCGGTCGACCGGAGGTAGGTGGTCGGTCGACCTAACTTTTACAGGTGAATTTTCAGGCAGCACTGCCAATTTCGATCGACCTTAGCTACAGTGTCGGTCGAGCTAAGCTACAGGGTCTGTCAACCTAAAGCTACAGTGGTGCAGACACCCGAGCGATCGAGAAGCACGAGCCGGCGAGCCACCGGTACCGTACGCGGAGCACCACCCGAGCCACTTCGGCGTCCATCTGGCTCGGAGACAGTCTGGAGACTCCCCCTTGAGTCTTAGTATTTATGATATTTATGAGGAGTTTATTTGTGTGTAATGTGTTTTTATTCGGATTGTAATTTGAATTGTAAGGAGGGTTTTTGTGCAAAATGGGACCCCTGGTTCCCACGGGCCCCCCATCCCTCTTCCCATTGATCCACCTCAGCCCTAGGGCCCATGTGGGGTCAGTCAACCTTCCATTGTGGGCTTCTAGAAGGTGGGACCAAAGGAGGGGACAAAGGGGGGAGCATCTCCTAGATCTCTCCTTAATTCAAGGGGGTGTCCCCCCCTTTTGCATTAGTTTAATAGGTTTTGAATTTTATTTTATTTGATTCCAAACCACATGGGAGAAATAAATTGTGGACTCTCTATTGTACCCCTCCCCAACCCTAGATCTAGGGATAGTTAGTGTCTTTTACCATTTCATATAAATAGATTGTATTTTCATTTGATTAGAATTAATGAATGAAAAAATCAGAATATTGTTGGAGCAAGCAAGGGCCGCCCCCTTCTCCCTCTCTCCTCTCTACTTCTTGCAATTGGGAAGGCTGTCTTCTAGGGTGGGAAGCCTCATCTATCAGGTGTGAAGTTCATCGTTGCCTCCACCGCCGTCATCGAGCCGCCGTTGCACTACCACCACCTCCGTCGGTATTCTGTCAATCGGGTGACAACATATCCTTCCACGAATTTCTGCTCCCAGCCACGGACTCTTCTTGAGCTCAAAATTTTAGGGTGAGTTCCAGAGGTTTCCCCCACATCCCAGAAACATTGGTTGGGCTTCCAACTTCCAATTTCCATTTTTTCATTTTCGTCCATCTTTTCCTTCCAGATCTGCCTGTTTTCAGTCTAGATCCACAGCCACCCTGAGTTTCCCATCTTCGGACCTCCTTTGGATTTTTTATAGAGCCAGCAAAATTACTGGAGGTTCTACCCACCATCCCCTCCACCCAAGAATTTTCGTGGAATTTCAAAAGGCCTCCACCTATTTTATAAAAATCATTTTCAGATCCCCTTCAGTTCTATCTGCTTCTGTCCAGATCCGACCACCCGCCAGTATAAAATAGATTTCCCCATCCAAATCTCCACCAAATCAGTCATAAGAATTATTTCTATTTTTCTCTCTCTCTCCTCTACAATCTTTATGAAGAGCTAGAGGTCTGATTCGGAGGTTTGCCTTACAGTAAACACCAACTCTCAGGAAACTTAGTTTCTGCCTAGTCTGATATGAGACTGGGAACAAGCCGGTTCTAAAATCGCCCATCAGAAGCACAGCTCTGGTGAATTTTTCTGAGTCTCACATAGTCGAAGGACTTCGAGAGAGCTTTCCAACGATACCTGTTGTGTATCGATCCGACATTGGGAGTGATCGCAGTAGCAGATCTCGCCGGGTCGCGCGCCTGAAAATAGAACATACAGATCCGTGGGCAGTAACTCCAAGCCTTGAAGATCAGAGCCGCCCGGCCTCCGACCGGCGTTCCCGCCCGACCGCCTTCCAGGGAGGCGTGCCACTAGGGGTCTCCATCACAGCGGGACCCACCCCATTAGACCCGGAGGACAGAGCGGTCTGTGGGCCTGTGGACGCACTAAAATTTACTTGTTCAGGTGGTTCGTCTGTTAAGTGCGTGGGTGTGCCAGTCACAAAGTGACAATTTATTCGGGCCCCGAAGAGCCCATGGTGCGCTCGATCTGACTTTGTCAGACGATTGTGTAGTTCGTGTCGGGACCAAAACCCGTCGCGCCTAAAGGTCACGGCGTCATTTACATCCCTCATACGAGGGAACACTCTTGATTAATCACCGAGATTCAGGGCCTCATGGCCAAGAAATCAATTGCATGGAAGGTCTATTACAGGTATTGGAATCCTCACGCGAGGGCGAGAAGAAAACCATTCGCGGTCATGTCAGTCGTGTACTGGCCATTTAATGTTCGGACGAATGTCCGGCTCGAGAAAATCACGGTTGTCGCAGGAAAACCGGAACGCATGTATGCCGAGATACGGAAAATTTATTGTTCGGAAGAGCGGAAAACGTTCGGCTGAGCCTCGGTTGGAGCGGTCAAAAACTAGTAAATCTGTTGGCCCGGTGCAAGAGCAACCTGCGACCATACTGCGGTGGGCCCCCCGCGATCGAAACAAGACTTGCATGAGCGTCATTAATATTTCCGGTGCCAAGGGGCAACGAGGGAATATCCCTTGAATCGGCTGAAAAGCCCTGTGTCTAGGGAAGCGGACGTTCGAAACGTGTCGGTCATTCGGGAGACCATTTAATATTTGGACGGGTGTCCGGCTTGAGAATATCATTGTAGACACGCCAAAATTGACGTCATTTTGAGTATATTTCATATCGCTCTGCGATGCCCCATTTGACCCTCAAATCAGCTTATTTGAGTGGTTTTCCCACTTTTCTTGAATTTCTCTTATTTTTCCCCATTTTATCTCATTTTCCTATTTTTTCGGATTTCTTGGGCATTTATCTCTATTTTCTGAATTAACGCCCTCATCAGGGGCGTGTTTTTGAAACACGCCCTGGTCGAGGGCGTTTCTTTCCCATTTTATCTATTTCTCCCCATTCTATCTATTTTATGAATTTTATGAATTCACGACCTGGGTAAGGGCGTGTTTTTATTAAAACACGACTTGTACTAGGGCGTTTCTTAAGGAAGGACGACCACACTTGAGGGCGTCAATTCTTTTGGTTTGACCGACTTCCCCATTTGAGCTCTTGAAATTAACGCCCTTCCCAGGGGCGTGTTTTTGAAACACGGCTTTGACTGAGGCGTGTTTTTCATGTTTCAAATATGGGGAGTTTTCATTTCTAAAAATTTGGTCTTGAGAAACGCCCTTGTGCAGGGCGTGTTTTTGAGAAACGCCCTAGGGTAGGTCGTCAATTCTTAAATTAACGCCCTGACCTAAGGCGTGTTTCACCTTCTGGCTTCGCAGCCCTTTCCCCAGAGAGTCCTTGCCTCGTTAGACTCCTCCTCTATTTGGGCTCTTGCTGTTCTTATCCATTCCTCCTTTAATCTCTTCCCTTCTTATCACCTTTTCCTAACCTATTAATAGAGGCTCTCGCCTCTGTTAAGGGGTTGGTTCCGATATTTCTTATTCTCCGCTGACGTTCTTCTATTTTTTTCTTCTTTCTATTGTTCTTCTTGTGTGCTGCTTCTTCTCTTTTTTTTCTTCCTTCTTCTCCGTATTCTCCTTCTTCTTCTTCTTCTTATTCTTCTTCTTCTGCTTCTTCTCTTTTTCTTCTGTTGTTTTCTTTTCTTTTTACAGGAACCGAAGGTAGGGTGGCATTGGCTAAGGAGAGGCTTCTTCACGGTTCAAGTCTTCATCCCTTTTGAAGCCTTTCTCCCATCGAGCATTCAAGCCAAAAGAGCCACCAAACAAGATTTTTCTATCTGATCTCCCCCTTATTTGTATTTTTTTCATTAGTTCATGCATGCATCATGTTTCATTATTATATTAATTTTTCTCAACTATCATTGAGATCTCCCCTTTAGTGCATCTCTTGCACTCTTTCCCCATTGTATTTTTACATGCATTCATACCTCCCACACCCTCTTTGCATAGGGGTTTAAGGGCCAACACCCTTAAGGTGTGTATTTCATATGTTATCATGCTCACCTTTCTATTATGAACTTGATGCTACACACACATTATTTCTAATCCATATTTTTATTGGTGTTTGTCTTTTTTTTGCAAGGGTAATTAATTGAAGAACTCTCTTCGTCGGCCGGCCGATTTGAAGAGAAAGGAAGCACTCACATCCCCGCGTTTCAAGAGGTATTTTGCGATCATCTCCCCATATTATTTTCCACTTGAGACCCTCGCGTCTCTGGCGATCACACACACCTCCTTTTAGCACCTCGTGCTATTTTTATTGCTTTCATCATATTTATTGCTTTTTATATTTAAGTGGATTTTAAATAGATCTACAAATTGGCGATCACGGTGGGACACTTTCTTGTTTTTATTTTGATTACCCCTTTCCCTTTGGCACCCACGTGTGCCCTTTCCCATTGGTACCCTCGGTACCTTTTCCTTTGTGCCCCTCGGGCACCCTCCATTGTGCTTTGCACTCTCCCCTAAGTGATTTGTCGATTGAATAGATTTGTTTTAAAATTTCCACTTATTTAAAATTTTGATGAGCATGATTCTGTTGATTGCCCTGCTGCTGTGAGTCCTTCTGTCATTTCTGGCCGTGAAAGAGTTTCTGAAGGAAGCTAATTCACGCCCCTGTCAGAGGCGTCTCTTTCATGAGTAACGCCTTCTGACAGGGCGTTTTTATTCATATCTCCTACACTGAGAATTCACGCCCTAGAGCAGGGCGTTTCTTTGTTGCGTAGCGCCCCACATCAAGGTGCGTTTTATAATTTGACGCCCTACCCCAAGGGCGTCCTTTCCTTTGTAACGCCTCACCCCAGGGCGTTTCTTTGACTTGGTTGGCATCTATTGTATTTTAACGACCTCTCCAGAGGCGTTTATTTTAGTTTTAGCGCCTTGATCCAGGGCGCGTTTTACCTTGCCTGTGGGTCCCCCACAGTGTTTCACGCCCTGCCCCAGGGCGTCTTTTCCATTGGTAGCGCCCTGCCCCAGGGCGTCTTTTGATTTATAGCGCCCTGCCCCAGGGCGTTTTTTGATTGGTAGCGCCCTGCCCCAGGGCGTCTTATTCCTGTGTTTTCACCGAACTCCTTTGTTTATCACTGTATCATATTTCTGCTTATATCTTGCATTCATTCATTCATTTTGCATTGGTTTGAGAGGCCTTATCTCTTTATACTAGGAGCCACACACCCCCTTGGTGAAGGAACGACCCTCCATTGAGCATTCCGTCTCTTTGGATTGGAAATTCCTAAACCAAGCCTCCATAAGTCCCCGCACCCGTGGATTCCCTCACGGACGCCGGGCAGGTTGTACCCTTTTGGAGTCCCGAGCTAGTTGGCCTATACGTGGTGAGAGAGTGTTCCTAGTTGGCATTGGAGTTAAATCATATTGAAACTAGGATCCTCCCTTGTGTGAATCATATCAATTTGCATAAAATTTATCAATTCACCAAGGTTTAAACACATCAAAATCACGGTAACCATTCCAACTTGTGTGCTTATTTGCATATTATTGTGAAATTTGATCATATAATGGCTTACCATAAACAAAATAACATGTTTAATTCAATTCATGAGGATGCACAACCTAGCACTTCTTATCCTCAAATTCAACATGTTCGTCAAAATTCTCACCATTCTTTCAAGGGACCACGTTCTTATTCTTATGGTCATGCCCGACCCATGGGTAATGTCCATTCTTATGGTCCCCCAACTCAAGTTCGAGCCACTACTCCCTTGGGATCCTCTCGTCCTAATGATGAGAAGGTCTCCCAGATCATTCATGCATTAGACCATCTTACCCCTCAACAGATCCAAGCCCTTAAGGCTGCCGTTGAGGGTACATCTCATGCATCTCTCCCTCCTTCCAATTCTACACGGGTGGCCCATCACCCCCCTCCTCCTTCCAATCCTGATCGGGTAGCCCATTACCCATCTCCTCCTGTTCATTCTACTCGGGTGGCCCATCACCCGCCTCCTTCTGTTCCTCCTCCCTCATGGCCCCATGGCCCATTTACTCCTTGCAATCCGGCCCATCCGGGTTCTTTTACGGGTCGTCCCGTCAATTCCCCTCCACGGCCTCTTTATACGGCCCCTCCTTCAATGCCCTGCCAGCCCTCTGTTGTTCATGTTACTCCCCTCCAGCAAAATATTTTTGATAAGATTGCTTCCATGGAGGAACAAATAAAGAGGGTCACGGCTCCTCCTACTCCGGTTAATCCTCTCTATGCGGCTTTGGGTGATATTACAAGAATGGAGAGAGAATGGAAGGATAGGATAGACGACTACGGCGTTGATATTCCAAACGAGCAAGAACCGGCAATTGAAGAACCCGAGCCGGTATACGATGATGAAGCTCCGCAGGCACCCCTTCCGAGTTTCCTTAATTTCCCACTCCCTCCATTATTATTCGATGAACCCCCTGCTCAGGACGAAGCCACTGTCCCCGATCCAACCCCCATTTATGAGACTAACTGGTGTTACGATGATGGGTCGATACTTCAATCACCCACACCGGCACATTTTGAGTATCCCCCTTTCATTAAACCTCCATCAATTACACCTTCTCCAATTACACCATTAACCTTCACACCAACCTCCCCTAAACCTTCCATTAAACCTCCACCAATTACACCTCCACTCCTTAAACCATTAACCTTCACACCAAGCTCCCCTAAACCTTCCATTAAACCTTCCCCAATTAACCTCCCATTACCGCCACCTCGGCCTTCCATTATCCCTTTAAAACCCACCTTGCCTATTCCTCCACCATATAACCTTACGCCTTTATCCATGGTTAGTCCTGAGCAGGATCCACCCCTTTTTGCACTCGAGCCCATCCCAACTGTTTCCGAACAAAGGGAGAAGCTCGACGTGTTTGAACCTCCACCTCCACTTATTCCTTTGCCAACACCTCCCGTTATACCTCCACCATCCACGGAGCCTTCCGCCTCCGCCTCACCTCCCGTTACTACTCGGAAGGGGCGTGCTTCTACAGCTACTTGTGCCGAGGACGATCAAGAGCCGGGCAAGAAGACTTTGGCCACGACTGTGCCATTCAAAGTTCAAGAATTTGTTTACCGGATGCCAATCCGAGTTATTGTGCCATGCACGGTTGAAGAGGCCAAGACGCCGCCATTGCTCAGCAGATGCCAAGAATTAATGCCGATTAAGGGCCAGGCAGGGCACCCCTTGTTCAAATCTTCAAATCCCGAATTGATTATTCCGTACAAGGGGCGAATGCCCATTTTTTTTAACATTCCGTATATGTCAATGGGCATGGCAATGCTTCATTTTCTAACTCTCCAACTCCCTCACATTGTTGATTGCTTTCCAAGGGGGTTGTCATTTATCGAAGCTCCTTTTATTGGGCCAATTGGTCGTACTTTTTCACTGCCATGGAAGGGCAGTGATCTTGGTGCTAAGGGGCCTTCCCATGTTTGCTCCACTTTCTATTCATCTATTTCTATCACTTTTTCTTCATGGGCCACTCCAAGGGATAAGAAAAGGATCTCGCCCTCTCACCCTTCATATTCTTCATCTTCTTTGAATTTCATGCATTTTTCATTCATTCATTCATTCCATCCATTGCATACATTGCATCCATCCTTTTACATGCATTTGCATCTCCTGATTCCCGGGTTTCCAGACCCGTATCTCCACCGTCTTCCGGCACCGCTGGGCATCCCGCCTTTCCCATCTTATTCACCTTCATCTACATTCCTCGGGCATCGCGCCCCTTTCCCCTTTACTCCTCCGGAACCTCCGGATTTTCCTCCAAATTCTCCTTCATTTCTCTCACTTTTTCTCGGGCATGCCGCCCCTTTCCACCCTCTTTCTCCGGAACCTCCGGACTCTCCCCTCGGGCATGCCGCCCCTTTCCACCCTCTTTCTCCGGAACCTCCGGACTCTCCCCTCGGGCATGCCGCCCCTTTCCACCCTCTTTCTCCGGAACCTCCGGACTTCTCCCCCGGGCACGACACCCTTTTCCACCTTTTCCCCCTTGATTGTATTCCTCCGGAACCTCCGGGCTCTCATACTCTTCCCGATTGTATTCCTCCGGAACCTCCGGATTCTCCACCTGATTGTCTCCATCTTTTTCCCGGGCATCGTGCCCCTTTCCATTTGCTTCCTCCGGAACCTCCGGATTCTTTGACTTATTTTCTCTATCATCTTCCTGATTTCATTCCTCCGGAACCTCCGGACCCTCCATCTTTCTTCCGATTCATCTTTCTACTCCTCCGGGACATCACATCCTTCATTTTCTTCTTCCTTTTCCATCATCTTTTTCCCTATTTCTCCCCAGGGCATCGCATCCCTTCTTTCAATGTCCCACCAGAGCCTTCGGATTTCTCCTCTCATGATTTTCCTCCTCTGCTTCCGGACCCTCCGGATCCACCTCTTTCTATCTACCAATTTCTTCTTCTAATTCCTCCTAATTCTGGGTCCGACCCAACTTCTTCCACATCCACTGCCTTGGGCATCTGCCCTTTCTCCCACTGCTTCCGAGGCTTTAGTCCTTACTCCACCTCCTAATTTTTCGCTTCTTTTGTAGACTGTTCCATGTGATCAGGGTCTCCGCGCCTTAGTGAGGGAGTTCTAGCCCTCGCCTCTCTTCCTTTTTCTCCTTATTCGTCTGAGTCTGGTCTTGGCACCACTCCTTCTTGTTAGGCCACTTTCAAACCCTTTGCTTCCAATCCTTTTATCTGTCTAAGAGGACTATCCCACAACGATCATCCGTCTGGGCAGCTGCTTCAACAAAGGTTGCAAGGTAACATATTGGCGTAAGTATGCATTTTCATGATATCATTTTCTCATTACTTCACGCATGATTTTCAAAATCAAGTGCTTCTTAACGAGATTAAGAGTGGTGTTTTAAACCTTTATCTTAGGCTTTTTGTTTAATTAAATCACTCTCAAAAAGAGTCTTTAGGCTTGCTTTTGCATCACTCTTGGTTAATAAGAACCCGCACTGGGAATTCAACCTTCTCTCCCCGCTTGTTAAAAGTAACCCTTAGCTGGGCATTCCACACACTTCACGGCGTCCTTAGCCGGCTCCTTTGGTTAAAATACCGTTGCTACCTTGGCCATGCCATGAGTATTTCTGAAAGTCTTTTCTCTTCTTCACTCGGCCGCATGCAGGGGCAAGAGGTTGATGGATGAGATGACCAACCTTGGTAATCCCCAATACGAGAGGAGTCTCAAATAGGGGTAGTCTTGACCCGAAATTAATTTGAAATTTCATATGAATTTCATTATACATCTCGCCAAAAGGGCAATTATGAAAATCAAGTCAAATCAATAAAATGCAAAATTGTGAATTATGGCATGTCAAGAGTGGCAAAGTCCCCGCAGGGAAACCCTGGTCGTATGCATGTCAAGGGTCTAAAAATCAAAGGCACAAAGCCCCGGCACAACAGACTACCTCTTTGAGGGTTAACACCTTGGAAGGAATTCAAGTCTTGATATCTCCCATCCTGCATAAAGTTTATCCCCAATTATTCTTCTCTTCTCCCTCCAAGACCGAATGTTTCTCGGGTATGGCCTTGGTAGGGGCACCGTTAATCAAAGACGGTCGGTTATAGGATGCCGCTTTCAATGCACGTCCAGCTCTGGGCAGTTTTTAGCGAAAAGGGAAGGAACAAGGACCCCTAGCCAGTGGTTCAGAACACCCTTTGATGCTGCATAAACAATATTTCCAAAATCTCCACAAAAATTTGAATATTTTCAAAATCTCCACAAAAATTTGAATATTTTCAAAATCTCCACAAAAATTTGAATATTTCCAAAATCTCCACAAAAATTTGAATATTTTCAAAATCTCCACAAAAATTTGAATATTTCCAAAATTTCACAAAAATTTGAATATTTCCAAAATCTCATAAAAAATTTACATATTTCCAAAATCCAAAAATTTTGCATTGTATTTTCTGATGGTGTTTTGCAGGAATAACTTTCCAAGGACCAGGAGCACGGGATGAGTCCTCTCTCCACTCATTGCTATCAATCTATTGATTCTTTCCCAATATTCTCATGACATGCCACCCTGGGCATCTTTTTTTTTGATTATCATCTCCTCATATCTTTTTTGGTTATATCTCCTGATTATCATCCTGATTAATTCATCTCGAGATCTTTCAATCAACTCCTGCTGATTTCTCTTAATTAATTCTGCCACTGGGCATTATATCACTCTGATCATCCAAATCTTGATTAGCCAAGATTGTCATCCTCATGACGAAACAATAAACAATGATGATTTGCGATGCCATGATTTCATTCATGCTATACATGCTATAATTGATGCTTTGATGATTGCTATGCTTAAATGCCTTCTTCATTGCTTGTTATCTTTTATATCTTGGCTAATGAATTTTGAGCGCAGGATAAGAAGCTCTTGGTCCCACCGACTGGGCATCATTCAAGTCCCACGGTGCTTGCAGCTCATTTCTCAGTTCCCCTTGCTTATTGCTATCACCATCTCCTGTATGCATTTTACTATATGTTACATATGTTACTAGATTATATCAAGGACCTTATGGCTTTGGTAAATCTGGAATTTGAGTTCCCCTTCATCAAAAACAATGACGATTCCAGAGGCATCTTAGTCATACGGATAGGCCGTTGAGCCGTCCAAGACTGGGGACGATGGTTCCCTCTTTGCGAGTTGGTGCGCGGATAAACGGGCTTCGGCTTAGTATCAACTCGCAGAATTGGTTTCTTGACCCAGTCTGGGCAGTTTAACAATATTATCCTTGATTATATTATATTTTTTTATTTGTTTTAATTTTTTCCTTTAGCCCAGCATGCATTCATGTAGGACTTTGAAACAATTGTTGAAAAATCATTCTGATAAGCTGATGATTGAGAGTTGAATTGATCTTAATCTTTCCCGATATGAGATTTTCATTGCCGAATTGAGTCCTCAGTTCGTTTTGTCGCTGTTTTGGGTCTTTTCTCGAGAGCTCCTTGTTTGGATTTTTATCATCTTGTTGTCCAACTTTCCCCTTGATCCACCTTGGCTGCAGCACGTCCACATTGGCTGGTAACCGCTCCCCGATGGTGAAATCTACAGGTTTGTGACCTGGGGTACTTCCACCGCGCTGGAAGTTGATCATTTTATTTTATCTCCTTCGTGCACCGCGTGCACATCTCCCCCTTTTATCCAAACATTGTTGATTTTGTTGGATTTCCCGAGATTTGCTTCATCTCGTGCTTTTGATTTCATTCTCATCAAGTGATGTTGATTGCGTGTCTCATCACACCTTGGCATCTACTTTTCAGTTTGCTACGCTCCCTTGCAAAGCAGACGCCAAGGCGGGGCAGCTGTAGACACGCCAAAATTGACGTCATTTTGAGTATATTTCATATCGCTCTGCGATGCCCCATTTGACCCTCAAATCAGCTTATTTGAGTGGTTTTCCCACTTTTCTTGAATTTCTCTTATTTTTCCCCATTTTATCTCATTTTCCTATTTTTTCGGATTTCTTGGGCATTTATCTCTATTTTCTGAATTAACGCCCTCATCAGGGGCGTGTTTTTGAAACACGCCCTGGTCGAGGGCGTTTCTTTCCCATTTTATCTATTTCTCCCCATTCTATCTATTTTATGAATTTTATGAATTCACGACCTGGGTAAGGGCGTGTTTTTATTAAAACACGACTTGTACTAGGGCGTTTCTTAAGGAAGGACGACCACACTTGAGGGCGTCAATTCTTTTGGTTTGACCGACTTCCCCATTTGAGCTCTTGAAATTAACGCCCTTCCCAGGGGCGTGTTTTTGAAACACGGCTTTGACTGAGGCGTGTTTTTCATGTTTCAAATATGGGGAGTTTTCATTTCTAAAAATTTGGTCTTGAGAAACGCCCTTGTGCAGGGCGTGTTTTTGAGAAACGCCCTAGGGTAGGTCGTCAATTCTTAAATTAACGCCCTGACCTAAGGCGTGTTTCACCTTCTGGCTTCGCAGCCCTTTCCCCAGAGAGTCCTTGCCTCGTTAGACTCCTCCTCTATTTGGGCTCTTGCTGTTCTTATCCATTCCTCCTTTAATCTCTTCCCTTCTTATCACCTTTTCCTAACCTATTAATAGAGGCTCTCGCCTCTGTTAAGGGGTTGGTTCCGATATTTCTTATTCTCCGCTGACGTTCTTCTATTTTTTTCTTCTTTCTATTGTTCTTCTTGTGTGCTGCTTCTTCTCTTTTTTTTCTTCCTTCTTCTCCGTATTCTCCTTCTTCTTCTTCTTCTTATTCTTCTTCTTCTGCTTCTTCTCTTTTTCTTCTGTTGTTTTCTTTTCTTTTTACAGGAACCGAAGGTAGGGTGGCATTGGCTAAGGAGAGGCTTCTTCACGGTTCAAGTCTTCATCCCTTTTGAAGCCTTTCTCCCATCGAGCATTCAAGCCAAAAGAGCCACCAAACAAGATTTTTCTATCTGATCTCCCCCTTATTTGTATTTTTTTCATTAGTTCATGCATGCATCATGTTTCATTATTATATTAATTTTTCTCAACTATCATTGAGATCTCCCCTTTAGTGCATCTCTTGCACTCTTTCCCCATTGTATTTTTACATGCATTCATACCTCCCACACCCTCTTTGCATAGGGGTTTAAGGGCCAACACCCTTAAGGTGTGTATTTCATATGTTATCATGCTCACCTTTCTATTATGAACTTGATGCTACACACACATTATTTCTAATCCATATTTTTATTGGTGTTTGTCTTTTTTTTGCAAGGGTAATTAATTGAAGAACTCTCTTCGTCGGCCGGCCGATTTGAAGAGAAAGGAAGCACTCACATCCCCGCGTTTCAAGAGGTATTTTGCGATCATCTCCCCATATTATTTTCCACTTGAGACCCTCGCGTCTCTGGCGATCACACACACCTCCTTTTAGCACCTCGTGCTATTTTTATTGCTTTCATCATATTTATTGCTTTTTATATTTAAGTGGATTTTAAATAGATCTACAATCATAATCGTCGCAGGAGGACCTGGAACATATGTATGCCGTGATATGGCAAATACATTATTCCGAGACACTAAAAATATTCGGTTAAATCTCGGTTAGTGTAGCAGGAAACTAGCGAATTTATTGACCCGGTGCGAGATCGAGTCGGGACCATACCGGGGTCGCCTCCCGCGGTCCAAACGGGACTTGCGTGGGCATCATTAATGTTCCCAGTGCCGGAGGACAACGGGGAAGAGTCCCGGGACTAGATTCCAAAACCAAAACATGTTTGAAGGAAGTGAGCTATAGGCCGAGGGTGTGGGTCAGACAATGACCATAATCGGGACGGACCCGAGGTCCAAGCACAGCCCACAAAGGCCTTATTGATATTCCCATGTATAGGGTCCAGGGATGACAGGAGCCATCTCGTTCTATTCAGATTTATGTCGGTCACTTGAGGACCACTTGATATTCGGACAAGGGTCCATATTGAAGGTGCGACGTAGATAGGAACAACCCCGTACAAATATATGCCGAGTTTGCAGCAATTTCAATAAAAGGGCGGGAACGAATCCTGATAGGGTGAATCCGATTTGACGAGCTATCGGCCCGGAGCAATACTCGGTCACGACCACGTCGGGGTAGGAGCCGTCGGCCATGTTGGTTGCTCACGGGTCTTTCCATGTTCAGACACAGGTCCGTAATAGAAACACGACGAAAATCGAGGTGAACCCATTCAAATGTCTGCCGAACGTGCGGCAATTTTAGTAGTGGCTCGGAAGGGATCCGGCCTGAGAAACGAGTCTGGTTTAATCGGAATGTCAGCCCGAGGCGAGGTCGGGCCATGGCCATGTCGGAATAATTCCAAAGACTCAGGCCCAACCTGGAAGGGCGGCATTGTTGTTCCTTCAGCATCGGGTCACGGGCGAGACGGGGCTGCAACATGGACCCTGGTATTTTTTTTATCTAAGATTTTAATTATATGTTCCTCTCTTTCCTCTTGCGGTTCATTTCTTCTTTATGCATTTGTTCCGAATGATTCCTCCCCCCTTTTTGTTTATTATTATTATTATTCCCCCCCCCCTTTTTTCATTATCACTATTTCACATTTTCGTTTGTTTCCTGTATATATTCGGATTTCTTCATTTATCATAATTTTTATTAATTTATTATTATTATTATTATTATCACCAATGTCATTATCATCACATGTTATATGTGTATGTTTCCCGGAGGGAGAGGGCCGCTGGAGGGTGTACCGGCTAGGGGTATGGAAAGCGTGCCGATGAGGGCGCCCCAAGGCATACCGGCGAAGGGAGAAGGGGGTGCACCGAAGAAGGCCCCAAGGAGAGTGTGCCGCTGGAGGGTGATGGCGGGCGTGTCGGGCTGACTCGAAGTCTATACAACGTCTGCTAGCACACGCGCAGAGTCCGTACATCGTCCATTTGCTGCATATCAAAGTCTATACACTGGCTGGTTGCTGTAACCCAAAGTCTGTACATTGGCTGGTTGCATGCATATAAGGTTTGTACATTCATCAGCTCAAAGTCTGTACATTGTCTATTTGCTGCAACTCAAAGTTTATACATTGGCTGGTTTCATGCACACAAAGTCTATACATCCATTAGCTCAAAGTATGTACATTGGCTGGTCGCTGCGACGCAAAGTCTGTACATTCATCAGCTCAAAGTCTATCCATTAGCCCAAGGTGTGTCGTTGAAGGGCAGTTAGAGTGTGTCGCTGGGGGGGGTTGATAGGGTGTACCGGCGAAGGCTGGAACAGACGCGCCGATGAAGGCCCACTCCTCTGTTACTTATTTTTTAGGCTTTTCTTTTCTTCTTTTCTTTGATTTCTGCGTAGTTTTATACAAATCTTTTCTCCTTCTTCTTGCAATATGTTGTTGTTCTATTTATTTGTTACTTTTGTTGTCTTTTGCAATGTATTTATTATCCCATTTGTTTGTTGCGTCCTTTTACCTTTTAACATCTTGTTATTTTCTAACAAAAATTTGGCAGCATCTCCCCTTGACCCGAGCGTAAGGGAGATAAAAGGAACGCGCCCACAGGGAGTGGCAGAACCCGTCAACTGGAGGTGGGCGCCCAAAGGTGGCAGCACCTTTAATGAATCCTCGGAAAACTCGAAAGCAGCGATGGATAAAGGGGGGGAAAACCTCTGGAACTAATCAGGGGCGTGCTGGGCTAGGGAGGCCAAAGGGTGTGATGGGCTGAGGGGCACAAGGGTGTGCCGAGCTAGCATGGTTAAGGGTGTTCCGACTGGGTGGTTCAAGGCGTGTGTCAGCCAGAAGGAGTTGAGGCGTATCGGGCTGGCTGGTTTGAGGGTGCGTCGGGCTGAAGAAGCCAAGGGTGCACCGGCTGGGAAGGGCCAAGGGTGTGCCGGCCAAAAGGGGTTGAGGGGCATCGGTGAAGTAAAAGGGTTTACGGGCTGGGTTAAATCTAGGCCAGGTAGTGCGTTAGTTGGCTGAGGGAAAGGGATCAGGACTGTTTGGGGAAGCAATGGGCCTGAACAGGGGCAATGGGCTTGGGTTGTGTCTGGGAAGGGAGTGGATGTTGTCCAGAAGGGAAACCCGCCCTTGCTGAATCATGAGATCGATGGAAGAGGCTATCATCAGCCTAATATATATATTGGTGAATGCGAACGAGAGAATCCAAGAAGAACAGGGGAGAGAAAAAGAGAGCAAACCACGAAACACATAGTCGAGCAAAAGCTAGCCAACAACAAAAAAAGGGAAGAAGGAAAAAACATTCTTCTTTCATTCATAAAAAAAGGTGGAAGGGCCACGTTCGAGGCTGTACAATGAGATGAGGAGAGGGAAGAAGCAGTAAAAACATGGGAGAAAGGAGACTGAAGAGGGAACCGGGGGTCCAGGATGGGGCCAAGACCCTCTGGGACACTCCCTATTACATTCACGGACTCTCTCCCCCTCCCTTACTCTCTATTGCTTACTCTCTCTCTCTCTCTTCTGCTAGCTTCTTCTTCTTCCCGGAACTCCCTGGGCTTGCCGAGCTTGGGAGGATGAAATTCTCCTTCTTCCTCTTCTCTCTTCTCCCCGCATCTGAGTAGGACTCTCGGTCTATGTTTTTTTCGTCTCCCTGTGTATGTATCCTTCCGTCTCTCCGTGCCCCTCTTTTTCGTCGGAGCGAGGGGCTCTTATACCCCTGGTCAGGCCGACGAATGCCGAGCACGGGAGTAGGTGGGGCGAGGACAGCCCAGCAAGGTGCAGGCATGGGCCTGCCATGCTTTCGCTGTGCGCCGAGGGCTACGAGCGTTGACCGGCATGGATAGGCTGAACGCTGTGCTGCTGGGGGCTGAGGAAGGCGTGCCGCTGGAGAGCCTCGTAGGTGTGCCGCTGAAGGCCTTCACAAGTGTGCTGCTGGAAGACCTAAGAACTGTGCCGCTGAAGGCTTGAAATAGTGTGCCGTTGAAGGCTTGAAATAGTGTGCCGTTGAAGGCCCGAAATAGTGTGCCGTTGAAGGCTTAAAATAGTGTGCCGTTGAAGGCGGCAGAGGGTGTGCCGTTGAACGGGCCAAAAGGTGCGTGCCGTTGAAGGCACATGAGGCGTGCCATTGAAGGCACATGGGGCGTGCCGTTGAAGGCCATTTGGGGCGTGCCGCTGAAGGCCATTGGGGCGTGCCGCTGAAGGCATATGGGGCGTGCCGTTGAAGGCCATTAGGGGTGTGCCGCTGAAGGCCTATAGGGCGTGCCGCTGAGAGGGGCCAGGGGTGTGCCGCTGAAGGGCCTTGGGCGTGCCGTTGAACGGTTAAATGGGTAGTTTTGAGCCCGTTGTGAGCACGAGTTGTGGCCCGTTTGATTTTATTCGAGGCCCATGGATTGTGGGGCTCTTGGTGGTTGATTTCTCTTCACTGTCGTGACTCCGGAGGCGGCCTCACACAGCGTGTGTTGATGTTCAGAGAGTCCGGATGGCCCTCTTTCTTAGCAGTCTCTTCAGTTGAAGTCGTTGATGATGCCGGGCTAATTGGGACGCACGGGCATGCAATTTTGCATGTCCACAAATGCCCCCCTCCCACGGGTAGCGCAGGCGAGGGATGAGCCGGGCAGTGCCCGTGGGTGTACTGGTCTCTTCTTCTCTTTGTTGGCGCCGACAGGATGTCGGGAGTTGACATGGCATGGTTGTCTCTTCTTCTCTTTGTCAGCGCCGAGGGGGGGGGGGGCGCCGGGGACTGACGTAGAATGTTGGTCTCTTTGCCTCTTCATCAGAGCCTGACGGGGTGCCGGGAACGGAAGCTGTACGTCGGCCTCTTCGTCTCTTCATCGGTGCCGACGGGGTGCCGGGAACTGAAGCAGTACGTTGATCTCTTCGTCTCTTCATCAGTGCCGACGGGGTGCCGGGAACTGACGTAGTATGTTGGTCTCTTCTTCTCTTCACCAGTGTCGATAGGGTGTCGGGAGATGATGTGGTATGCCGGTCTCTTCTTCTCTTCATCAGTGCCGACGGGGTGTCGGGAACTGACGTGGTATGTCGGTCTCTTCTTCTCTTCATCAGTGCCGACGATGTTTCGGGAACTGACGTGGTATGTCAGTCTCTTTGTCTCTTCGTCAGCATTGACAGGGTGTCGGATGCTGACATGGTACGTTGGCCTCTTCTTCTCTTCGTCAATGCCGACGGGGTGTCGAGGGCTGACAGGGTTTGTTGGTCTCTCCTACTGGTCTCTTCTTCTCTTCGTCAGTGTCGACAGGGCGTCGAGAGCTGACAGGGTTTGTTGATCCCTTTGTCTTTTCGTTAGTGTCGATGGAGTGTTGGGAGCTGACATGGTTTATTGGTCTCTTTGTCTCTTCGTCAGTGCCGACAGGGTGCCGGGGGCTGACCTGGTTTGTTGGTCTCTTTATCTTTTCGTTAGTGCCGACAGGGTGCCGGGAGCTGACATGGTTTGTTGATTTCTTTGTCTCTTCGTCAGTGCCGATGGGGTGTCGGGAGCTGACCTGGTTTGTTGGTCTCTTTGTCTCTTCGTCAGCGCCGACAAGGTGCCGGGAGCTGACATGGTTTGTTGGTCTCTTTGTCTCCTCATTAGCGCCGACGGGGTGTCGGGAGCTGACATGATTTGTTGGTCTCTTTGTCTCTTCGTCAGCGCCGACAGGGTGTCGGGAGCTGACATGGTTTGTTGGTCTCTTTGTCTCTTTATCAGCGCCGATGGGGTGTCGAGAGCTGACCTGATTTGTTGGTCTCTTTGTCTCTTCGTCAGCGTCGATAGGGTGACGGGAGCTGACCTGGTTTGTTGGTCTCTTTGTCTCTTCGTCAGCGCCGATAGGGTGCCGGGGGCTGACCTGGTTTGTTGGTCTCTTTGTCTTTTCGTCAGTGCCGACAAGGTGTCGGGAGCAGACATGGTTTCTTAGTCTCTTTGTCTCTTCATCAGCGTCAACGGGGTGTCAGGAGCTGACCTGGTTTGTTGGTCTCTTTGTCTCTTCATCAGTGCCGACAGGGTGCCGGGAGCTGACATGGCTTGTTAGTCTCTTTGTCTCTTCGTTAGCGCGAACAGGGTGCCGGGGGCTGACCTGGTTTGTTGGTCTCTTTGTCTCTTCGTCAGTGCCGACAGGGTGCCGGGAGCTGACATGATATGTTGGTCTCTTTGTCTCTTCGTCAGCGCCAACAGGGTGCCGGGGGCTGACCTGGTTTGTTGGTCTCTTTGTCTCTTCGTCAGCGGCGACAGGGTGCCGGGAGCTGACTTGGTTTGTTGGTCTCTTTGCCTCTTCGTCAGTACCGATAGGGTGCCGGGAGCTGACATGGTTTATTAGTCTCTTTGTCTCTTCATCAGTGCCGATGGGGTGTCGGGAACTGAAGCAGTATGTTGGTCTCTTCATCAGTGCCGACGGGGTGCTGGGAACTGAAGCAGTATGTTGGTCTCTTCATCAGTGCCGACGGGGTGCCGGGAACTGAAGCAGTATGTTGGTCTCTTCATCAGTGCCGACGGGGGGCTGGGAACTAACGTGGTTTGTTTGTCTCTTCTTCTCTTTGTCAGTGCCTATAGGATGCCGGGAGCTGACATGGTTTGTTGATCTCTTTGTCTCTTGATCAGTGCCGACAGGGTGCCAGGCGCTGACATGGTATGTTGGTCTCTTGGTCTCTTGGTCTCTTTTCCTTCTTTTCTTTCTCCTCTCTTTTCTCTTCTTCTCTTCCTTTTCTTCTCTTCTCTTTTTTTGGTCATCTCTTTTTTTGTTCTTTTTGTTGTTGTTCTTTTTTTCTCTTCTCTTCTTCCCTTCTTTTTCTCTTCTTTTTTTTTGAAGAACTGCAGGTGGCTGTTGGCGTGGATGCCAATGATATAAGAGTTGTAGGCACAGCGGCCGATAATTGAAAGCTGTTGACACGGGGGCCAATAATTGAAAAGCTGTCGACCCGAAGGCCGATGACTAACAGCTGTCGGCTCAGGGGTCGATAATTGAAAGCTGTTGGCATGAGAGCCAATAATTGAAAAGCTGTCGATCCGAAGGCCGATGATTAGAAAGCTGTCGGCTCAGGGGCTGATGATTGAAAAGCTGTCGACCCGAAGGCCGATGATTGAAAAGAAGCTCAGGGGCCGATGATTGAAAAGCTGTCGACCCGAAGGCCGATGATTAGAAAGCTGTCAGCTCAGGGGTCGATGATTGAAAAGCTGTTGGCTCAGGAGCCGATAAGGGAGGTCAAAACAGCCAAGGCTGGGAGCGAGCTTAAAGAGCCGAAGTTGGGGATTAACGAGCCGCGAGGGCAAGAGGTAGGCCATGGGGGCCAAGACTGGGTTCTACGAGCTGGAGCTAGGAAAGTAGGCTTCGATGGCCGAAATTGAGTTTATTGCATACGCACATTCTTTTTATTTTATTATTTTTATTATTATTATTTTTATGTTGTTTTTTATCATTTTTTTTCTTTGTCTTCTCTCTCTTTTTTTTAAGCATGCAAGCATTCATTAGTAGGCATAACATAGATATAAGTATGGCAGCTCCCTCTATAGGGGATAGGATAGAGACATCGCCCATAATTCGTAGATACGGTGCGGGCCACGAGACACAATTGAGGGGTGGTGCGCCCGTCAAGAGGATATCGCATGTCTTGCATGCATAGCCTAAATTCACGCATTTCACCTGAAGAAATTCTCTATGGCGTGACAGTGTAAATGTGTGAGCAAAGAGCCCTGACCATAGGGATATGCAGGTTTTCCTGGTGACACTCGAGGATCACTCTAGCGTCTGCACATTAGTTTCAGGCTCTCGATTTTGGTAGCTTCGCACAGCCCCTCGTTTGTTTATTTTGGTAGCGGGTTTCACCGTTCAGCGCGAGTCTCCTCATATGTCTCAATGGGGATTCCCGGCTAATAGGACTCATCCTTATTATAATTTGCTTCACCATTTCGCTCGAGTCTCCTCATGTGTCTCAATGGAGATTCCCGGCTACTCGGATTAACGTGTCTCTCTCTTTTTTTCCCTCTCCCTTTTTTTTCTCTTTTTTTTACAGTGGGGGTAGGCAGCTTTTTTCTCACGATTACCTTTCATGCGAGTGCAGGAATTCATGTCTCCGTAGAGTGCTATGAAGAAATTCGGGCAATCCGTATAGTCGAAGGCTATTGAACACATTAAGTGCTAAGTGTGGGAGCGTTGCCTCAGGTTTATTTTGTGAGTTGGGCTTAGCGATTCAGCCATGACTCTTCCCCTTGACGTGTGCACCCGCCATAATTGGGTTCCCTTCGAGCGTGTGTCATGACGCCCGTGCATCCGGAATCGGGGCGATATTATTTAGCAAGGAAACACGGTCCTAGAAAATTCCAAGGAGGTGTATCATTCTATATTAAGCAACCATGCAAACAGGGCAATCATGCATTCTCTTTTTTTTGTTGTTGTTTTTTTGTTGTTGTTGTTGTTGTTGTTGTTGTTGTTTTTGCATAGGAAAATATTGTTGTTACGTATATGTGTAGTGGTAGTAAAGGTATTAGGGAGGCAGACCGCAAAAGGGCTGAAAGGATATTAGGGAAGCGGGCTATAGAACCCGAGGGACATCACGGGAGTGAGCCATAAGGGCTAAAAGATGCTGGGGAGCGGGCTGCGGGAGCCAGAATCGGGAAGCGCGGTGGGACGGATGGATTAATCCTGACAGTGAGCCCCGGCCGAAATGGCCCTGCAGAGGGGCGTTGGGTAGCGGGATGTGAGAGTCGAAGAGAAGGGTCTCTTTTGTTCTCTGGTCGGGGAAGGATCCGAACCAAAGTGAAAGGTTTATTCTATTGTTCTCTGGCCGGGGAAGGATCCGAACCAAGGTGAGAGGTCTATTTTTTTTTACTGTGAATCTGTCGGCTGGGGTACCAATGATGAGGTAGCTGTCGACTAGGAGCCGATGATGAGGTAGCTGTCGGTTGGGAGCCGATGATGAGATAGCTGTCGGCTAGGAGCCGATGATGAGGTAGCTATCGGCTAAGAGCCGATGATGAGATAGTTGTCGACTAGGAGCCGATGATGAGATAGCTGTCGGCTAGGAGCCGATGATGAGCCGATGATGAGGTAGTTGTTGGCTAAGAGCCGATGATGAGGTAGCTGTCGGCTAGGAGCCGATGATGAGGTAGCTGTCGGCTAGGAGCCGATGATTATATAGCTGTCGACCTGAAGGCCGATGAAGGGGTAGTTGTCGGCTTGAAGCCCCGATGGCTGAAAGTTGGTCGGTTTAGCGCCCAGTCGGCAGAAGGTCTAGTTGGTTTAACGCCCCGTCGGCGGAAGGTTTAGTCGGTTTAACGCCCAGTCGATGGAAGGTTTAGTCAGTTTAACGCCCCACCGGTGGAAGGTTTAGTCCGTTTAACGCCCTGTCGGCGGAACGTTTAGTCGGTTTAACGCCCCGCCGGGGGAAGGTTTAGTCGGTTTAACGCCCCGTCGGTGGAATATCTGTCGGCTTGAAGCCCCGATAGCTGAATATTTTTCGGTTTAACTCCCTGATGGCTGCTCTTTCTCTTCTTCTCTTCTTCTTTTATGGACATGCAGGTGCAAAGACCGCGTCTGCCTCGTGACTCTCTTTTTTTTTCTTCTCTTCTTCTTTTGTAGAGAGGCAGGTGCAGAGACCATGTTCGCCCCGTGATTATTCTTTCTCTTATTCTCTTCTTCTTTTATGGAGAGGCAGGTGCAAGGACCATGTTCGCCTCGTGATTGTTCTTTCTCTTCTTCTCTTCTACTTTCATAGAGCGGCGGGTGCAGGGACCGTGTTCGCCCCGTGATTGTTCTTTCTCTTCTTCTCTTCTTCTTTTATGGAGAGGCGGTTGCAAAGACCGCGTCTGCCTCGTGACTCTCTTTTTTTTTCTTCTCTTCTTTTTTTGTAAAGAGGCAGGTGCAGAGACCATGTTTGCCCCGTGATTGTTCTTTCTCTTCTTCTCTTCTTCTTTTATGGAGAGGCGGGTGCAGAGACCGTGTTCGCCCCGTGATTGTTCTTTCTCTTCTTCTCTTCTTCTTTTATGGAGAGGCGGGTGCAAAGACCGCGTCTGCCTCATGACACTCTTTTTTTTCTTCTCTTCTTCTTTTGTAGAGAGGCAGGTGCAGAGACCATATTCGACCCGTGATTGTTCTTTCTCTTCTTCTCTTCTTCTTTTATGGAGAGGCAGGTGCAAGGACCATGTTCGCCCTGTGATTGTTCTTTCTCTTCTTCTCTTCTTCTTTTATGGAGAGGCGGGTGCAGAGACCGTGTTCGCCCCGTGATTGTTCTTTCTCTTCTTCTCTTCTTCTTTTATGAAGAGGCGGGTGCAAAGACCGCGTCTACCTCGTGACTCTCTTTTTTTTTCTTCTCTTCTTCTTTTGTAGAGAGGCGGGTGCAGAGAGCATGTTCGCCCCATGATTATTTTTTCTCTTCTTCTCTTCTTCGTATATAACATAGAAAGTGTTGTGTCAGTAGAGAGAAGAGAGGGAGGACTTTATGGATTTTATTGCAGATGAAACATTGGTAGATGTTGCCCTCTTCTTCTTTTATGGAGAGGCAGGTGCAAGGACCATGTTCGCCCCGTGATTGTTCTTTTTCTTCTTCTCTTCTTCTTTTATGGAGAGGCTGGTGCAAAGACCGCGTCTGCCTCGTGACTCTCTCTTTTTTTTCTTCTCTTCTTCTTTTGTAGAGAGGCAGGTGTAGAGACTATGTTCGCCCCGTGATTGTTCTTTCTCTTCTTCTCTTCTTCTTTTATGGAGAGGCGGGTTCAGAGACCACGTCTGCCTCCTGTGTCTCTTCTTCCTTTTCTTCTCTTCTTTTGCGTGATGAGACGGGCTCGAAGACCACGTCTGTCTCATGCGTCTTCTTTTCCTTTTCTTCTCTTCTTTTGTGTGATGAGGTGGGCTCGAGGACCACGTCTGCCTCATGTGTCTTTTCTTCCTTTTCTTCTTTTCTTTTGTGTGATGAGACGGGCTCGAAGACTACATCTGCCTCGTGCGTGTCTTTTTCTTTATTATGCTCTTCTTTTCTCATTAATACTTCCACGCTGGAGTGTATTTCTCTTAATATGTCCCTAGGTTGGGGTGTAGCTTCATTTGGTATGCATCCCCCCTGAGGGGGTGTGTTTTACCTCTTCGCTTCTGTGCCCCCAGGCGGGGTGTATTTTTTTGGCTTCTATGTCCCCAGACCAAGGTGTGTTTTTTTTAATGCCCCTGAGGCGGGGTGTAGCTCTCTTTAAATGCCCCCATGGTGGGGTATACTCTTCACGGCTTCTATGCCCCCAGGTGGGGTATGTTTCTTCTTTAAATACCCCTAAGCCGGGGTGGACTTCTCTTCATATGCCCCTGAGCCGGGGCGTGTTCTTTATAGCTTCTAGGCCCTCGAGGTGAGGTATGTTTCTTCTTCATATGCCCCTGGT
Organism: Amorphophallus konjac; assembly: GCA_022559845.1. Taxonomy (NCBI): domain Eukaryota; kingdom Viridiplantae; phylum Streptophyta; class Magnoliopsida; order Alismatales; family Araceae; genus Amorphophallus; species Amorphophallus konjac. The sequence continues at coordinate 428,030,074 of CM040120.1, read as the reverse complement.
ACGGGGTGTAGCTCTCTTCAAATGCCCCTAAGCCGGGGTATACTCTTCACGGCTTCTATGCCCCCATGCGGGGTATGTTTCTTCTTCATATGCCCCTGGTACGGGGCGTAGCTCTCTTCAAATGCCCCCGGGACGGGGGTGTATCTTTTACTTCTAATGCCCCCCCTGAGGCCGAGGTGTATCTTTTGCTTCTTACGCCCCCCTGAGGCGGGGGTGTATCTCTTTATGGCTTCTGTGCCCCCGAAGCAGGGTATGTTGTTTTTTCAAATGCCGCTTGGGCGGAGTATATCTTTCTTCTTATGCTCCCAGATTGGGATGTATGTCTCTTTGTTTTTGTGCCCCGAGTCGGGGTAGATGCTTCTGCTTCTTATGCGCCAAGGGCGGAGTGTATTTTTTGTGCCCCCAGGCTGGGGTAGGTGCTTCTGCTTCTTATGTGCCAAGGGCGAAGTGTGTCTCTTCCTGTGCCCCCAGAGCGGGGTAGGTGCTTCTGCTTCTTATGCGCCAAGGGCGGAGTGTACTTTTTGTGCCCCCGGGCCGGAATACATTCTTCATGTTTCTTATACCCTTTTCGCAGGGCGTATTCTCTTGCTTCTTATGTCCCTGGATCGGGGCGTATGTTTCTTCTTCTGACGCCCCTAAGTCGGGGTATATTCTTTCTTCATGTGCTCCCAGGTCGGGATGTATGTCTCTTTGCTTCGGTGCCCCCGGGTGGAGGTGTACTCTGTCTCTTTGCTTCTGCGTCCCCAGGCGGGGTATGTTTCTTCTTTGAATGCCTCCAAGCCAAGGTATACTCTTTGCTCTTTATACCCCGGATCGGGGGGGGGGATTCTTCATCAAATGCCCCAGAGCTGGGGTGTATTCTCTTCATGCGCCCCAGGGCGGGGTGTTTGTTTCATGGCTTCTATGCCCCCAGACGGGGTGTGGCTTCTGCTTCTTATGCTCCCCGGGGAGGGGAACATTCCTTGCTTCTCATACCCCCATGGCGGGGTGTGGTTTCTCTCTTTGTGTGCCCCCATGGCGGGGGTGAATTCTTTTCTTCTTATGCCCCCATGGCGGAGTATGTCTTTGGCTTCATGTGCCCCCAGGCTGGGATGTATTCTGTTTCTAGTGCCCCCGGAGTGGAGTGTGTTGCTGCTTCCGATGCCCCCAAGACGGGGTGTAATTCTTGCTTCTTATGCCCCCGAGGCTGGGTGAACTCTTCTTCTTTGCTTATGTGCTCCCGTATCGGGGTGTGTTCCTTTCTTCATATGCTCCCCTAAGTTGGGGAATGTTATTTGTTCTGCTTCAGATGCCCCCGGGGGGTGGGGGATATATGTTGCTTCACGGACCCCGGGGCCGGGATGTATTCCTTCTTCAAATGCCCCTAAGTCGGGGTGTATTCTTCTCTCCTTACCCTCCCAAGACGGGATGTAGCTTCTTCAAATGCCCCTAAGTCGGGGCGTATTCTTTATGGCTTTTATGCCCCCAGGCGGGGTATGGTTCTTTTTCAATTGTCCCTAGGACAGGGTGTACTCTTCTCTTTCTTATGCTCCCGAAGCGGGATGTAGCTTTTTCAAATGCCCCTAAGCCGGGGCGTGTTCTTTATAGCTTCTAAACCCTCGAGGCGAGGTATACTTCTTCTTCAAATACCTCCAAGACGGGGGTGTGATTCTCCCGCTTCCTCTGCCCCAGAGTGGGGTATACTTCTCTTTGTATTCCCCTAAGCCAGGGTGTATTCTTTTCGCTTCATATGCCCCCAGGGTGGGATGCGCCTTCTGCTTCTCATGACCCCGGGATGGAGTGTATTCTCTTCATGTGCCCCCGGCACGAGAGTGTATCTTTGCTTTTTATGCCCCCGAGGGGGATTCTTCTTCTTTTTCCCCGACACGCTGGGGAATGTTTGCTTCTTGTGCCCCGAAAGTGGGGTGTGGTTTGCTTCTTGTGCGCCCTAGCAGGGTGTATCGCTGCTTGTAATGTCCCCCGAGGCGGGGTATCCTTCTTTTTCAAATACCCCTAAGCCGGGGGGTGTTCTTTATGGCTTCTATGCCCCCATAGCGGGGTGTGTTTCTTCTACAAATACCCCTAAGATGGGGTGGACTCTTTTCTTCTTATACTCCCAAGGCATGATGTAGCTTCTTCAAATGCCCTTGAGCCGAGGCGTGTTCTTTACGGATTCTATGCCCCCAGGCGGGGTATATTTCTTCTTCAAATACCCCTAGGCCGGGGTGTATTCTTGCTGCTTCTCATGCTCCCGAGGTGGGATGTGACTTCTTGAAATGCCCTTAAGCCGGGGCGTATTCTTCATGACTTCTATGCCCCGTGGCGGGGTATGTTTCTTCTTCAAATGCCCCTAAGCCAGAGTGTGTTCTTATACTTTTTGCGCCCCTCAGGGCGAGGTGCATTCCTCTCCATATGCCCTTAGCGTGGGGTGTGCTTTTGTTTCTTATGCCCCCAGGCCGGGGTACGTTCCTTCTTCATATACCCCTAAGCCAGGGTGAGTTTATCTTTTTGTGTGTCCTCAGGCCGGGGTGAATTCTTTTCTTCTTATGCCCCCATGGCGGGGTACGTCTTTTGCTTCAGGTGCCCCCATATCGGGGTGTATTTCCCCTTCAAATGCCCCTAAGCCGGGGTGCAGCTCTATTTCATCTTACGTCCCCAGGTCGGGGCGGATTCTTCTTCAAATGCCCCGAAGCCGGGGTGTAGCTTTTACTTTGTGTGCCCCTCAGTCAGGGCGGATTCTCTTCATGTGCCCCTGGGAATGGGGTGTATTTCTTTTTTTGCCTCCTATGCCCCCGTAGCAGAGTATATATCTTCTTCTCATCCCCCATGGTGGGGTATGTGCATGCTCTCTTCGAGAGTGGTGGCCGTGCTTGGCCTCATTGCTATAAAGCATTCCCTACAGCGGGCAACCATTCACCAAGCTACAATTGTGACTCGCTGGGTCTTTTAACAACCACTCGGGGGCCGTTTTGTGCCGGATGGAGGCAGCAGGAAGGAGGAACGAGTGGGGTCATTGCACTGCGGACTCGGGACCTCCTAGAGTCGGGCAGGATGCCGGGTTTCTTCTTGCTCTTTCAGTCGGCGATGCTGGCCAACTTTTCTTCCTTTCTTATTTATTTCTCCCTTTTTTTGTATGATTGACCAGGGTGGAGGTGCAGGAGAGCGCTCACCCCCTCAGGGAGGGGATGAGTGGTTCACTCCACTGCATCAACCCCACGGTGGTAATCTTAGTTCAGCACGGGTCTCGACGGACGTGGCCGTACAACCCTCTATTGCCAATTCTTTCTCTTCTTTTTTTTTTGCTTCTTTCTTTTCTCTTTTTATTCTTTTATTCTTTTCTTCTCTTCTTCTCTTCTTCTTTTCTAATTTTCTTCTTTTCTTCTCTTTCTTTTTGAGGAAAAGGGGAGTTTGATTTCCCCTCCCTTCTCTTCTCTTTCTCTTCTCCCTTTTTTTATAACAGCCCCCATGATTCTTGGAAGCTGCATATGCTTCGAAGCAGCGTCTTCGAGGCCACGAAGGCAGCTGCATCGAGTCTGGATTTTCTCCCCATAGGGCTGGCGAAGACAGCACATGCAATTCATCAAAGCAGGCAAACATCGTTTATTAGGGGGCCATGAGGCCCTGAATCCTAGCGAAGAGATGAAGGGTAGTTTCGGTCCCACCGGGCGTGCCAAACTTGTGGACGCACTAAAATTTGCTTGTTCAGGTGGTTCGTCTGTTAAGTGCGTGGGTGTGCCAGTCACAAAGTGACAATTTATTCGGACCCCGAAGAGCCCATGGTGTGCTCGATCTGACTTCGTCAGACGATTGTGTAGTTCGTGTCGGGACCAAAACCCGTCGCGCCATAAAGGTCACGGCGTCATTTACATCCCCCATACGAGGGAACACTCTTGATTAATCGCCGGGATTCAGGGCCTCATGGCCAAGAAATCAATTGCATGGAAGGTCTATTACGAGGTATTGGAATCCTCGCGCGAGTGTGAGAAGAAAACCATTCGCGGTCATGTCAGTCGTGTACTGGCCATTTAATGTTCGGACGAATGTCCGGCTCGAGAAAATCGCGGTTGTCGCGGGAAAATCGGAACGCATGTATGCCGAGGTACAGCAAATTTATTGTTCGGAAGTGCGGAAAACGTTTGGCTGAGTCTCGGTTGGAGCGGTCAAAATCCAGCAAATCTGTTGGCCCGGTGCAAGAGCAAGCTGAGACCATACTGCGGTGGGCTCCCCGCGGTCGAAACAAGACTTGCATGAGCGTCATTAATATTTTCGGTGCCAAGGGGCAATGAGGGAATATCCCTTGAATCGGCTGAAAAGTCCTGTGTCTAGGGAAGCGGACGTTCGAAACGTGTCGGTCATTCGGGAGACCGTTTAATATTCGGACGGGTGTCCGACTTGAGAATATCATAATCGTCGCAGGAGGACCTGGAACATATGTATGCCGTGATATGGAAAATATATTATTCTGAGACACTGAAAAGATTCGGTTAAATCTCAGTTAGTGTAGCAGGAAACTAGCGAATTTATTGGCCCGGTGCGAGATCGAGTCAGGACCATACCGGGGTCGCCTCCCGCGGTCCAAACGGGGCTTGCGTGGGCATCATTAATGCTCCCGGTGCCGGAGGGCAACGGGGAAGAGTCCCGAGACTAGATTCCAAAACAAAACATGTTATAAGGAAGCGAGCTATAGGCCGAGGGTGTGGGTCAGACAATGAACATAATCGGGACGGACCCGAGGTCCAAGCACAGCCCACAAAGGCCTTATTGATATTCCCATGTATAGGGTCCAGGGATGACAGGAGCCATCTCGTTCTATTCAGATTTATGTCGGTCACTTGCGGACCACTTGATATTCGGACAAGGGTCTATATTGAAGGTGCGACGTAGATAGGAACAACTCCATACAAATGTATGCCGAGTTTGTAGCAATTTCAATGAAAGGGCGGGAACGAATCCTGATAGGGTGAATCCGATTTGACGAGCTATCGGCCCGGAGCAATACTCGGTCACGACCACGTCGGGGTAGGAGCCGTCGGCCATGTTGGTTGCTCACGGGTCTTTCCATGTTCAGACACAGGTCCGTAATAGAAACACGACGAAAACCGAGGTGAACCCGTTCAAATGTCTGCAGAACATGCGGCAATTTTAGTAGTGGCTCGGAAGGGATCCGGCCTGAGAAACGAGTCCGGTTTAATCAGAATGTCAGCCCGAGGCGAGGTCGGGCCATGGCCATTTCGGGATAATTCCAAAGACTCAGGCCCAACCTGGAAGGGCCGCATTGTTGTTCCTTCAGCATCGGGTCACGCGAGAGACGGGGCTGCAACATGGACCCTGGTATTTTTTTTTTATCTACGATTTTAATTATATGTTCCTCTCTTTCCTCTTGCTGTTCATTTCTTCTTTATGCATTTGTTCCGAATGATTCCTCCCCCCTTTTTATTTATTATTATTATTCTTTCCCCCCCCCCCTTTTTTTTCATTATCACTATTTCACATTTTCGTTTGTTTCCTGTATATATTCGGATTTCTTCATTTATCATAATTTTCATTAATTTATTTATTATTATTATTATTATCACCAATGTCATTATCATCATATGTTATATGTGTATGTTTCCCGGAGGGAGAGGGCCGCTGGAGGGTGTACCGGCTAGGGGTATGGAAAGCGTGCCGATGAGGGCGCCCCAAGGCGTACCGGCGAAGGGAGAAGGGGGTGCACCGAAGAAGGCCCCAAGAAGAGTGTGCCGCTGGAGGGTGTTGGCGGGCATGCTGGGCTGACTCGAAGTCTATACAACGTCTGCTAGCACACGCGCAGAGTCTGTACATCGTCCATTTGCTGCAACTCAAAATCTATACACTAGCTGGTTGCTGTAACCCAAAGTCTGTACATTGGCTGGTTGCATGCATACAAGGTCTGTACATTCATCAGCTCAAAGTCTGTACATTGTCTATTTGCTGCAACTCAAAGTCTATACATTGGCTGGTTGCATGCACACAAAGTCTATACGTCCATCAACTCAAAGTATGTACATTGGCTGGTCGCTGCGACGCAAAGTCTGTACATTCATCAGCTCAAAGTCTATACATTGGCTGCATTCATCAGCTCGAAGTCTACACATTGGCTGCATTCATCAGCTCTAAGTCTAGACATTGGCTAATCACCGCAACACAAAGTCTGTACATTCATCAGCCTAAAGTCTATACATTGGCTGGTCACCGCAACACAAAGTCTGTACGTCCGATGGTCGCATGCGTACAAAGTCTGTACGTTCATCAGCTCAAAGTCTGTACAATGTCTATGCGACCAACGCACAAAGTCTATACATCCTTCAGCTCAAAGTCTGTACGTTGTCGATTTGCTGTAACTCAAAGTCTATACATTGGCCAACTCAAAATCTGTACGTTGTCCATTGGCTGCAGCTCAAAGTCTATACATTGGCCAGCTCAAAGTCTGTACGTTGTCCATTGACTGCAGCTCAAAGTCTATACGTTGTCCATTGGCTGCAGCTCAAAGTCTATATATTGGCCAGCTCAAAGTCAGTACGTTGTCCATTGGCTACAGCTCAAAGTCTATACGTTGCATTGACTGCAGCTCAAAGTCTGTACGTTGGCCAGCTCAAAGTCTGTACGTTGTCCATTGGCTGCAGCTCAAAGTCTATACATTGGCCAGCTCAAAGTATGTATGTTGTCCATTGGCTGCAGCTCAAAGTCTATACGTTGCATTGGCTGCAGCTCAAAGTCTATACATTGGCCAGCTCAAAGTCTGTACGTTGTCCATTGGCTGTAGCTCAAAGTCTATACATTGTGCTCCACTTCGGGAAAGACCATTCCACGTGAGACTGTGAGGTGGAGAGGGAGTGGGTGGGGAGGAGCGTGCCGCTGAAGGGCCAACAAGGTGTGCCGTTGAAGGGCTGTTAGAGTGTGCCGCTGGGGGGGGGGGGGTTGATAGGGTGTACCGACGAAGGCTGGAACAGACGCGCCGATGAAAGCCCACTCCTCTGTTACTTATTTTTAAGGCTTTTCTTTTCTTCTTTTCTTTGATTTCTGCGTAGTTTTAGATAAATCTTTTCTCCTTCTTCTTGCAATCTGTTGTTGTTCTATTTATTTGTTGCTTTTTTTGTCTTTTGCTTTGTATTTATTATCCCATTTGTTTGTTGCGTCCTTTTGCCTTTTAACGTCTTGTTATTTTCTAACAAAAATTCGGCAACATCTCCCCTTGACCCGAGCGTAAGGGAGATAAAAGGAACGCGCCCATAGGGAGTGGCGGAACCCGTCAACTGGAGGTGGGCGCCCAAAGGCGGCATCACCTTTAATGAATCCTCGGAAAACCCGAAAGCAGCGATGGATAAAGGGGGGGGGAAAACCTCTGGAACTAATCAGGGGCGTGCCGGGCTAGGGAGGCCAAAGGGTGTGCTGGGCTGAGGGGCACAAGGGTGTGCCGGGCTAGCATGGTTAAGGGTGTTCCGGCTGGGTGGTTCAAGGCGTGTGTCGGCCAGAAGGAGTTGAGGCGTACCGGGCTGGCTGGTTCGAGGGTGCGTCGGGCTGAAGAAGCCAAGGGTGCACCGGTTGGGAAGGGCCAAGGGTGTGCCGGTCAAAAGGGGTTGAGGGGCATCGGTGAAGTAAAAGGGTTTACGGGCTGGGTTAAATCTAGGCCAGGTAGTGCATTAGTTGGCTAAGGGAAAGGGATCAGGACTGTTTGGGGAAGCAATGGGCCTGAACAGGGGCAATGGGCTTGGGTTGTGTCTGGGAAGGGAGTGGATGTTGTCCAGAAGGGAAACCCGCCCTTGCTGAATAATGAGATCGATGGAAGAGGCTATCATCAGCCTAATATATATATTGGTGAATGCGAACGAGAGAATCCAAGAAGAACAGGGGAGAGAGAAAGAGAGCAAACCACGAAACACATAGCCGAGCAAAAGCTAGCCAACAATAAAAAAAGGGAAGAAGGAAAAAAAACATTCTTCTTTCATTCATAAAAAAATGTGGAAGGGCCACGTTCGAGGCTGTACAATGAGATGAGGAGAGGGAAGAAGCAGTAAAAACAGGGGAGAAAGGAGACTGAAGAGGGAATCGGGGGTCCAGGATGGGGCCAAGACCCTCTGGGACACTCCCTATTACATTCACGGACTCTCTCCCCCTCCCTTACTCTCCATTGCTTACTCTCTCTCTCTCTCTCTTCTGCTAGCTTCTTCTTCTTCCCGGAACTCCCTGGGCTTGCCGAGCTTGGGAGGATGAAATTCTCCTTCTTCCTCTTCTCTCTTCTCCCCGCCTCAGGGTAGGACTCTCGGTCTATGTTTTTTTCGTCTCCCTGTGTATGTATCCTTCCGTCTCTCCGCGCCCCTCTTTTTCATCGGAGCGAGGGGCTCTTATACCCCTAGTCAGGCCGACAAATGCCGAGCACGAGAGTAGGTGGGGCGAGGACAGCCCAGCAAGGTGCAGGCATGGGCCTGCCATGCTTTCGCTGTGCGCCGAGGGCTACGAGCATTGACCGGCGTGGATGGGCTGAACGCTGTGCTGCTGGGGGCTGAGGAAGGCGTGCCACTGGAGAGCCTCGTAGGTGTGCCGCTGAAGGCCTTCACAAGTGTGCTGTTGGAAGACCCAAGAAGTGTGCCGCTGAAGGCTTGAAATAGTGTGCCGTTGAAGGCTTGAAATAGTGTGCTGTTGAAGGCCCGAAATAGTGTGCCGTTGAAGGCTTAAAATAGTGTGCCGTTGAAGGCGGCAGAGGGTGTGCCGTTGAACGGGCCAAAAGGTGCGTGCCGTTGAAGGCACATGGGGCATGCCGTTGAAGGCCATTTGGGGCATGCCCCTGAAGGCCTATAGGGTGTGCCGCTGAGAGAGGCCAGGGGCGTGCCACTGAAGGGCCTTGGGCGTGCCGTTGAACGGCTAAATGGGCAGTTTTGAGCCCGTTGTGAGCACGAGTTGTGGCCCGTTTGATTTTCTTCGAGGCCCATGGATTGTGGGGCTCTTGGTGGTTGATTTCTCTTCACTGTCGTGACTCCGGAGGCGGCCTCACATAGCGTGTGTTGATGTTCAGAGAGTCCGGATGGCCCTCTTTCTTAGCAGTCTCTTTAGTTGAAGTCGTTGCCAATGCCGGGCTAATTGGGACGCACGGGCATGCAATTTTGCATGTCCACAGGGCCCCACGAACCTGTAGATCGCGCCGTCCGGACAGCACTAAACGCGGGTTTCGGCACCGTCGGAGCGACATCAAGATGCTGCCCGTCAACCCAATTCCCGTGACTCCCGGGCCCCACATGTAAACTATTGCCTCCCTGCGTGGAGTGGGTCAAATTTTTGTACCACGGTAAAACTTTGTTAACCGGGAGTCCGGATTTGGCCGGGGTTGTCTTCCCCACGCCGGGAGCGTGGAGGTAACGGTCTTAACTCCTTGGTGTTCATTTGCTAGTTTAGTATATGGTCGTATGCCGCTGTGAGAGCGTAGGGTTCTAGCCCGTGAGTCCATCTCACCGTTGTGAGTGAGAGAGTGACTCGTCCCGTAGCTCGATCCGAGCACGGAAGTGAGTCGGACTACCCTTAACTCTACCGGTTCCTCAACCGTGCATGATCCGCATTTCCCTCGCTTGGGACGATGAGTCAGCTTACGTTTCTGTTAGCGACATATAGCCCATAGGATCTCTTAGTGTCGGGCCTAGTGTCTCTCATGCTCGTATGTTACTGGTCGTGTATGCATTTAGAGTCCGAGGTCCATATCACTTAGAGTGGATCCTCGTGTCCGTCCCGCATCAGTTTGGTATCAGAGCGAGTTGAGTCTAGGGTAGTCATTCATCATTGCTTAACAAAAATACAAAAAAGAGTCATTTAAGTCGAGTCTAAGTTTAAGTAGGTCCAAGGTTGCATCGCATACCTTTATTCGGTATATTAAAAGGTGTTGTCCGAACGTTAGGCTACGCCTATCGGGAAGACCGCACACTTGCGCGAGAGGATCTTCGGATCCCGTAACTCCGCCAACGTACCGAGTCTTGGTTGTGTCTAGGTTGTAGTCGAGTCTCATTTCAACTTTACATTTGCATCTCATTCTAAGTCGTGTCTAGGTGCTTGCATTAGTTGTCATAACATTTTGCTTATAAAACAAAAACCAAAAAATGACCTTGCATGTCCATTCCTAGGGATCCGTTCCCATCCTTTGGCAACTATGGCCAACCCATGCCAACCCGTCCAAGGCAACAAGTCCGTGTCCGAGTACATTAGAGACTTCGAAGTGTAACGGTTTGGAAACGAGAGCACCAAGACTTCCTCTCAGTTTCGGAGAGGTTTGCGGCTTCATTTCCGATATGAATGTCTTATCCGCGACGCGTTCTCCCTGGCGCAGTGTTATCAGGTCGCTCTTGAGGTCGAGCCTTTCGAGGCCCGGTTTGATGCCGCCATTCGGTGAGCAGATGCCGCCCTTCGGCAAGCCTCTACCTCTCAGTCGATTCTTAAGCCGATCGGACAGCCTACCCCATGGTCTTCCCCACCCATGAGAGCTCCATTACCATCACACTCACCTTCCGATCTTATTTCGGAGCCCTCTCATTTGGAGCCACCAAAGCCCGAGCCACCCGTGTTTCTAACGGGTACGCTTTTCATAGCCGAGCCGCTTCTTAGTTGGCTAAAGGATGGCTTGGTCCTGCCTCCTTACCCATCCATGGACCCCACCCTACCATTAGTGCCGGTCAACTCATTCCATACCACATTCCGGTCTAGTCACCATATTGACCCATTAGATGACCTTGTTATGGGATTAGACTCACAATGGCAGTTGACGTACTCCTTGGCCCGAAGCTTCGACCAACCCACTAGTCTTAGCTTCACCCATCCGGTCTTAGGGTCCGTTACCTCCGTGTGCACCATGGGTTGTGTCACCATGGAGATCCTCGTATTCTTCCCCATGCCGGCCGAGCCCGAATTCATACTCTTTTGTCCGAGGGAGGAATCATACTTCTTACCTGCGATCACCGTCCCTCCCGCCACAATGCATGAAGGTGACCATCCACACCTTCAAGACTTCTACACATGGGACTGTGACTTGTGGGAACCCACCACATGGGGTCATACCTTCTTTGATCCCTTTGACCCATTCCATAGTGGGCTCCTTGACCCACCATATATACTTCACTTCTTCGAGAAAGTCCACTACCACACCCCTCCCACTCAGGCCAATCAACCTCCACATAGCAATAGGTCCGATGATTGGGGAACATGGCATGCCTTACCTACATCTAGGTGTGTTGACAAAGGTAGTTTTAGATCTCCTAATCCTCCCACATCCAAGCCCGATACACTTACATCCGGCCCTCCTAGCCCTCCCAAATCCAATGGGGAGCCGCATGCTAGGGACAAAGTAGGATGTCTAGGAGTCCCACTTTCCGCCAACCACCGGTTGCATCTAGTGTATGCATGGCACACATTCGGGTGTCCTGGTCCACTTTTGCATATGCATGAGTCGGACTAACCGCATAGGGTTGTTTAGGGTCGTGTGTGCATCCGTGTGTTTTTCTTTTTGCTAAGCATGTTTGAAGTCTGCATGACGACGTCCGTCCTCACATTGAGGCCAGCAATGCATGGTATAAGGAGCTAGCCGATGCCCATAGACACCACCGTGAGTTCCAAGAGGGCGAATATGTCATGATCAGGGTAAGACCTGAACGGTTTCCCTCTAGAACCGTTAAGAAATTGTAAGCTCGCGGAGCCGGTCCATTTAGAGTGTTAAAACGCATTGGATCCAATGCGTATGTTGTGGACCTGCCCGAGAAATATGGTATAAGCTCAACTTTCAATGTGTCGGATCTAGTTGCATATAGGGACCCAGCGGTGATCCCTAGTAAGTCTTTCGAGCCATCCCCTCCCATTGAGAGTGATCTCACATCTGAGTGTCCACCTTCCGCCCCTTTTTCCACGGTAGCGAGAGCATATAGATCATATACTGGATGAGCAGGTGACAGTTAACAGGAGTGGATACTACCCGCGCTACCTAGTGTGATGGAGAGGACGGCCCGCCACCGAAGATAATTGGATCACCCATGGAGAGTTGCAGCGGATCGATCCGGACCTTCTGGAGAAGTATCAGAGTGATGCAGACCCTTACTCGACAGGGTCGAGTTTCTCCCATCCGGGGAGAATTGGTGCGGACACCCGAGCGATCGAGAAGCCCGAACCGGCGAGCCACCGGTACCGTACGAGGAGCACCACTCGAGCCACTTCGGCGTCCATCTGGCTCGGAGACAGTCTGGAGACTCCCCCTTGAGTCTTAGTATTTATGATATTTATGAGGACTTTATTTGTGTGTAATGTGTTTTTATTCGGATTGTAATTTGAATTGTAAGGAGGGTTTTTGTGCAAAATGGGACCCCTGGGTCCCACATGTTAGTGTTGGTGTGCTACAGGCCAATTTCGGGTCGGATAGGCCCAATAGTTATACGATCTTGTTCATTATTAATAAAGTGATATTTGAGCGTAAATATGCGATTGTGTATTACTTTACGGTGTCCCTAGGATATGTGGTTGTAAAGTCAGTTCGAGATGGGATCTCGAATATGAGATTGACTTTACATGGACGCATACCTTAAACTGTTCCTGGTTGGAGGGTAATCACTCGGGGACTTTGATTACCTATTAAACCAGTACACATGATGTGTCACTGACCAGTCTCATGGTCATTGGTGCGGGGCACCAACACATATTTGTAGGTGTATGTCCTTGGAGGATGTACACTGAACTGATCCGCTATTGGATCTTCAGATGGTTTATTATACCTAATGTCAACTGAAGATCCAACGGTCTCAGTAGCATCGTTGGTCCTTTGACCTGAGACATTGATCGGATCTTACACGAGGACTGGAATGATTTAATTACTTGGCTAAGTGACTTTAACCATAAGTCATAAGTTGTCGAGTCATTAACCACTCCAGGATACGTGTGAAGATCATCAATGGTCAAGAGGAGATCGCTCATTGTCAGGTATATATCAGACAGTTAATGGGTCATGACATTTATGGACACACTTTTCGTTCGCTTGTTCAGGTGGTGCATCTATTGAGTGCGTGGGCGTGCCAGTCACAAAGTGACAATTTATTCGGGCTCCGAAGAGCCCATGGTGCGCTCGATCTGACTCGGTCAGATGATTGTGTGGTTCGTGTCGGGACCAAAACCCGCCGTGCCATAAAGGTCACGGCGTCATTTACATCCCCCATACGAGGGAACACCCTTGATTAATCGCCGGGATTCCGGGCCTCATGGCCAAGAAAGTAATTGCATGAAAGGTCTATTACGAGGTATTGAAATCCTCGCGCGGGGGAGAGAAGAAAACCACTCGCGGTCATGTCAGTCGTGTACTGACCATTTAATGTTCGGACGAATGTCCGGCTCGAGAAAATCGCGGTTGTCGCGGGAAAACCAGAAAGCATGTATGCCGGGATACGGCAAGTCTATTGTTCAGAAGAGCGGAGAACGTTCGGCTAAACCTCGGTCAGAGCGGTCAGAAACCAATAAATCTGTTGGCCCGGTGCAAGAGCAAGCTGCGACCATACTGCGGTGGGCCCCCCGTGGTCGAAACAAGACTTGCATGAGCGTCATTAATATTTCCGGTGCCAAGGGGGCAATGAGGGAATATCCCTTGAATCGGCTGAAAAGCGCTGTGTCTAGGGAAGCGGACGTTAGAAACGTGTCGGTTATTTGGGAGACCGTTTAATATTCGGATGGGAGTCTGGCTTGAGAATACTGTAATCGTCGCGGGAGGACCTAGGACATATGCATGCCGGGATACAGCAAGTTTATGATTCTGAGACACAGAAAACATTCGGTCAAATCTCGGTTAGTGTAGCAGGAAAACGATAAATCTATTGGCCCGGTGCGAGATCGATTCAAGACCATACCGGGGGCACCTCCCGTGGTCCGAACGAGGCTTGCGTGGGCATCATTAGTGTTCCCAGTGCCGGAGGGCAATAGGGAAGAGTCCCGGGACTAGATTCCAACACCAAAACATGTTTGAAGGGAGCGAGCTATAGGCCGAGGGTGTGGGTCAGACAATGACCATAATCGGGATGCACCCGAGGTCCAAGCATAGCCCATGAATGCCTTATTGATATCCCCATGTGTAGGGTCCAGGGATGACGGGAGCCATCTCGTTCTATTCCGATATCTGTCGGTCACTTGCGGACCACTTGATATTCGGACAAGGGTCCGTATTGAAGGTACGGCGTAGACAGGCACGTACAACCCCGTATAAATGCATGCCGAGTTCACGGCAATTTCAGTGAAAGAGCGGGAATGAATCCCAATGGGAACGGGTCCGAATTGAGGAACTATTGGCCCAGAGCAATGCCGGATTACGACCATGTCGGGATGGGAGCCATCGGCCACGTCGGGCATTCACGGGCCTTTTCATGTTCGAACGCAAGTCCATAATAGAAACGTGGCGAAAATCGAGGTGAACCCGTTCAAATGTCTGCCAAACGTGCGGCAAATTTAGTAGCGGCTCGGAAGGGATCCGGCCTAAGAAACTAGTCCGGTTTAATCGGAATATCAGCCCGAGGTGAGATCAGGTCGTGGCTATTTCGGGATAATTCCCAAGATTCAGACCCAACCTAGGAGGGCGGCATTATTGTTCCTTCAACATCGGGTCACGGGAGAGATGGGGCTGGACCATGGGTTTTACCATTTTTTTATATGGGCTTTAAATTATGAGCATATATATTTTATTGCTTATTTCCCTTTTATGTGTTTATTCTGAATGATTTCTCCATTTTTCGTTTACTGTTATTACTATTATATGTTCCCTTTTTTTACTATTATTATTATTATTTCGTATTTTTGTTTGTTTCTTTTATATTTATATATATATTCAGGTTTGTTTATTTGTCATATTTTTTTATTTATTATTATTATTATTATTATTATCATTATCTTTATATTAATACGTATATATGTTTTTTTTTGAAGAGAGAGAGTGGGCCGCTAGAGGGCTAAAAAGGGGTTAAATGCGGGCGTGCCGGCGAAGGATCTGGCCGAGCGTGCCGGCGAAGGCGCGAACGGGCGTGCCGGCGAGGGGCGCGAACGGGCGTGCCGGCGAGGGGCGCGAACGGGCGTGCCGGTGAAGGACGTGCAGGCTTGTCGCTGAGCGTAGGGGGGAGCGTGCTGGCGAAGGGCCTAGTCGGGCGTGCTGGGGAGACGGCGGTCGGAGCGTGCCGGAGAGGGGTTGGCTGGAGCGTGCCGCTCGGGGCTCCAAAGGGGTGTACCGGGGAAGGCCCCAAGGAGGCGTGCCGCTGAGAGGCTCAAAGAAGTGTATCGGGGAAGGCAGCAGGGGGTGTACCGCTGAAGGGCTCAAAGAGGCGTACCGGGGAAGGCAGCAGGGGGATGTACCGCTGAAGGGCTCAAAGAGGCGTGTACAGGGAAGTGAAGGGCGTACCGGGCTGGGAGCTTGCGAGTGGAGGATGATGGAGGGTGTGCCGGCGAAGGATCATAGAGGTGTACCTGCGAAGGGCTGGGTTAGGCGTACCGGTGAAGGCCCACTCCTCCTCTTCTTCTAAGGCTTTTCTTTTCTTCTCTTCTGATTTTTATTAAGTTTGCATGGGTTTCTTCTTTCCTTCTCTTGATTAATTTCCGTTCCTTCTCCCACGAGGATGAGTGTTCGAGTTGTTTAGTTTTCGTTCGATTTGGCTCTCTTTGGGTTGATTACGGTTCCCTTGCCTTGGTTAAAGCATTTTTACCGTTGTTCTTTTTGTTTGTTTGTTACTTTCTTCTATCTTTTTAATATATTATCGTTTCTAACAAAAATTCGGCAGTACCTCCCCTTGACCCGAGCGTAAGGGAGATAAAGGGAACGCGCCCACATGGAGTGACGGAACCCGACAACTGGAGGTGGGCGCCCGAGAGCGGCAACACCTTTAATGAAACTTCGGAAAACTCGGTGAAAACAACGGACCGGAGACCTCCCTAAGACCGGCTAAGGAGTGCACCGGGCAAGGAGGGACTGGTGGTTAGTGTGCCGGTCAGGGAGCCTCAGCACCGTGCCGGGCTGGGGGAGGCCAGGGTGTGCCGCTGAGGGGCTGTGCCGGGGAAGGCCAAGGGCGCCAGGCAAGGCGCCCAGGGGCTGTGCCGACGAACGGGGGGGGCCAAGGCGTGTCGGGCAAAGGAGGGAAAAAGGGCATGCCAGGCCAGGGTCCGAGGGACCGTGCCGGGGGAGGCCCTAACAAGGGCTGTGCTGGTGAAAGGGAGGCCAAGGCGCACCGGGGAAGGCCCGTAAGGGGCGTGCCGCTGGGGGTACAACTGGGGCGTGCCGTTGGAGGCACGGCTGGGGTATGCCGCTTAGGGCGCCCAGGGGTGAACAAAAGCAAGAATGCCCCGGGAGGAAGCAAACCCTAGAAAAAGGAAAAGGGGAATGGGGCATGAAACACCGAAGGATGCAAACACGGAAGACACGCGTTGGAGAGATGTCCGAGGAGATGTTTGCAAGCCTTCCACTTTTATTCTCACAAGAGGAGTGGCCCGAGGGGGCTAATACATTGCAACGTCGGCAAAACAAGAAATGAAAAGAAAGAAAGAGGAAAAAGAAATACAGTGGGGGGAACGGAGCGTGGACTCCTCCCCTCCCGGGCCTCACTCCCTCTCTCCACCCACTCTTCTTCTCTTCTTCTCTTCACACGGACGCCGAGAGCCGGAGTGGCAGGGGGGAGGGGAAGGGCAGCAGGCCCTCTCCCCCTTTTCTTCTTCTCTTATTTCTCTTCCTCTTCTTCTTCTTCTCTTCGCGCGGACGGCGATGGACGGAGCAGCAGGAGGGAGAGAAAGAGCCTCCCCTCCCCTTCTTCTCTCTTCTCTTCGCACAGACGGTGGCGGTGGGTGGAACGGCGGAGCCTTTCCCCTCTCTTCCTCTCCTCCCTCTTCTTCTCTTCTCCTCTTCTTCTTCCCTTCTTCTCTTCGCCCTCTGCCTCTGTGTGCGTGTGTGTCAACCTCCTCCCCCCTCTTCACCAGAAATGGGAGTCGTTTTATACTCCCAGCAGCGGGAGCCCTAAAGCACGGTAATCGGAGGCGTGAAGTGTTGGGGTCATCATTGCGTTTGACTTCTCTCGTCCTGGGCGTTAGGGGAGTAGCTTGCATGGCCCAACCCCTGGCCGACACCTCGGACAGGCTACTGCGCGCTGAAGACGTAGGGCATGGGTGGCACGTCGTTCGACCGTTGAAAAAGCCTTCACGCTGTGCCGCTGATGGGCTTAAGAAGTGTGTCGCTGCAAGACACCATAAGCGTGCCGCTGAAGAGGGCAAAAGGCGTGTCTCTGGAAGTTGCCCAAGCGTGCCGCTGAAGGGGGCAAATAGCGTGCCGTTGAAGGCCCTGAGGAGCGTGCCGCTGAAGCCACAAATGGGCGTGCCGCTGAGGCTTCCTGGGGTGCGTGCCGCTTAAGACCCCCCCTGGGGGGTGTGCCGCTGAAGACAAAGGGGGCGTGCCGTTGAAGGGCAAAGGACCATGTGCCACTGAAGGCCAAGGGGGCTGTGCCGCTGAAGGGCAAGGGGGCTATGCCGCTGAAGGCCAAGGGGCTGTGCCGCTGAAGGCCAAGGGGGTTGTGTGCCGCTGGGGCTCCCTGGGGGGCGTGCCGCTGGGGCTTCCCAGGGGGTGTGCCACTGGAGACACCCTAGGGGGGTGCCGCTGAAGGCCAAGGGCATGCCGTTGAAGTCCAAGGGCGCGCCGCTGAGAGGGGCCAGTGGCGTGCCGCTGAAGGGCCTTGGGCGTGCCGTTGGATGGCTAAATGGGCAGTTTTGAGCCCGTTGTGAGCATGAGTTGTGGCCCGTTTGATTTTCTTTGAGGCCCATGGATTGTGAGCTTTTCGGGGGTTGGTTTCTCTTTGTTGTCGTGTCTCCGGGAACGGCTTCGTGGCAGTGTGCATATTTGGGGAGTCCGGACGATCGGTCTCACCGGGGCTTCTTCACTTGGTGTCGTTGTTAGTGCTGGGCCGAGTAGGATATCTGGGTGTGCAATTTTTGGTGTCCTCAAATGCCCCCCACCCACGGGTAGCGCAGGCGAAGGATGAGCCGGGCGGTGCCCGCGGGTGTACTGGTCTCTTTTTCTCTTGGTCAGTGCCGCCGGGATGCCGGGAGCCGCCGTGACTTGTTTGTCTCTTCTTTTCTTCGTCAGTACCGACGGGGTGTCGGGTGCTAACATGGTTTGTTGGCTTCTTTGTCTCTTCGTCAGTGCCGGCAGGGTGTCGGGAGTTGACCTAGTTTATTGGTCTCTTGGTCTCTTCGTCAGTGCCGACAGGGTGTCTGGAACTGACCTGATTTGTTGGTCTCTTGGTCTCTTCGTCAGCGCCAACAGGGTGTCGGGAGCCGACCTGGTTTGTTGATCTCTTGGTCTCTTCGCCAGTGCCGACAGAGTGTCGGGAGCTGACCTGGTTTGTTGATCTCTTGGTCTCTTCGCCAGTGCCGATAGAGTGTCGGGAGCTGACGTGGTTTGTTGATCTCTTGGTCTCTTCGCCAGTGCCGACAGGGTGTCGGGAGCTGACCTGATTTATTGTCTCTTGGTCTCTTCGTCTGTCGAGAACTGACCTGGTTTGTTGTCTCTTTGTCTCTTCGTCAGTGCCGACATGGTGTTGGGTACTGACCTGGTTTATTGGTCTCTTGGTCTCTTCATCAGTGCCGACAGGGTGTTGGGAACTGACCTGATTTGTTGATCTCTTGGTCTCTTCATCAGCGCCAACAGGGTGTCGGGAGCCGACCTGGTTTGTTGATCTCTTGGTCTCTTCGCCAGTGCTGACAGAGTGTCGGAAGCTGACCTGGTTTGTTGATCTCTTGGTCTCTTCGCCAGTGCCGACAGAGTGTCGGGAGCTGACGTGGTTTGTTGATCTCTTGGTCTCTTTGCCAGTGCCGATAGGGTGTCGGGAGCTGACCTGATTTATTGTCTCTTGGTCTCTTCGTCAGTGCCGACAAGGCGTCGAGAACTGACCTGGTTTGTTGTCTCTTTGTCTCTTCGTCAGTGCCGACAGGGTGTCGGGAGCTGACTTGGTTTGTTATCTCTTGGTCTCTTCGTCAGTGTCGACCGGAGACGGAGAATGATGTGGTATGTTGGTCTCTTCTTCTCTTCGTTAGTGCCGATAGGTTGCCGGGCGCTGACGTGGTATGTTGGTCTCTTCGGCTCTTCATCAGTGCCGACGGGGTGTCGGGGACTGACATGACATGTTGGTCTCTTTGTCTCTTCATCAGTGCCGGTGGGGTGCCTAGAACTGAAGCAGTATGTTGGTTTCTTCATCAGTGCCGACGGGGTGTTGGGAACTGAAGCAGCATATTGGTCTCTTCATCAGTGCCGACGGGGTGTCGGGAACTGAAGCAGCATATTGGTCTCTTCATCAGTGCCGACGGGATGCCGGGAACTGAAGTAGTATGTTGGTATCTTCATCAGTGCCGATGGGGTGTTGGGAACTGAAGCAGTATATTGGTCTCTTCATCAGTGCCGACGGGGTGTCGGGAACTGAAGCAGCATATTGGTCTCTTCATCAGTGCCGACGGGATGCCGGGAACTGAAGCAGTATGTTGGTCTCTTTGTCTCTTCATCAGTGCCGACGGGGCGTCGGGAGCTGACATGCTCTCTTGGTCTCTTTGTCTCTTCGTCAGCGCCGATAGGGTGCCGGGAGCTGACCTGATGTGTTGGTCTCTTTGTCTCTTCATCAACGCCGACAGGGTGCCAGGAGCTGACATGGTTTGTTCGTCTCTTCTTCTCTTATTTTTCTTCTCTTCTCTTTTCTCCTCTTCTATATTCCCTTGCACGTAAACATGGGGTGAGAATTTATTTAGTGTCCTCAAATCAGGGAAGCGGGCTGCGAAAGCCTAAATTTGGGGAGCAGGCTGCTAGAGCCAGACTTGGGAAAGCGGGCCATGGGGGTCGAGGTAAGCAGGCTACAAGAGTCAAAGTTGGGAAGCAGGCTATAAAAGCCAAAGGGAAGCAGGCCAGAAGAGCCAAAGTCGAGAAGCGGGCCGCGGAGGCCGAATTGGGGGAGCAGCTTATAAAGCCAAGGATATTGGGAAGTGGGCTGCAAGAGCCGAAATTATGGGAAGCGGGCCGTGAAGACCGAATCGGGGAAGCGGATTACAGAAGCCGGAGTTGGGAGATTAACGAGCCGCGAGGGCAAGAGGTAGGCCATGGGGGGCCAAGATTGGGCTCTACGAGCCTGAGCTGGGAAAATCAGCTGCGATAGCTGAAACTGATTTTACTGTATACACACATTATTTTTTTTATTTTTTTTGCTATTATTTTTTATTCAAGCATGCAAGCATTCATTAGCAGACATAACATAAACATACGTATGTGATAGCTCCCTCTATAGGGGATGGGATAGGGACATCGCCCATAATTCGTAGACACGGTGCGGGTCATGTGGCACAATTGAGGGGTGGTGCACCCGTCAAGAGGATATCGCACGTCTTGCATGCATAGCCTTAATTCACGCATTTCACCCGAGGCAATTCTCTGTGGCGTGGCGGTATGTGAACAAAGAGCCCTAACCATAGGGATATGCAGGTTTTCCTGGTGACACTCGAGGATCACTCTAGCGCCTACACATTAGTTCCAGGCTTTCGACTTTCGGTAGCTTCACACAGCCCCCACTTGTTTATTTTGGTAGCGGATTTCACGGTTCAGCACGAGTCTCCTCATGTGTCTCAATGGGGATTCCCGGCTACTAAGATTCGTCCTTATTGTGATTCTATTGCGGATTCCACCGTTTGACGCAAGTTTCCTCATATGTCTCAATGGGGATTCCTAGCTAATAGGTTTCATCCTTATTGTAATTCGCTTCACCATTTCGCGCGAGTCTCCTCATGTGTCTCAATGGGGATTCCCGGCTACTCGGATTCACGTTTCTCTCTTTTTTCTCTCTCTTTTTTATTTTTTTTTATTTTACAGTGGGGGCAGGCAGCTTTTTCCTCACGATTACCTTTCACACGAGTGCAGGAATTCAAGTCTCCGTAGAGTGCTAAGAAGGAATTCGGGCAATCCCTATGGTTGAAAGCTATTGAACACATTAAGTGCTAAGTGTGGGAGCGTTGCCTCAGGTTTATTTTATGAGTTGGGCTTAACGATTCAACCATGAATCTTTCCCTTGACATGTGCACCTGCCATAATTGGGTTCCCTTCGAGTGCGTGCCGTGACGCCGATGCATCCGGAATCGGGGCAACATTATTTAGCAAGGAAATGTGGTCCTAGAAAATTCCAATGAGGTGTATTATTCTATATTAAGCAACCATGCAAGCAGGGCAATCATGCATTCTTCTTTTTGTTTCCATTTTCTTTTTTTGTGTTTGTTTTATTTTTTTTGTTTTGTTGTGTTTTTTTTGGGTGTTGTTTGTTTTTGTTTATTTTTTGTTTGTTTGTTTTTTTTTCATAAGAAAATATTGTTGTTACGTATAAGTGTAGTGGTAGTAGAGGTATTAGGGAAGCAGACCGCAAACGGCTGAAAGGGTATTAGGGAAGCGGGCTACAGAACCCAAGGGACATTAGGGGAGTAGGCCATAAGGGCCAAGATTAGGAAGCGGGCTGCAGGAGCCGAAGTTATGGGAAGCGTGGTGGGACAGATGGATTAACCCTGATAGTGGGCCCCGACCGAAATGGCCCTGCAGAGGGGCGTTGGGTAGCGGGATGTGAGAGTCGAAGAGACGGGTCTCTTTTGTTCTCTGGCCGGGGCAGGATCCGAACCAAAGTGAAAGGTTTATTCTATTGTCCTCTGGCCGGGGAAGGATCCGAACCAAGGTGAGAGGTCTATTTTATTTGACTGGTTAGCTGTCGGCTGGGGTGCCAATGATGAGATAGCTGTCGGCTAGGAGCCGATGATGAGGTAGCTGTCGGCTAGGAGCCGATGATTATATAGCTGTCAACCCGAAGGCCGATGATGAGGTAGTTGTCGACCCGAGGGCCGATGAAGGGGTAGTTGTCGGCTTGAAGCCCCGGTGGCTGAAAGTTGGTTGGTTTAGCGCCCCGTCGGCGGAAGGTCTAGTCGGTTTAATGCCCCGTCGGCGGAAGGTCTAGTCGGTTTAACGCCCCATCGGTGGAAGGTTTAGTCGGTTTAACGCCCCGTCGGCAGAAGATCTAGTCAGTTTAACGCCCCGTCGGCGGAAGGTTTAGTCGGTTTAACGCCCCGTCGGTGGAAGGTTTAGTCGGTTTAACGCCCCGCCGGCGGAAGGTTTAGTCGGTTTAACGCCCCGTCGGTGGAAGGTTTAGTCAGTTTAACGCCCCATCGGCGGAAGGTCTAGTCGGTTTAACGCCCCGTCGGCGGAAGGTTTAGTCGGTTTAACGCCCCGTCGGTGGAATATCTGTCGGCTTGAAGCCCCGATGGCTGGATATCTGTCGGCTTGAAGCCCCGATGGCTGAATATCTGTCGGCTTGAAGCCCCGATGGCTGAATATATTCCGGTTTAACGCTCCGTCGGCGGAATGCTGATTGGTTTCTATTTGTTGGGTGGCTGGAGGGCGGAGGTAAAAGTTTACCTCATAAAGATTTTTTTGAAGAGGCAAGTACAAAGACCATGTTTGCCTTGTGACTGTTCTTTCTCTTCTTCTCTTCTTTCGTGTGAAGAGGCGGGTGCAAAGACCGTGTTCGCCTCATAATTACTCTTTTTTCTTCTTCTCTTCTTCTTTTATGGAGAGGCAGGTTCAAGGACCATGTTCGCCTCATGTGCATTCTTTCTTTCCTTCTCTTTTTTTTTGTGTGATGAGGCGGGCTCGAAGACCACGTCTACCTCATGTGTCTTCTTTTGGTTCTGCTCTTCTTCTTTTATGTGAAGAGGCGGGTTCAGGGACCACGTCTGCCTCGGGACACTTTCTTTCTTTTCTTCTCTTCTTCTTTTGTGTGAAGAGGCGGGTTCAAGGATCATGTTCACCTCGTGACTGTTCTTTCTCTTCTTCTTTTATGGAGAGGCAGGTTCAAGGACCATGTTTGCCTCATTTATCTTTTCTTCCTTTTCTTCTCTTCTTTTATGTGATGAGGCGGGCTCGAAGACCATGTCTACCCCATGTCTCTTTTCTTTCTTTTCTTCTCTTTTTTTTTGTGGAGAGGCAGGTGCAAGGACTATGTTTGCCTCGTGTCATTTCTTTCTTTTCTTCTCTTCTTCTTTTGTGTAGAGAGGCGGGTGCGAAGACCGCGTCTGCCTCGTGATTCTTCTTCTATTCTTCTTTTATGGAGAGGCAGGTGCAGGGACCATGTTCGCCTCATGTCTCTTTTTGTCTCTTCTATTCTTCTCTTCTTCTTTTGGGTAGAGAGGCGGGTGCAGGGACCATGTTCGCCTCATGTGTCTGTTCTTCCTCTTCTTCTCTTCTTTTGTGTGATGAGGCGGGCTCGAAGACCACGTCTGCCCCATGTCTCTTTTCTTTCTTTTCTTCTCTTTTTTTTGTGGAGAGGCAGGTGCAAGGACCATGTTTGCCTCGTGATCATTTCTTTCTTTTCTTCTCTTCTTCTTTTGTGTAGAGAGGCGGGTGCGAAGACCGCGTCTGCCTCGTGATTCTTCTTCTATTCTTCTTTTATGGAGAGGCAGGTGCAGGGACCATGTTCGCCTCATGTCTCTTTTTCTCTTCTATTCTTCTCTTCTTCTTTTGTGTAGAGAGGCGGGTGCAGGAACCATGTTCACCTCATGTGTCTTTTTTCTCTTCTATTCTTCTCTTGTAGAGAGGCAGGTGCAAGGACCATGTTCGCATCATGTGCATTCTTTCTTTCCTTCTCTTCTTTTGTGTGATGAGGCGGGCTCGAAGACCACGTCTGCCTCATGTGTCTTTTCCTCCTCTTCTTCTCTTCTTTTGTGTGATGAGGCGGGCTCGAAGATCACGTCTGTCTCGTGACTCTTCTTTTTTTTTCTTTTCTTCTCTTCTTTTATGGGATGAGGCGGGCTCGAAGACCACGTCTGCCTCGTGTGCCCCCCTTTTCTTTCTTTTCTGCTCTTCTTTTCTCATTAGCGCTTCCATGCTGGAGTGTATTTCTCTTAATGTGCCCCCAGGTTGGGATGTAGCCTCATTTGGTGTGCATCCCCCATGAGGGGTGGGTTTTGCCTCTTTGCTTCTGTGCCCCCAGGCGGGGTGTATTTTTTGGCTTCTATATCCCCAGACCAGGGTGTGTTTTTTTTTAATGCCCCCGAGGCGGGGTGTAGCTCTCTTCAAATGCCCCTAAGCCGGGGTATACTCTTCACGGCTTCTATGCCCCCGGGCGGGGTATGTTTCTTCTTTATATGCCCCTGGTACGGGGCGTGTATTTTGTCTCTTCTACCCCCCCCATAGCGGGGGTGAATTCTGCTCTCTTTCTACCCCTGAAGGCGGAGGAGTGCTTCTCTTCATATGTCCCCGGCACGGGGGTGTATCTCTTCCTTCTTATGCCCCCTTGAGGCCGGGGTGTATCTCTTTACGGCTTCTGTGCCCCCGAAGCAGGGTATGTTGTTTCTTCAAATGCCGCTTGGGTGGAGTATATCTTTATTCTCATGCTCCCGGATCGGGATGTATGTCTCTTTGTTTATGTGCCCCGGGTCGGGGTAGATGCTTTTGCTTCTTATGCGCCAAGGACGGAGTGTATTTTTGTGCCCCCTGAGCGGGGTGGATGCTCTGCATGTGTCCCCGGGTCGGGGTGTAGCTTTGTCTCCCACGGAGGGGGTGTGTTGTTTCCTCAAAAGCCCCCAGACCAGGGTGTATTCTTCCCTTTCTTCTACTCCCGAGGCGGGAGGGGTTCTCTTCATGTGTCCCCATGGCAGGATGTGCTTCTTTCTTCAAGTGTCCCCAGGCCGGGGTGAATTCTTTTCTTCCTCCCAGACACACCGGGGGGAATGTTTGCTTCTTGTGCTCCCTAGGTGGGGTGTATTGCTACTTTTGATGCCCCCAAGGTGGGGCGTATTGCTGCTTCTGATGCCCCAGAGCGAGGTATCCCTTTTTTTATGTGCCCCCGGCACGGGGTGTATTCCGCTTCTAGTGCCCCCAGAGTGGAGTGTATTGCCGCTTTTGATGCGGGGTGTAGTTCTTGCTTTTTATGCACCCGAGACGGGGTGAATTCTTCTTCTTTGTTTACGTGCCCCCATATCGGGGTGTATTCCTCTCTTCATATGCTTCCCTAAGCCGGGGGATGTTGTTTGTTCTGCTTCAGATGTCCCCACAGGGGGGGTGCATGTTGCTTCATGGACTCCGAGCCTGGGGTATGCTCCTTCAAAGGTCTCTAAGCCAGGGTGGATTCTCTTTTCTTCTCATGCTCCCAAGGCGGGATGTAGCTTCTTCAAGTACCCCTAAACCAGAGTGTATTCTCTATGGCTTCTATGTCCTCTGGCGGGGTATGCTTCTTCTTCAAATACCCCTAGGCCGGGGTGGACTTCTCTTCCTATGCCCCCGAGTCGGGGCGTGTTCTTTATAGCTTCTAGGCCCTCGAGGAGAGGTATGCTTCTTCTTCAAATACCCCCGAGACGGGGGTGTGTTTCTTGGCTTCATATGCCCCGGACGTGGGGTATATCTTTTATTTCTTATGCTCCCCCAGGGATGGGGTGGAATTCTCTCCCTTGAGTCGGGGTTGATTCTTCTGCCTCTTAAGCCCCAAGGTGGGGTACACTTCTCTTCATATGCCCCCCTGAGCCGGGGTGCAACTCTACTTCTTCTCATGACCCCTGGCCGGGGCAGTCTCTTCTTCTTATGCTTATGTGCTCCCGCATCGGGTGTATTTCTCTCTTCACGTGCTCCCCTAAGCCGGGGAATATTGTGTGTTCTGCTTCAGATGCCCCCCGGGGGGGGATATATGTTACTTCATGGACCCCGAGGCCGGGATGTACTCCTTCTCCGAATGCCCCAAGGTCGAGGCGTATTCTTCTCTTCTTATGCCCCCAAGGCGGGACGTAGCTTCTTCAAATGCCCCTGAGCCGGGGCGTATTCTTTATGGCTTCTATGCCCCCAGGCGGGGTATATTTCTTCTTCAAATACCCCTAGGCCGGGGTGTATTCTTGCTGCTTCTCATGCTCCCGAGGCGAGATGTGACTTCTTCAAATGCCCTTAAGCCGGGACGTATTCTTCATGACTTCTATGCCCCCTGGCGGGGTATGTTTCTTCTTCAAATGCCCCTAAGCCAGGGTGTGTTCTTATACTTTTTACGTCCCTCAGGGCGAGGTGCATTCCTCTCCATATGCCCCTAGCATGGGGTGTGATTTTGTTTCTTATGCCCCCAGGCCGGGGTACGTTCCTTCTTCATATACCCCTAAGCTAGGGTGAGTTTCTCTTTTTGTGTGTCCTCAGGCCGGGGTGAATTCTTTTCTTCTTACGCCCCCATGGCGGGGTATGTCTTTTGCTTCATGTGCCCCCATATCGGGGGGTATTTCTCTTCTTCAAATGCCCCTAAGCCGGGGTGCAACTCTGTTTCTTCTTATGTCCCCAGGTCAGGGGGGATTCTACTTCAAATGCCCCGAAGCTGGGGTGTAGCTTTTGCTTTGTGCCCCTCAGTCGGGGCGGATTCTCTTCATGTGCCCCTAGGAATGGGGTGTATCTCTTTTTTTTACCTCTTATGCCCCCGTAGCAGGGTATATATCTTCTTCTTATCCCCCATGGCGGGGTATATGCATGCTCTCTTCGGGAGTGGTGGCCGTTCTTGGCCTCATTGCTATAAAGCACTCCCCACGGCGGGCAGCCATTCACCAAGCTACAATTGTGGCTCGCCGGGTCTTTTAACAACCACTCAAGAGGTCGTCTTATGCCGGATGGAGGCAGTAGGAAGGAGGAATGAGCGGGGTCATTGCACCGCAGACTCGGAGCCTCCTAGAGTCAGGCGGGATTCCGGGTTTCTTCTTGCTCTTTTAGTCGGCGATGCTGGCCAACTGTTCTTCCTTTCTTCTCTCTTTCTCTCCCTTTTTTTTCTCTTTTCTTTTCTTTTCTTTTTTTTTCTCTTCTCTTCTTCTTGTATGATTGACCAGGGTGGAGGTGCAGGAGAGCGCTCACCCCCTCAGGGAGCGGATGAGTGGTTCGCTCCACCGCATCAACCCCACAATGGTAATCTTTGTTCAGCACGGGTCTCGACGGACGTGGCCGTACAACCCTCTCTTGCCAATTCTTTCTCTTTTTTTTTTGCTTCTTTCTTTTCTCTTTTGCTTCTCTTCTTCTTTTCTTCTCTTCTTCTCTTCTTCTTTTCTTCTTTTCTTCTTTTCTTCTCTTTCTTTTTGAGGAAAAAAAGGGGGGTTTGATTTCCCCTCCCTTCTCTTCTCTTTCTCTTCTCCCTTTTTTTTATAACAGCCCCCATGACTCTTGGAAGCTGCATATGCTTTGAAGCAGCGTCCTCGAGGCCACGAAGGCAGCTGCACCGAGTTTGGCTTTTCTCCCCATAGGACTGGCGAAGACAGCACCTGCCATTCATCAAAGCAGGCAAACATCGTTAATTAAGATGCCATGAGGCCCTAAATCCCGGCGAAGAGATGAAGGGTGGTTTAGGTCCCACCGAGCGTGCCAGACTTGTGGACACACTTTTCGTTCGCTTGTTCAGGTGGTGCATCTATTGAGTGCGTGGGCGTGCCAGTCACAAAGTGACAATTTATTCGGGCTCCGAAGAGCCCATGGTGCGCTCGATCTGACTCGGTCAGACGATTGTGTGGTTCGTGTCGGGATCAAAACCCGCCGCGCCATAAAGGTCACGGCGTCATTTACATCCCCCATACGAGGGAACACCCTTGATTAATCGCCGAGATTCAGGACCTCATGGCCAAGAAATTAATTGCATGAAAGGTCTATTACGAGGTATTGAAATCCTCACGCGGGGGAGAGAAGAAAACCACTCGCGGTCATGTCAGTCGTGTACTGACCATTTAATGTTCGGACGAATGTCCGACTCGAGAAAATCGCAGTTGTCGCGGGAAAATCGGAAAGCATGTATGCCGAGATATGGCAAATCTATTGTTCGGAAGAGCAGAGAACGTTTGGCTAAACCTCGGTCAGAGCGGTCAGAAACTAATAAATCTGTTGGCCCGGTGCAAGAGCAAGCTGCGACCATACTGCGGTGGGCCCCCCGCGGTCGAAACAAGAGTTGCATGAGCGTCATTAATATTTCCGGTGCCAAGGGGGCAACGAGGGAATATCCCTTGAATCGGCTGAAAAGCGCTGTGTCTAGGGAAGCGGACGTTCGAAACGTGTCGGTCATTCGGGAGACCGTTTACTATTCGGACGGGAGTCCGGCTTGAGAATACTGTAATCGTCGCGGGAGGACCTGGGACATATGCATGCCGGGATACGGCAAGTTTATGATTATGAGACACCGAAAATATTTGGTCAAATCTCGGTTAGTGTAGCAGGAAACCGATAAATCTATTGGCCCGGTGCGAGATCGATTCAAGACCATACCGGGGGCGCCTCCCGTGGTCCGAACGAGGCTTGCGTGGGCATCATTAGCGTTCCCGGTGCCGGAGGGCAACGGGGAAGAGTCCCGGGACTAGATTCCAACACCAAAACATGTTCGAAGGGAGCGAGCTATAGGCCGAGGGTGTGGGTCTGACAATGACCATAATCGGGACGCACCCGAGGTCCAAGCATAGCCCATGAAGGCCTTATTGATATCCCTATGTGTAGGGTCTAGGGATGACGGGAGCCATCTTGTTCTATTCCAATTTCTGTCGGTCACTTGCGGACCACTTGATATTCGGACAAGGGTCCATATTGAAGGTGCGACGTAGATAGGAACAACCTCGTACAAATGTATGCCGAGTTTGCGGTAATTTCAATGAAAGGGCGAGAATGAATCCCAATGGGAACGGGTCGGAATTGATGAACTATTGGCCCAGAGCAATGCCGAATTACGACCATGTCGGGATGGGAGCCATCGGCCACGTCGGACATTCGCAGGCCTTTTCATGCTCGGACGCAAGTCCATAATAGAAATGCGGCAAAAATCGAGGTGAACCCGTTCAAATGTCTGCCAAACGTGCGGCAATTTTAGTAGCGGCTCGGAAGGGATCCGGCCTAAGAAACGAGTCCGATTTAATCGGAATATCGGCCCGAGGTGAGATCAGGTCGTGGCTATTTCAGGATAATTCCCAAGATTCAGTCCCAACCTAGGAGGGCGGCATTATTGTTCCTTCAGCTTCGGGTCACGGGAGACATGGGGCTGCACCATGGGTTTTACCATTTTTTTACATGGGCTTTAAATTATGAGCATATATATTTTATTGCTTATTTCCCTTTTATGTGTTTATTCTGGATGATTTCTCCATTTTTCGTTTACTGTTATTACTATTATATTTTCCCCTTTTTTACTATTATTATTATTATTTCACATTTTTATTTGTTTCTTTTATATTTATATATATATTCATGTTTGTTTATTTGTCATAATTTTTTTATTTATTATTATTATTATTATCATTATATTAATACGTATATATGTTTTTTTTTGAAGAGAGGGAGTTGGCCGCTAGAGGGCTAAAAAGGGGTTAAATGAGGGCGTGCCGGCTAAGGATCAGGCCGAGCGTGCCGGCGAAGGCGCGAACGGGCATGCCGGCGAAGGCGCGAACGGGCGTGCCGGCGAGGGGCGCGAACGGGCGTGCCGGTGAAGGACGTGCAGGCTTGTCGCTGAGCGTAGGGGGGAGCGTGCCGGCGAAGGGCCTAGTTGGGCGTGCCGGGGAGACAGCGGTCGGAGCGTGCCGACGAGGGGTTGGCTGGAGCGTGCCGCCCGGGGGTCCAAAGGGGTGTACCGGGAAGACCCCAAGGAGGCGTGCCGCTGAGAGGCTCAAAGAAGTGTACCGGGGAAGGCAGCAGGGGGTGTACCGCTGAAGGGCTCAAAGAGGTGTACCGGGGAAGGCAGCAGGGGGATGTACTGCTGAAGGGCTCAAAGAGGCGTGTATAGGGAAGTGAAGGGCGTACCGGGCTGGGAGCGTGCCGGTGGAGGATGATAGAGGGTGTGCCGGCGAAGGATGATAGAGGTGTACCGGCGAAGGGCTGGGTTAGGCGTACCGGTGAAGGCCCACTCCTCCTGCACTTCTTTTAAGGCTTTTCTTTTCTTCTTTTCTGATTTTTATTAAGTTTGCATGGGTTTCTTCTTTCCTTCTCTTGATTAATTTTCGTTCCTTCTCCCACGAGGACGAGTGTTCGAGTTGTTTAGTTTTCGTTCGATTTGGCTCTCTTTGGGTTGATTACGGTTCCCTTGCCTTGGTTAAAGCGTTTTTACCGTTGTTCTTTTTGTTTGTTTGTTACTTTCTTCTATCTTTTTAATATATTATCGTTTCTAACAAAAATTCGGCAGTACCTCCCCTTGACCCGAGCGTAAGGGAGATAAAGGGAACGCGTCCACATGGAGTGGCGGAACCCGACTACTGGAGGTGGGCGCCCGAGAGCGGCAACACCTTTAATGAAACTTCGGAAAACTCGGTGAAAACAACTGACCGGAGACCTCCCTAAGACCGGCTAAGGAGTGCACCGGGCAAGGAGGGACTGGTGGTTAGTGTGCCGGCCAGGGAGCCTCAGCAGCGTGCCGGGCTGGGGGAGGCCAGGGTGTGCCGCTGAGGGGCTGTGCCGGGGAAGGCCAAGGGCGCCAGGCAAGGCGCCCAGGGGCTGTGCCGGCG
Source organism: Amorphophallus konjac (assembly GCA_022559845.1). Classification (NCBI taxonomy): domain Eukaryota; kingdom Viridiplantae; phylum Streptophyta; class Magnoliopsida; order Alismatales; family Araceae; genus Amorphophallus; species Amorphophallus konjac. Next base: position 427,999,588 of record CM040120.1, on the reverse strand, counting down.
AACGGGGGGGGGCCAAGGCGTGCCGGGCAAAGGAGGGAAAAAGGGCATGCCGGGCCAGGGTCCGAGGGACCGTGCTGGGGGAGGCCCTAACAAGGGCTGTGCTGGTGAAAGGGCGGCCAAGGCGCACCGGGGAAGGCCCGTAAGGGGCGTGCCGCTGGGGGCACAACTGGGGCGTGCCGTTGGAGGCACGGCTGGGGTATGCCGCTTAGGGCGCCCAGGGGTGAACAAAAGCAAGAATGCCCCGGGAGGAAGCAAACCCTAGCAAAAGGAAAAGGGGAAAGGGGCGTGAAACACCGAAGGATGCAAACACGGAAGACACGCGTTGGAGAGATGTTCGAGGAGACGTTTGCAAGCCCTCCACTTTTATTCTCACAAGAGGAGTGGCCCGAGGGGGCTAATACATTGCAACGTCTGCAAAACAAGAAATGAAAAGAAAGAAAGAGGAAAAAGAAATACAGTGGGGGGAACGGAGCGTGGACTCCTCCCCTCCCGGGCCTCACTCCCTCTCTCCACCCACTCTTCTTCTCTTCGCACGGACACCGAGAGCTGGAGTGGCAGCGGGGAGGGGAAGGGCAGCAGGCCCTCTCCCCCTTTTCTTCTTCTCTTCTTTCTCTTCCTCTTCTTCATCTTCTCTTCGCGCGGACGGCGATGGACGGAGTAGCAGGAGGGAGAGAAAGAGCCTCCCCTCCCCTTCTTCTCTTCTCTCTTCGTACAGAGGGCAGCGGTGGGTGGAACGGCGGGGCCTCTCCCCTCTCTTCCTCTCCTCCTTCTTCTTCTCTTCGCCCTCTGCCTCTGTGTGCGCGTGTGTCTACCTCCTCCCCCCTCTTCACCAGAAATGGGAGTCATTTTATACTCCCAGCAGCGGGAGCCCTCGAGCACGGCGGTCGGAGACGTGAAGTGCTGGGGTCATCATTGCGTTTGACTTCTCTCGTCCTGGGTGTCAGGGGAGTAGCTTGCATGGCCCAACCCCTGGCCGACACCTCGGACATGCTACTGCGCGCCGAAGACGTAGGGCATGGGCGGCACGTCGTTCGACCGTTGAAAAAGCCTTCACGCTGTGCCGCTGACGGGCTTAAGAAGTGTGTCGCTGCAAGACACCATAAGCGTGCCGCTGAAGAGGGCAAAAGGTGTGTCGCTGAAAGTTGCCCAAGCGTGCCGCTGAAGGGGGCAAACAACGTGCCGTTGAAGGCCCAGAGGAGCATGCCGCTGAAACCCCAAATGGGCGTGCCGCTGAAACCCCAAATGGGCGTGCCGCTGAGGCTTCCTGGGGTGCGTGCCCTTAAGACCCCCCCTGGGGGGTGTGCCGCTGAAGACCAAGGGGGCATGCCGTTGAAGGGCAAAGGACCTTGTGCCGCTGAAGGGCAAGGGGGCTGTGCCGCTGAAGGGCAAGGGGGCTGTGCCGCTGAAGGCCAAGGGGGCTATGTGCCGCTGGGGCTCCCTGGGGGGCGTGCCGCTGGGGCTCCCCAGGGGGTGTGCCGCTGGAGACACCCTGGGGGTGTGCCGCTGAAGGCCAAGGGCGTGCCACTGAGAGGGGCCAGTGGCGTGCCGCTGAAGGGCCTTGGGTGTGCCGTTGGATGGCTAAATGGGCAGTTTTGAGCCCGTTGTGAGCACGAGTTGTGGCCCGTTTGATTTTCTTCGAGGCCCATGGATTGTGAGCTTTCCGGAGGTTGGTTTCTCTTGGCTGTCGTGACTCCGGGGACGGCTTCGTGGTAGTGTGCATATTTGGGGAGTCCGGACGACCGGTCTCACCGGGGCTTCTTCACTTGGTGCCGTTGTTAGTGCTGGGCCGAGTAGGATATCTGGGTGTGCAATTTTTGGTGTCCACAACATTGACGCTCTGTTAAATCCCTGGCCAGGGTTCTGTGAGTTCGTTTAGAACGGACGTCATACACTTTAAGGAGGCCATGAATGGCACAATCATGGGGTTTGACAGAAACCGTACCCCCGATCGTACCAGACTCATAGAAGGAGCGAGGGATTATATCGATGCGGTAACTGTGGACTTACAGGTACCAGACAGGCTGGTTTAAACCCGGCATCCTCTAGGATCACACGGATTTGCTTGACCCAACGTGATCGAAGGTTCAGAGTAAATTAAACTATTATTCGGCTCTAGTTGAAGCGAAAAATATATTTAATTTACTTCTAATTGGGAATTAGAAGTTAATGGGCCTTAAACTAGAGTGACTATGGGCCTAGAGCATCACACACAATGGATTCTTGGGTGACGGATTATTATTATACAAATATATGTATTATTTCCTTTTAGTTCCTTTTGGAAAGGAGTGTAAATGGGACTTAATACATTTGTATAATAGAAGAAAGGATATATATACAGTTTTGATCTTTTGGAGCCCTTTTTAGAAATGGCCAAACTCTATATATAGAATCCTACGAGAGCTCATCCTCCTCTCTTGGCTAATCAAGCACTTAAGCTTAAGAGAGGAGGATTAGCTCCTCCCCCCATCTTCCCTCTTGCTCTCTTTCTCTCCAGAAGGAAAAAGGGTCGGGGAAGGTCCGTGCCGGGGGTACCGTCGATGCGCAATGATCCGTGTGGATCAGCTCTAGAGGCCGTGCATCTGTACGGCTCGGTATTCTGCATCGGACTTAGCGGATAACGTCGTTCCGCGCAAAGTGAAATACGCAACCCGTAGTTAGGGGTTGGGACGATTAAAACGTCAATCAGAGCATAGATCTGGGACTCCATGTAGTCGGAATCGGGCAAATAAATTTTTGTTATCCGCTGCGTTGCTCGAGGGTGCTGTGTGGAACCTTACATCACGGTCCCCCCATCCCTTCTCCCATTGATCCACCTCATCCCTAGGGCCCATGTGGGGTCAGTCAACCTTCCATTGTGGGCTTCTAGAAGGTGGGACCAAAGGAGGGGACAAAGGGGGGAGCATCTCCTAGATCTCTCCTTAATTCAAGGGGGTGTCCCCCCCCTTTTACATTAGTTTAATAGGTTTTAAATTTTATTTTATTTGATTCCAAAACCACATGGGAGAAATAAATTGTGGACTCCCTGTTGTACCCCTCCCCAACCCTAGATCTAGGGATAGTTAGTGTCTTTTACCATTTCATATAAATAGATTGTATTTTCATTTGATTAGAATTAATGAATGAAAAAATCAGAATATTGTTGGAGCAAGCAAGGGCCGCCCCCTTCTCCCTCTCTCATCTCTTCTTCTTGCAGCTGCAAAGGCTGTATTCTGATGTGGGAAGCCTCATCTATCAGGTGTGAAGTTCATCGTTGCCGCCGCCGCCATCGAGCCGCCATTGCACTACCACCACCTCCGTCGGTATTCTATCAATCGGGTGATAGTAGGTCCTTCCACGAATTTCTGCTCCCAGCCACGGACTCTTCTTGAGCTCAAACTTTCAGGGTGAGTTTCAGAGGTTTCCCCCACGTCCCAAAAAAATTGGCTGGGCTTCCAATTTCTATTTTTCCATTTTCGTGCGTCTTTTCCTTCCAGATCTGCCTGTTTTCAGTCTAGATCCACAGCCACCCTGCGTTTCCCATCTACGGACCTCCTTTTGATTTTTTTTGGAACCCCCAAAATTACTGGAGTTTCTACCCACCATCCCCTCCACCCAAAAATTTTCATGGAATTTCAAAAGGTCTACACCTATTTTCTAAAAATCATTTTCAAATCCCCTTCAGTTCTTTCTGCTTCTGTCCAGATCCGATCACCCGCCAGTATAAAATAGCTTTCCCCATCCAAATCTCCACCAAATCAGTCATAAGAATTATTTCTGTTTTTCTCTCTCTCTCATCTACAATCTTCATGAAGAGCTCGAGGTCTGATTCGGAGGTTTGCCCTACAGTCAACACCAACTCTCAGGAAACTCAGTTTCTGCCCAGTCTGATCTAAGACTGGGAACAGGCCGGTTCTAAAATCGCCCATCAGAAGCACAGCTCTGGTTAATTTTTCTGAGTATCACAGGTTCTAAGGACTTCGAGAGAGCTTTCCAACGATCCCTCTTGTGCATCGATCCGACATCGGGAGTGATCGCAGTAGCAGATCTTGCCGGGTCACGCGCCTGAAAACAGAACCTGCAGATCCGTGGGCAGCAACTCCAAGCCTTGTAGATCGGAGCCGCCCGGCCTCCGACCGACGTTCCCACCCGACCGCCTTCCCGGGAGGCGCACCACTAGGGGTCTCCATCACAGCGGGACCCACCCCATTAGACCCGGAGGACAGAGCGGTCTGTGGGCCCTACGAACCTGTAGATCGCGCCGTCCGAACTGCACTAAATGCGGGTTTCGGCACCGCCGGAGCGACATCAAGATGCTGTCCGTCAACCCAATTCCCGTGACTCCCGGGCCCTACATGTGACCTATTACCTCCCTGCGTGGAGTGGGTCAAATTTTTGTACCACGGTAAAACTTTGTTAACCGGGAGTCCGGATTTGGCCGGGGTTGTCTTCCCCACGCCGGGAGTGTGGAGGTAACGGTCTTAACTCCTTGGCGTTCATTTGCTAGTTTAGTATATGGTCGTATGCCGCTGTGAGAGCGTAGGGTTCTAACCCGTGAGTCCATGTCACCGCTGTGAGTGAGAGAGTGACCCGTCCCGTGGCTCGATCCGAGCACGGAAGTGAGTCGGACTACCCTTAACTCTGCCGGTTTCTCAACCGTACACGATCCACGTTTCCCTCGCTTGGGACGACGAGTGAGCTTACGTTTCTGTTAGCGATGTATAGCCCATAGGAGTTCTTAGTGTCGGGCCTAGTGTCTCTCATGCTCGTATGTTATTGGCCGTGTATGCATTTAGAGTCCAAGGTCCATATCACTTAGAGTCGGTCCCCCTGTCCGTCCCGCATCATACAGTAAATTCTAGACTTTCAGATTTCAGCCCCAAACTCCATTGTAACCCTTCCAAACTCTGTGGCATCAAACTCCTTTGATCTTGGAGGGTTTATATTAAGGATCTTAATCCTACAAAACCATAAGAAAAAAATGATTAGAACTTCAGCTCAATAATCCAAATGATAAATGCATGAAGTATATATATGAAACCTATATTCAAGGTGCATACGAACACTTTGAACCACAAATTTTCTAAGCTAAAGATCGAAGGATATTTCTATGCATGTGAACAAGGTATGAGCAACTTGTAACCATAAAGAAAGTGCAAAAGGCACATACATTAAAATCCATGTTCATGGTGCATAAAAACTCTTTGGAAAAATATGTTTATCCTCATCAAGGAAACAAGTTGATATAGCAATGAACTTTATGCATCAAGTACAACAAGAGTGGCATTGTAAAACCAAAATCCACATGAACGATGTGATTGAATTTAACACAAGTTCTCTTCACATAACCATGAACCATTTGCATCTAAGCGACGCTCACGAAACATGGGGTCGACACCATCCTTTGATAGGTCGACACTATGAAAGGGCATGAAAGCCTATGCTAAAGTTCAACATGAGAAAATGAATATCATTCAATATGAGAGTTTCAATCAATTCATTTCAGCAACCACTTTCATGAGAAATTCAAACTATGCATCTAGCATAAGAACTTTATGAAGAATATACATGAAAGAACCAAGTGAATATATGCAACATGGATAGCACAAGGGACTGGGAAGAGATTGAATGTTGAAACATAAAAACCAAGTATTCCTTGGGGTTTAATCAATATTACACCACATGTCAACCTCTTTCCACCAAGATTCACATAAATAGATATTACCATGCATCCATGTGATTTTTAGGTGTCTTTCAATCATCTATCTCCTATAAAAGATAATGTAGAACATGAGATCTACATGGATATCAAAATCATAGATTATGAGTGATAAAAGCTCCTTAACTAGACACATAAGCATATGCATAGAGCTTCTACTCATAACCATCCACGAGCTTATATGCATGTCTAGCAATATGGAAAAATCAATCTCAACTATGAAGACTTGCTCAAGAGCACAACGACTCAATTGAAATACATGCAAACATAGCAAAGCTCATGAATGCACACTGACATCAACCGCATATGCAAGCAGACACAAAGTTATTTATAAGGTTAGTTATCATCAAAAACATAACCATATGCAAAGCACACTTCATGACCCCACACACATCAGGGTGGGGGAGGGGGGCGGTCTACCACCGTTGCAGCGCCGGTGGGGGTGGGGGAGGGAGGGGGGGTGTCTGCCACCGCTGCAGCCGGTGAGGGTGGGGGTGGGGGTAGGTCTGCCACCGTTGCAGCGCCAGTGGGGGTGGGGGAAAGAGGGGGGGCGTTTGCCACCGCTGCAGCCGGTGGGGTGGGGGTGGGGGAGGGGGGGCGTCTGCCACCGCTGCAGCGCCGGTGGGGGGGTGAGGGAGGTGGGGGAGAGGGGGGGCGTCTGCCACCGTTGCAGCGGTGGGGGACGGGGCTGGGGGTGGGAGAGGTGGGGCTGGGGCTGGGGGGGGGGCAGTGGGGGACGGTGGGCGCCGGGGAAGTGGGGGTGGGGGTGGGGGGATTAAAAAATTTTAATTAAAATTTTAGTTTAAATAAATTTAATTTTGTTAGTTGTAAAAATTTAAGATTAGATTTTGTTAGTTTTTTAAAATTATTTTTGATGTATTATTTAATTCATTTAATTATAGATGTTTAAATTTAAATTTAAATTTAGTGATAAATATTTTACAAATGATTTTAAATTTATAGCTAAATTTAGGGATTGTAAATTGTATTCGATGATTCTATATAAAATTTAATTTATATAAAAAATTAAAGATTTAATTTAGATGTATTAAATAATGTATTTATTTTTACATGTTGTAGAATTAAATTTATTATTTTAATTAAAATTATTTATAAAAAAATTGTAGATGTAATTACTATGTATTAAATAATGCTTTTAGTTTAACATGTTGTAGAGAAAAATTTATTATTTTTATTAAAATTATATTTGTAACAAAAAATGTAAAATTAATTTAGATGTGCTAAATAATACATTTAGTTTTACATGTTGTAGAAATAATGATATTATTTTTATTAAATTATATTTGTAAAAAAATTGTACATTGAATTTAGACTTATTGCTTAAATTTGTTAGTTGTAGATGTAGAATAATGAAATTTCTTATTTTTGGAAAAATCATACATAGTTTATTTGTAAATTATATTCGATAGCTGTACGTAAACTTTAATTTACTAAAAATTTAAAATATTTTTAATTTATATTAGTTCATTACCAAATTTAGTGATATTTATAATTTATATTTCTAAAATTTAGGAGATACGGTTAAACACTCTATGGCTCCTAAGGAAAGACCAAATGACATTGGATGGTCACACGGAGTTATGTTGGATGGCAACCGTAGGTGTTGGCGTTGTAATTACTGTAAAACAGAATATCGGGGAGGAGGTGTGTCTCGGTTGAAGAGGCACTTGGTAGGAGAAGCCGGTGCGGGATACTGATGGGAATCAACTCCGAGCATGTACATTTTAATTTTATATTTGTGTCTTTTTATTTATTTTTATATCCTGGGGGAAGTAGATTCACAAATGTAAGGCTTTATGAGTCTATTTGTTCTTCCTTAGGATTGTGTGGGTTTATGTGCAAAATGCCAGTAGGACCTGCAAGGGGGCCCCCACTCCTTCCCCATTGGTCCACCTCATCCATGTGGGGCTGGTCAAAAGCCAAGGTGGCATCTAGAAGGTTGGACTAGTCATTTAGACACATGGGAGGACAAATGGGTTAAATTGTCAAGGGTAGGCCACCTACCCTTACCCCTTGGTCTAGGGCCCCCCCCTTTTTTATCCATTTTAATTTTTAAAAAATTAGTCCATTAGAACTAATTAGTTCTAAACCTTGTATACCCCTCCCAACCCTAGATCTGAGGGCATTAGTGGTCATTTTCCATTTATTATATAAGACTTGTATTTCCCTTTTTCATAAATTAATGGAGAAGAAAATATTGAATGAGCATCGGAGCTTGGTGCGCCCCTATCTCTTTCCCTCTGATTCCTCTTCCTCCCTCTGCATTTCAGGGTTGAGAACCCCTTCTACCTGAGCCCCTCTATCTCGGATTTCATCTCTGATGCTGCCGCCGCCGTTCGTGCCGCCATCGAGCCGCCGTGAAGCCGCTTCTGAAGTGCTGTCCAAGGTTCTGTTCTCCTAGACAGAGGTTCACTCCGGAATTTTTAGATCCCAACTCCAACATCATCTGGAGTTAAGATTTTCAGGGTTGGTTCCTCTCTTGATTCTCAACCTCCAGTAAAAACATCACGTCCTTTAGACTTCGTTTTACATTTTTTCATTTTCGTGCCTTTCTATCTTCCAGATCTGTCCCTTTTCGGATCTGTGTAGCAGATGCTTAGTTCTTCCCCCTTTAGACCCCATTTTTGATTTTTTTTGAAAGCCACAAATTTATTGGAGGTTCTGTTCATCCTCCCCACCCTCCAAAAATTTTCGTCGAATTTCTAAAGCTTTCTACCCATTTTTAGAAATTGTGTCTTTTCCCCAAATTCAGTTCTATCTCTGCTGTCCAGATCTGACCCCGAGTCAGTATAAAACCCCCAAAAAATTGAAACTTCCACCAAATCTTGCATAAGATATATCCCCGTTTTCCTCTCTTCGGTCTCCACAACTTTCATGAAGGGCCCAAAGTCTGAATCGAAGGTCTACATCACGGTCAACGCCAACTCTTAGGAAAACTTGATTCTGCCCTGAGTTTTCAGATCCTGTGAGCCAGCAGCTTGAAAATTCGATAAAGGCCATCAACGGAAAATTCAAATTTCTTTCTCCAGCCATAGATCAATGTATTTCAAGTCAGCTTTCCATCAGTACTTCTTGTGCGTCGATCCGACGTCGGGAGTGACCGCAGCAGCAGATCTCGCCGGGTCGCGCGCTACAAAACAGAACTGCAGATCCGTGGCCAGCAACTCCGACGAGTGGAGATCGGAGCCGCCCGGCCTCCGGCCGATGAACCAACACACCGCCATCTCAAGGAGCGCCCTTCTAAGCGTCCCCACCGCAGTGGTGACACCTCGGTCCCACACGGCCCCTCGGACCAGCACGTGGGTCCCACGGTCGTGAGTATGTGTGCCGCCGAAGCAACACAAGAAGCGGCCCGTCAACCCGAAACCGCTACTCCCGGGTCCCTTTGTGTCGTCATTTACATCCCTGTGTGGAGTGGGCAGTAATTTGTCTTGCTGTAATTATTGTGTATTTACTGTTCCGGGAGTACGAGATCGGCCGGGAAGTCATCCCCATGCCAGGTGCGTGGAGGTATCGTGTTCGCTCCTTACTCGGCACTTTGCTTAGTTTGTATATGCTTTATATGCCGCTGCTAGAGAGCATGATAGGGTAACTTAGCTCGCTATTTATTGATATTCATTACTGCTGCGAGAGAGAGCGAGACCGTCCCGTGACCCGATCCGGGCACGAATTTATGAGTTGACCACCCTAACTCTTTGCCGATTTCTCAACCGCGCACGTCCGACACTTCCCTTGCTAGGGACGATCGCGAGCTTGCTTAGAGTCTGAGGATCGCATATCCATTTGGAGTCGAGTCGCGTGTCCATCCCGCATCAGTTTGGCATCAGAGAGCCAGTTGAGTCTAGGATAGAATTTGGTCAAAAATAAAAAAAGTGTCATTTACGTCTAGTCATCGTCTAAGTCGGTCAAAGGTTGCATCCGCATACCATTGTTCGGTATATAAAAAGGTGTTTTCCGAACGTTAGGCTATGCCTATCGGGAAGGCCGCACACTTGCGCGAGTGATCTTCGGATCGATTAACTCCACCATGTACCGAATCTTGGTTTTGTCTAGGTGTGTAGTCGAGTCTCATTTCAACTTTACATTTGCATTGCATTCTAAGTCGTGTCTAGGTGCTTGCATGAGTTGGCATAACATTTTGCTTATAAAATAAAAAAACAAAAAAAATGGCCTTGCATGATCGTTCCAAGGGATCCGTTCCCATCTTTTGGCAACTATGGTTAACCCATACCTCAGGCCCGACCAAGGCAACCTGTCCGTGTCCGAGTACATTAGGGACTTCGAAGTGTACCAGTTAAGATGTGAAGTCGGGCTGGATAACATCGAGGCCGGAACTCAGTTCTGGAAAGGTTCGCGGCTTCACTTCAAAGTTGAATTATTTTGCCGCCACGTGAAAACTTTGGGGGATTCCTATAAGGTTGCTTTGGAGGTCGAGCCATTTGAGTCTCGGTTTGATGCTGCCATACGGCAAGCCGATGCCGCGCTTCGGCGAGCATCTACCTTCAACCCTAGTCCCGATCCGGCCGGACCCCCACTCGGACCCCCACCCCAGTTGTGGAATCCTTCCCCTCCCATGAGAGCTCCATTACCATCAACCTCACCTTCCGATCTTATTTCGGAGCCCTCTCATTTGGAGCCACCAAAGCCCGAGCCACCCGTGTTTCTAACGGGTACGCTTTTTATAGCCGAGCCACTTCTTAGTTGGATCAAAGATGGCTTGGTCCCACTTCCTTACCCATCCATGGACCCCGCCCTACCACTAGTGCCCGTCAACTCCTTCCATACCACATTCCGGTCTAGTCACCATGTTGACACTTTGGATGACTTTATTGTGGGATTAGACGCACAATGGAAGTTGACGCACTCATTGGCCCGAGGCTTCGACCAACCCACTAGTCTTAGCTTCACCCATCCGGCCTTAGGGTCCATTACTTCCGAGTGCACCGTGGGTTGTGTCACCACGGAGATCCTCTTATTCCTCCCCTTGTCAGCCGAGCCCGACTTCATTCCCTTTTGCCCAAGGGAGGAATCCTATTTTCTGCACATGTCCGTCATCCCACCGATCATAATGTGTGACGGTGACTATGAATTCCAAACTTGGGACCATGTCATGTTGGAACCCATCTCACGGGGTCATACCTTCTTCGACCCTTTTGACCCCTTCGCTAGTGAACCTCCTGATTTACCATCTTCGCTCCACTTCCTCCGCGGAGTTCACTATCACGCCTTTTCCACTCGGGCCAAGCAACCTCCACATAGCCATAGGTCCAAACCATCATTTGGGGGTAATGAAGACTTTGATTTCTCCGGTCCATCTAAACCACCCAAACCTCCCGGACTTCCACATCCAAGCCCAATGTCCATGATTGGTGCATCGTAGGATGTCTAGAAGTTCACCATGACGTCAACCTCCGGTTACGTCAAATGCATGCATGGCACACGTTCGGGTGTCCTGGTCCGCCGTCACCCATGTACGGGTCGGACTAACAATAGGTTTGTGTATAGTCATGCATGAGTCAGTTTCTTGTTTGTGTGGTTTGCATACGTGTGTTAGCACATGGTGAGTCTGCATGTGTCTTGTGCGAGCTCGTTGTCGGTCTCTTATGAGTGAGAGGCGAGTGAACTCGCTTGATGAGTATGGCATCAGTTTTACATCTATACCCGGATCTAGTCACCTACAGGGACCCAGCGGTGATTCCTAGTGAGTCTTCGAGCCGCCTCCTCCCATTTGAGAGTGCCCCACCCAGAGTGTTGTAGCACCCCGTATAAAAAAATGATAATTTTTTTTATTATTATCAATATTTTTCAAATAAAATAATATTAGATAAACTATTTAGGTAGTTTATGTAAGAAGTAGGAACATGAAGTTATCATATATAAAGGTTATTCACTTAACAAGTGACTTTCTAGTATAGTTGGTTAAGTGACTTGCCTTCCAACCCAATGACCAGGGTTCGAATCCTAGCATCCACCATGTATCTACCCTTTTTGCCCAATAATTATATGTTATAAGCTAATCTTGCACTTACGATTTGGGCCATGGGTTATATGTCCAAACAATTGTCTCTTATCTCTCCAGCCTATCTCTTATCTCTCCAGCCTGTACAAGCTGTAAAGACTCATTATTTCAGATCTTGTCCCCTATCCGTTCATACTAGACCTTATAACATCCCCTTTTTGCTACCCCATTCCCATTCTAGCTTAGCTAAGGTTGGGGCAAAGCTCTGCAGGGATTCCACAAGAAGGGTTCTGCACTACGAACCTCCAACAGGTAGGTGTTCTCAACTTTTAACTAAACTAATAGCTAATCTAGGATGATTAGTCTAGGTATTTAGTCTTAGGCTCATTTCCATGCGATATTTAGTATTTATAAAGCATGTGTTGGCTTAAATCTAGGATGATTAGTATGCCTTAGCTTCATACCTAAGATAATTAGCATGTATTAACTTTATACCCAGAATAATTAGCAAGTATTAGTCTCATATCTAGAATGATTAACATGTGTTGGCTTAAATCTAGGATGATTTGCATGCATTAGCTTCATACTTGAGATGATTAGCCTGTATTAGCCTTATACCCAGAATAATTAGCAAGTATTAGCAAGTATTAGTCTTATACCTAGAATAATTAGCATGTGTTAGCTTAAATCTAGGACGATTAGCATGTATTAGCTAATATCTATATTTGATATAGTTCATGCTTTAGTAAAGGGCCTGTCATTATGTCAATTTCTGTGAAACTAAAACCACCATGTTAAAGATGTTATATGAGAGAAACTAAAGCCTGAAAATAGCGAAAGAAGAAATTGTAGTCAAGAGGATGAAAAATGTGGAAAAAGACCAAGTTGAAAGAGGCCAAGTGGAAAAAGACCAAGTTGAAAGCACAATGAAATGATATTGAAAATAGGGGGTTCTAAGAAGGAGAATAACGAAGAATCTAGAGAGAATGAGAGTACATGATAGAAGAGAAAATCGTAGATTGGAAGGTTAGAAAGAAGTTTTATGAAGAGTGCAGAGAGAGAAAATGAGAGGGAGAAGGTGAAAAATGTGAAAAACCGAGATCTATAGGCATATGTGAACAGTTACTGAGTAAAAAAAATAGAACCTTAGAAAATTAATTATAACTTAAAACTTAAGAAGAATTGGAGGTCATGGTAGAAGAATAAAATCTACATCTATAAGAGAAGAAGAACTTTTGTGAAGAACTCAGAGTGAAAAGAGGATTGAAAGGGCATGAAAATTAGGAAAAAAAAGAAAGTATCAACCCTGCCAGTTCATCGCGTTGACGCGATGAACTGATGAGTCGACCCTGCTTGTTGACAAGGTCGACGCAGCCTGTTGACAAGGTCGACGCAGTGACCTTGCCTGTTGACAGGGTCGATGCTGGCTGTCCACTGCGTCGACGCAGTGAATGGCAGAGTCGACCCTGCCTGTTGACAGGGTCGACCCTGTCTGTTCACTGCATTGACGCTGTGAACTGATGGGTTGACGCTGTGAACTGATGGGTTGACGCAACACTGTTCACATGAACTGATGGGTTGACGTAGCACTGTTCACATGAACTGATGAGTCGACCCTGTGAACTGGTAAACTGATGAGTCGACCCTGCCAGTTCATCACGTTGACGCGATGAACTGATGAGTTGACCCTGCCAGTTCATCGCGTTGACGCGATGAACTGATGAGTTGACGCGATGATCTAATGAGTTGACGCGATGGACTATTGAGTCGACCCAGCTAGCTCATTACGTTAACGTGATCATTAGGCTTTCACTTTTGCCATCTCCACTGACAGATGGCAGCCGGAGAGGTGATTTTAACTCCTGACAGGGTCCTCTGAATCCTGTATAATTCCCAGAAAGGGCATCCCACAGTAAAGGTGTCGTTTCTAAAATTGTCAGGTGGCTCATAAGGCACCTCTCTTATCTAGTTTTTTTTCGTGTATCAAACGTTACTGGTTTCCACTCCTAGTTCATCCCTACACATTAATGCGCCCTTGGATTCTATTCCATAATTCTACCTTATATATCATACTGGTCAAACCTTGAAATTCCATATTGGCTATAAATGAGAGTGGATGTCGACATACATGATTAATGCTGTGCATATAGGGCCCGGTCTGGTCCTGGGGGGAGCACCCGAAGGTACTTGTGCCCATGGGAGTTTATTGACCACGGTGTTTGGCATTGCACCGAAGTACTTGCTTGCTAGACTTTAGACATTCCACTCATTCTCGTGATATTACTTGATTGATTTGACTTGAGACCCGCAGCAGGATAAAGTTTTGCTTGAATGAAATTGATAAATAGCCAATTCCAGTTTTACATGCTTGAATTTATATTACTTTCTATTACTTCCTTGACATGAGTTCTTGCTCCCTTGGAAAGATGTCGTTAATTCCAGTTATTACATGCTTGAATCTCTTGCTATTACTGCATTGAGGTTAGAATCCTTATACTCTCTCTTGTTATTACTTCACTGCTCTTGTCGATTTTTACAATCCTTGATATCTACTCATCTACATGCATAGCTTTACGGACATTAATTGAACTTGTAAACCACTTAAAGCATGTTAAATCTTGAGATGTAATTCCTACTGAGCGATTCGCTCATCTAGTTATTTTTCAATCCCTTTTCAGGTAGTTTGGATATCGGCCAGAACACGGAAGGGGATGAGTCTGAGTGATGAGTGTAGAATTGAGTCATCAATTGCCATGTTAATTGTGATGTCCTTTGTGTTATTGTATCAGTTCACTTATATCAGTTGTATCAATTCATCTATGTCATTTGTATTATTCAACTTGATTAGAATTGCTTAAGATATGAAGCCTAGTCGTTGAACTCTGGGAACATATGTAATTGTCCTTTGATTAATTGTGACAATTGTCAGCACGTACTATTTTTATTAATTTCGAGTTAAATCTTAGTCATTTGCGCACTCTGATATTTACATGATTGACACGATCTATATAGACGCGTCACGCCTCCAGGTAATCTTCCGCGCTCGGGGCGTGACAAGTGTCCACTTCTAGCCTCGTTCCCACAGCAGCTTATGCATATCGAGTATATACGGAATGAGCAGGTGACGGTCACATGGAGTGGAGCGTACCGGCGTTACTTGGCACGGTGACGGATCCGCCGAAGCGATTCGAGCAGCCGTACCCCTACGCGACGGGGTTGAGTTCTTCCCACCCGGGGAGAATTGATGGGAATCAACTCCGAGCATGTACATTTTATTTTTGTATTTGTGTCCTTTTATTTATTTTTATATCCTGGGGAAAGTAGATTCACAAATGTAAGGCTTCATGAGCCTATTTGTTCTTCCTTAGGATTGTGTGGGTTTATGTGCAAAATGCCATTAGGACCTGCAAGGGGGCCCCCACTCCTTCCCCATTGGTCCACCTCATTCATGTGGGACTGGTCAAAAGCCAAGGTGGCATCGAGAAGGTTGGACTAGTCAATTAGACACATGGGGGGACAAATGGGTTAAATTGTCAAGGGTCGGCCACCTACCCTTACCCCTTGGTCAAGGGCCCCCCCCTTTTTTATCCATTTTAATTTTTATAAAATTAGTCCATTAGAACTAATTAGTTTTAAACCTTGTATACCCCTCCCAACCCTAGATCTGAGGGCATTAGTGGTCATTTTCTATTTATTATATAAGGCTTGTATTTCCCTTTTTCATGAATTAACGGAGAAGAAAATATTGAATGAGCATTGGAGTTTGGTGCGCCCCTATCTCTCTCCCTCTGGTTCCTCTTCCTCCCTCTGCATTTCAGGGTTGAGAACCCCTTCTACCTAAGCCCCTCTATCTCTGATTTCATCTCTGATGCCGTCGCCGTCGTTCGTGCCGCCATCGAGCCGCCACGAAGCCGATTCCAAAGTGCTGTCCAAGGTTCTATTCTATTGGACAGAGGTTCACTCCGAGATTTTTTAACTCCCAACTCCAACATCATCTGGAGTTGAGATTTTCAGGGTTGGTTCCTCTCTTGATTCTCAACCTCTAGTAAAAACATCACGTCCTTTAGACTTCGTTTTACATTTTTTCATTTTCATGTCTTTCTATCTTCCAGATCTGTCCCTTTTCGGATCTGGGTAGCAGATGCTTGGTTCTTCCCCCTTTCGACCCCTTTTTGATTTTTTTTGGACACCCCAAATTTATTGGAGGTTCTGTCCATCCTCCCCACCCTCCACAAATTTTTTTCAAATTTCTAAAGCCTTCTACCCATTTTTAGAAATTGTATCTTTTCCCCGAATTCAGTTATGTCTCTGCTGTCCAGATCCGACCCAGAGTCAGTATAAAATCCCCACAAAATCGAAACCTCCACCCAATCTTGCATAAGATATATCCCCGTTTTCCTCTCTTTGGTCTCTACAACTTTTATGAAGGGCTCAAAGACTGATTCGAAGGTCTACATCATGGTCAATGCCAACTCTCAGGAAAACTTGGTTCTGCCCTGAGTTTTCAGATCCTGTGAGCCAGCAGCTTGAAAATTCGATAAAGGCCATCAACGGGAAATTCAAATTTCTTTCTATGGCCATAGATCTAAGGGTTTCAAGTCAACTTTCCATCGGTACCTCTTATGCGTCGATCCGACGTCGGGAGTGACCGCAGCAGTAGATCTTGTCGGGTTGCGCGCTGTAAAATAGAACTGCAGATCCGTGGCCAGCAACTCCGGCGAGTGGAGATCGGAGCCGCCCGGCCTCCGGCCTTCGAACCAGCACACCGCCATCCCAAGGAGCCCCCTTCCAGGCGTCCCCACCGCAGTGGTGCCACCCCGGTCCCACACGGCCCCTCGGGTCCCACGGTCGTGAGTACGTGTGCCGCCGAAGCAACACAAGAAGCGGCCCGTCAACCCGAAACCGCTACTCCCGGGTCCCATTGCGTCACCCTTTACCTCCCTACGTGAAGTGGATAGTAATTTGTCTTGTTGTAATTATTGTGTATTTACTGTTCCGGGAGTACGAGATCGGCCGGGAAGTCATCCCCACGCCAGGTGCGTGGAGGTATCGTGTTCGCTCCTTACTCGGTACTTTGTTTAGTTCGTATATGCTTTATATGCCGTTGCTAGAGAGCATAATATGGTAACTTAGCTCGCTATTTATTAATATTCACTGCTGCTGCGAGAGAGAGCGAGACCGTCCCGTGACCCGATCCGGGCACGAATTTGTGAGTTGAGCACCCTAGCTCTTTGCCGGTTTCTCAACCGCGCACGTCCGACGCTTCCCTCGCTAGGGACGATCGTGAGCTTGCTTAGAGTTCGAGGATCGCATATCCATTTAGAGTCGAGTCGCGTGTCCGTCCCACATCAGTTTGGTATCAGAGAGCTAGTTGAGTCTAGGGTAGTATTTGGTCAAAAATAAAAAAAAATATCATTTACGTCTAGTCATCGTCTAAGTCGGTCTAAGGTTGCATCCGCATACCATTGTTCGGTATATAAAAAGGTGTTGTCCGAACGTTAGGCTATGCCTATCGAGAAGGCGGCACACTTGCGCGAGTAATCTTCGGATCGATTAACTCCGCCACGTACCGAATCTTGGTTTTGTCTAGATGTGTAGTCGAGTCTCATTTCAACTTTGCATTTGCATCGCATTCTAAGTCGTGTCTAGGTGCTTGCATGAGTTGGCATTAATATTTTGCTTATAAAACAAAAAAATAAAAAAAAATGGCCTTGCATGACAGTTCCTAGGGATCCGTTCCCATTTTTTGGCAACTATGGTTAACCCATACCTCAGGCCCGACCAAGGCAACCTGTTCGTGTCGGAGTGCATTAGGGACTTCGAAGTGTACCGGTTAAGATGTGAAGTCGGGCTAGATAACATTGAGGCCGGAACACAGTTCTGGAAAGGTTCGCGGCTTCACTTCCAATTTGAATTATTTTGCCACCACGTGAAAACTTTGGGGATTCCTATAAGGTCGCTTTGGAGGTCGAGCCATTTAAGTCTCGGTTTGATGCTGCCATACGGCAAGCCGATGCCGCCCTTCGGCAAGCATCTACCACCAAGCCGAGTCCCGATCCGGTCGGATCCCCACTCGGACCCCCACCCCAGTCGGGGAATCATTCCCCTCCTATGAGAGCTCCATTACCATCAACCTCACCTTCCGATCTTATTTCGGAGCCCTCTCATTTGGAGCCACCAAAGCCCTAGCCACCCGTGTTTCTAACGGGTACGCTTTTTATAGCCGAGCCACTTCTTAGTTGGCTCAAAGATGGCTTGGCCCCACATCCTTACCCATCCATGGACCCCACCCTACCACTAGTGCCCGTCAACTCCTTCCATACCACATTCCGGTCTAGTCACCATGTTGACACTTTGGATGACTTTATTGTGGGATTAGACGCACAATGGAAGTTGATGCACCCATTGGCCCGACGCTTCGACCAACCCACTAGTCTTAGCTTCGCCCATCCGACCTTAGGGTCCATTACCTCCGAGTGCACCGTGGGTTGTGTCACCACAGAGATCCTCCTATTCCTCCCCTTGTCGGTCGAGCCCGACTTCATTCCCTTTTGTCCAAGGGAGGAATCCTATTTTCTACACATGTCCGTCGTCCCACCGATCATAATGTATGACGGCGACTATGAATTCCAAACTTGAGACCATGTCATGTTGGAACCCATCTCACGGGGTCATACCTTCTTCGACCCTTTTGACCCCTTCGCTAGTGAACCTCCCGAGCTACCATCTTCACTCCACTTCCTCCGCGGAGTTCACTATCACGCCTTTTCCACTCGGGCCAAGTAACCTCTACATAGCCATAGGTCCGAACCATCATTTTGGGGTAATGAAGACTTTGGTTTCTCCGGTCCATCTAAACCACCCGAACCTCCCGGACTTCCCACATCCAAGCCCAATGTCCATGATTGGTGCATCGTAGGATGTCTAGAAGTTCACCATGACGTCAACCTCTGGTTACGTCAAATGCATGCATGGCACACGTTCGGGTGTCCTGGTCCGCCGTCACCCATGTACGGGTCGGACTAATAATAGGTTTGTCTAGAGTCATGCATTAGTCAGTTTCTTGTTTGTGTGGTTTGCATACGTGTGTTAGCACATGGTGAGTCTACATGTGTCTTGTGTGAGCTCGTTGTCGGTCACTTATGAGTGAGAGGCGAGTGGACTCGCTCGATGAGTATGGGATCAGTTCTACATCTATACCCGGATCTAGTCACCTACAGGGACCCAGCGGAGATTCCTAGTGAGTCTTCGAGCCGCCTCCTCCCATTTGAGAGTGCCCCACTTGGAGTGTCCACCTCTAACCTCGTTACCACAGCAGCTTGTGCATATCGAGTATATACAGAATGAGCAGGTGACGGTCACGTGGAGTGGAGCGTACCCGCGTTACTTGACACGGTGACGGATCCGTCGGAGCGACTCGATCCGCCGTACCCCTACTCGACGGGGTCGAGTTCTTCCCACCCGGGGAGAATTGATGGGAATCAACTCCGAGCATGTACATTTTATTTTTGTATTTGTGTCCTTTTATTCATTTTTATATCATGGGAGAAGTAGATTCACAAATATAAGGTTTCATGAGCCTATTTGTTCTTCCTTAGGATTGTGTGGGTTTATGTGCAAAATGCCAGTAAGACCTGCAAGGGAGCCCCCACTCCTTCCCCATTGGTCCACCTCATCCATGTGGGACTGGTCAAAAGCCAAGGTGGCATCTAAAAGGTTGGACTAGTCAATTAGACACATGGGGGGACAAATGGGTTAAATTGTCAAGAGTAGGCCACCTACCCTTACCCCTTGGTCAAGGGGGCGCCCCCCACTTTTTTATCCATTTTAATTTTTGAAAAATTAGTCCATTAGAACTAATTAGTTCTAAACCTTGTATACCCATCCCAACCCTAGATCTGAGGGCATTAGTGGTCATTTTCCATTTATTATATAAGGCTTGTATTTCCCTTTTTCATGAATTAATGGAGAAGAAAATATTGAATGAGCATTGGAGCTTGGTGCGCCCCTATCTCTCTCCCTCTGGTTCCTCTTCCTCCCTCTGTATTTCAGGGTTGAGAACCCCTTCTACCTTAGCCCCTCTATATTTGATTTCATCTCTGATGCCGCCGCCGCCGTTCGTGCCGCCATCGAGCCGCCGCGAAGCCGCTTCCGAAGTGCTGTCCAAGATTCTGTTCTGCTGGATAAAGGTTCACTCCAGAATTTTTAACTCCCATCTCCAACATCATCTGGAGTTGAGATTTTTAAGGTTGGTTCCTCTCTTGATTCTGAACCTCCAATAAAAACATCACGTCCTTTAGACTTCGTTTTACATTTTTCCATTTTCGTGTCTTTCTATCTTCTAGATTTGTCCCTTCTCAGATCTGTGTAGCAGATCCTTAGTTCTTCCCCCTTTCGACCCCCTTTTTGATTTTTTTAGGAAGCCCTAAATTTATTGGAGGTTCTTTCCATCTTCTCCACCCTTCACAAATTTTCTTCGAATTTCTAAAGCCTTCTACCCATTTTTAGAAATTGTGTCTTTTCCCCAAATTCAGTTCTGTCTCTGCTGTCCAGATCCGACCCCGAGTCAGTATAAAATCTCCACAAAATCGAAACTTCAACCAAATCATACATAAGATATATCCCTGTTTTTCTCTCTTCGGTCTCTACAACTATCATGAAGAGCCCAAAGGCTGAATCGAAGGTCTACATCGCGGTCAACGCCAACTCTCAGGAAAACTTGGTTCTGCCCTGAGCTTTCAGATACTGTGAGCCCGCAGCTTAAAAATTCAATAAAGGCCATCAATTAGAAATTCAAATTTCTTTCTCTGACCATAGATCGAAGTATTTCAAGTTAGCTTTCTATCGGTACCTCTTGTACGTCGATCCAATGTCAGGAGTGACCGCAGCAACAGATCTCGCTGGGTCGCGCACTGTAAAATAGAACAACAGATCTGTGGCCAGTAACTCCGGCAAGAGGAGATCGGAGCTGCCTGGCCTCCGGCCGGTGAACCAGCACACCACCATCTAAGGGAGCGCCCTTCCAGGCGTCCCCACCACAGTGGTGCCACCCAGGTGCCACACGGCCCCTCTGTAACGACCCGAGAATCCGATTACCGGGAAGGCCCGATAACCCGAGACTCGCACCGCCACCCACGAGCCCGAAGACTCGGAAGGGTTAAAAGGATGGTGTGGAAACTACACAAGTATCACAAATAATTGCAGAAATTAAACAGTTATAATATTAAGCAGGAAATAAATTAACATTTTACATGGTCCACAATAGAAAATAACGACAATAATAATAGTCCACGACTAGTACAGTGACAAGAAAGGAAAGTACAGCTACACGGGACATACCCCGGCTCTGACCTCTGGCACTACCTCTGGGCACCCGCACCACGCTACACCCCAGACGCGCTCCCCTGGGGTGGCGCCACACCTGAAACACGGTGAAAACACGCAGGGAATGAGTCTCGGAACAAGACTCAGTAGGGATCACTCGAACCCTACCTCGTAAAACGAGAAACCACTACACTAGCGGTAGGAGAGTACCTCGGAAGGGAAAGCCCTGTACTCTACAAGACAAGACCCTACGGCACGCAAACCGACACACATGCCACGGTAAGAAGACCAAAGCTCAAAGGTCGAACCGGTAAAACCTGAAGGTCGGAAACACACGACTGACAGTCTGTCACTCCGTACTCGACAGGAGTACCACCCACTAGAAGCACAGCCGGTAGCGTCCCCTGACGTCTTACACCGCGTCGCAGGTGAACCGCCTGACGTGGTAGGTCCTACCCGAGGTGCAGACACCGTACAAGTAACCACAAACAAGTAACTAGTTGGGGTCACGCCCATCGACGTGGGTCCAACCGCCCCCAACCACGTGTGCACACACAGACCTTACGTCACTAGGTCTGGTCCTCTGACCGGTTTTCCCCCGTAGCCGGACTCTGGCTACCGACGAGGGGCCTACGGTAACCGGTCCACAAACCGTCTCAAAGGTGAATGCCCGTACACCACTCCCAGGTGAGACCAGCACCTCGTACTGGTGGGCTACGACTAGTGGAGGGTCACTGAAGGAGTAGACTCTCAAGTCACGGAAAACAACGTCGCAACCACAGGTACGAGGAACGCTCCTTGTACCCACGCTAATGCACGGTGACGCAAACCGAAGTCACCACCTCCCGGGACCCCACGGCACCCCCACGTGTAGCCCCCACATGATGCCCCGCATCAGTCGGACTACGGGTCAGCACAGGGATCGAGACTAGCTCATCCGGGACTCAGGCTGGCAAGGAAAAGGAGTCGCGGTCACCGGAGGGCCGCCTCCAGTGGTCGCGGTCGACCCAGGACCGCTACCACCTAGTCACGGTCCTCTAGGGACCGCGACCAACCTGGTGCGCGAAACGTGAACGCGGTCGCTTGATGACCGTTTTCACCTGATAGCGGTCTCCAGGAGACCGCGACCAGACTCCAACGGTCAAAAACCCATCTCGAAGACCGTGTCGGACCCCATGGTGAAAGCTATCGCCCCCTGACCGCCACCAGCAGTCGCGATCAGTTGCACAACCGCGACTGCCTGCCGACAGAACGAGCCCCAACGGTCAAAAATATTGGTGAAGGCGGTCCCCACCCGACCGCTACCAATGAAGGCGGTTACTGGTAGACCGCTACCATCTCGGAAAATGAGAACGGCAGGAAACGGCCAAAAACACCATCCACGCCCCCATACCTCCACCGGAGAGGGGGAAATCAAAGGGGAAGACCCCTGGGGACCCCTAGCATGCATCTAAGCCATCCAAACGTGAATTCATGCATCAAATCCGTAGATCGGGCGGCTCTCCCCAAATCATGGAAAAACCCCAAGCATGCTCAAACAAGCCCCTCTCGGCCTCCCCTCGGCCTATAAATCACGGAAAAGATCGGCAAGAGGCTAAGGAACGTCACCCTACCTTAATGGAGCGAATGCTCCGCCGAATCACCTGCGAATCGCGAAGAACGCTTGAAGCTTCACGAACTCCCCACGCTTGCCGCACGCCCACGAGCTCGCCTCGCCGCCACCCACGCGTCCGCGCCGTCGCCCTGCCGCCGTCAACAGTCGGGGAGGGGCTCACCGCGTCCGAATGGGAGAGAGAGGGAGAGAGGAGGGCGGCCACGGTTGGGGAAGGAAGGAGGAAGAAGAAGAAGAAAGACAAAGGAGAAAAGAAAAAAGAAAAGAAATGTGATGATATAGAAAATTCGATTTTTTGGAAAAATACCAAAAAATAGAAAAATACATTTCTGGAATCCTCGGAACGCACCGATCGCAACGGTACCACTCGTGCCTGGGGGAACCGCCCGGTTCGCCCGCAGCGAGCTTCCGAAGAAAAAGTCGAAACACACACCGGGAATCGGAAAACACGAGCGGAAAAGCCGCGGAACGCCTCCGGGCCTCCGAAACAACTCCGGATCGCGCCGATCCGAACACGAAAGATGTCCGAAACGAAATTTCAGACACAATAGAGCTGGACACTCCGAAAACCAGATCTGGGACCCACAAAGAAAGGATCCGAAAGGTCCGGGATATTACAGCCCTCCCCCCTTAAGGAATTTCATCCTCGAAATTTCGATCAACCCAAGGGGAAAGAAGAGGAAGACTCACTCAAATAGGTACGGGAACTGCTGACGCATCTCGTCCTCATGCTCCCACGAAGCCTCACCACCAGAGTGTCGTTGCCACACGACCTTTACCAAGGGAATAACCTTGTTCCGCAGGCGCTGCTCTCGCCTATCCTCTACGCGGATCGGAAACTCTGGGAGAGAAAGATCTGGAGTCACCTCAGGCCAAACGAAAAACTCGAGCACATGAGAGTCATCGGGCATATACTTCCGCAACATCGAGACGTGGAACACGTCATGCACCGACGCCAACTCAGGAGGTAACTGCAACCAGTAAGCGACCTCACCGATGCGCTCCACAATCGCGAAAGGACCAATATAGCGGGGACTCAGCTTCCCACGCCGTCCAAAACGTATCACCCCCTTCATCGGAGAAACTCTCAAGAACACATGATCGCCCACGGCGAACTCGAGGGGCTGCCTCCTACGGTCAACATAGCTCTTCTGCCGACTCTGGGCCGCTAACATGTTCTGACGAATCAGGTGCACAACGTCCACACATTGCTGCACCAATTCCGGTCCCGTCAAAACACGCTCACCCACCTCAAACCAATCAAGTGGAGTCCGACAAGGACGCCCATACAATGCCTCATAAGGAGCCATGCCGATGCTCGAATGATAGCTGTTGTTATAGGCAAACTCCACCAACGGTAGGTGTTGAATCCAACTCCCCTGCCACTCCAGGCAGCAGGATCTCAGCATGTCCTCCAAAGTCTGAATGGTCCTCTCAAACTGACCATCTGACTGAGGATGATACGCCAAGCTAAATGCCAACTTCGTGCCAAGAGCTCGCTGGAAACTCCTCCAGAATCCAGAAGTGAAGCGCGGATCCCGATCCGACACGATCGAAATGGGAACCGCATGCAACGGAACGATCCGCTCTACATACAAACGAGCCAACTTAGACACGCTCCAGCTGACTTTGACTGGTAACAATCGCGTCACCTTCGTCAGCCGATCCACCAGTAACCAAATACTGTCCTGCCCACTCGGGGTCCTCGGCAACCCCACCACGAAATCCGTGGTCACATGGTCCCACTTTGTAACGACCCGAGAATCCGATTACCGGGAAGGCCCGATAACCCGAGACTCGCACCGCCACCCACGAGCCCGAAGACTCGGAAGGGTTAAAAGGATGGTGTGGAAACTACACAAGCATCACAAATAATTGCAGAAATTAAACAGTTATGATATTAAGCAGGAAATGAATTAACATTTTACATGGTCCACAATAAAATAACAACAACAGCAACAGTAGTCCACGACTAGTACAGTGACAAGAAAGAAAAGTACAGCTACACGGGGCATCCCCCGGCTCTGACCTCTGGCACTACCTCTGGGCACCCGCACCACGCTTCCGCTGCGCTCCTGACACGCTCCCCGAAGGTGGCGCCTCACCTGAAACACGGTGAAAACACGCAGGGAATGAGTCTCGGAACAAGACTCAGTAGGGATCACTCGAACCCTACCTCGAAAAACGAGAAACCACTACTCTAGCGGTAGAAAAGTACCTCGGAAAGGAAAGCCCTGTCCTCTACAGAACTAGACCCTACGGCACGCAAACCGACACACGTGCCACGGTACGAGAAGACCGAAACTCAACGGTCGAACCGTCAAAACCCGAAGGTCGGAAACACACGACTGACAGTCTGACACTCCGTACTCAACAGGAGTACCACCCACTAGAAGCACAGCCGGTAGCGTCCCCTGACGTCTTACACCGCACCGCAGGTGAACCGCCTGACGTGGTAGGTCCTACCCGAGGCGCAAACACCGTACAAGTAACTACAACAAGTGACTAGCTGGGGTCACGCCCGTCGACGTGGGTCCAACCGCCCCCAACCACGTGTGCACACACAGACCGCGCGTCCCTGGTCTGGCCCTCTGACCGGTTTTCCCCTCAGCCGGACTCTGGCTGCAAGACGTGGGGCCCAACGGTAACCGGTCCACAAACCGTCTCTAAAGGTCAGCCCGTACACCACTCCCTGGTGCGACTAGCACACGCGTACTAGTAGGCTACGACTAGTGGAGGGTCACAGAAGGAGTAGACTCTCAAGTCTCGGAAAACAACGGTGCAACTGCAGGTACGAGGAACGCTCCTTGTACCAACACCGACGCACGGTGACCAGCTGCCAACAACATCTCCCGGTACACTCTGTACGACGAGAGACACACCGACGCAACCCGTACCCTTGAACGGTCCACACTGGGCCGCTCAGGGATGTGCGGTCACACAGGGACCGCACAAGGATTAGAACGGTCATATCAGGACCGTTCCACCCAGGGTCCAAACGACGGATAAACGGCCAACACAGGACCGTTCAAACAGATGTGCGGCCAACTCTTGACCGCACGTGGGTGAGGAACGGTCACCTACTGGCCGCTCGTCTCCCAACGGTAAAAAGCCTGGACGGTTAGTCCTTAGCCGCACTTGGGGAAGGGCGGCTACGGCTTAGCCGTTCAGGTGTTGTGCGGTCAGGGCCAGACCGCACATCCAACCATAGCGCTAGGGGATGTACGGCCAGCACCTGGCCGTGCAAGGGGTTATGCGGTCAGCTCCTGGCCGCACATCCCAGAGCACTGCACAACGGTCACAACCAACGGTCAAAACCCTTGGGGTTGGGCGGTAGCTGTGGGGCCGCACATTAGGATATGCGGTCCCACGATAGACCGCCCAAGCCCACTGCGCGCCAAGCCTCACCCAAAGCGCGCCGAGCCGATGAACGGTCCGAACGGAACCGCATAGGGGTTGTGCGGCCACTGGTTCGACCGCACATCGCTCACCGGCGAGAAAATGGCGAACCTCACCGGAATCGCCCAATCGGCCTCAAAACAAACCCCACGGAGGGGGAAATGGCGAGAGAAGAACCCCCAAGCCCCCTAGCATGCTCCTACGCCCTTAAACCGTGAAATCGGGGCTCAAAACGATGGATCGGACGAACTCACCCCGCGGCATGATCGACCCTTCCCGGCTCAAAATAAACCCCTCTCGACCTCGTTTCGAGCTGAAACTCACGGGGAAGGAAGACATGAGGCTAAGGAACGTCACCCTACCTCCGGTCCGCGACGAAACGCTCCGATCCGAGCTCGAAGTCGCGAAGAACGCCGCTAGAATCTCGCCTCTCCACGCCTCCCACGCTCGCCGTATGCCCGCACGATCGCCACCACGTCACCCACGTCCTCGCGCCGTCGCACCGCCGAAGTCTGCAGCCGGAACGGGGGTCGGCACGGTCGAACGGGAGAGAAGGAGGGAAAGAGCCGGCCACGGTCGCGTGAGGGAGAGAGAGGAAGAAGAAGAAAAGAGAAAAGAAGAAAAAGAAAAGAAAAGAAAATGGGAATATATAGAAAATCCGATTTTTCGGAAAAATACCGAAAATTAGAAAAATACATTTCCGGAATCCTCGGAACGCACCGATCGCAACGGTACCACTCGTGCCTCGGGGAACTGCCCGGTTCGCCCGCAGCGAGCGTCCGAAGAAAAAGCCGAAACACACACCGGAAATCGGAAAACACGCGCGGAAAAAGCCACGGAACGCCTCCGGGCCTCCGAAACGACTCCGGATCGCGCCGATCCGAACACGAAAGATGTCCGAAACGAAATTTCGGACACAACGGAGCCGGACACTCCGAAACTAGATCCGGGACCCATGAAGAAGGATCCGAAAGGTCCGGGATATTACAGCCCTCCCCCCTTAAGGAATTTCGTCCTCGAAATTGAGAACAACCCAAGGGGAAAGAAGAGGAAGACTCACTCAAACAGATACGGGAACTGCTGACGCAACTCGTCCTCACGTTCCCACGAAGCCTCACCACCAGAGTGTCGTTGCCACACGACCTTGACCAAGGGAATAACCTTGTTCCGCAGGCGCTGCTCTCGCCTATCCTCCACGCGGATCGGAAACTCTGGGAGAGAAAGATCTGGAGTCACCTCAGGCCAAACGGAAAATTCGAGCACATGAGAGTCATCGGGCATATACTTCCGCAACATAGAGACGTGGAACACGTCATGCACCGACGCCAACTCAGAGGGTAACTGCAACCGGTAAGCAACCTCACCGATGCGCTCCACAATCGCGAAAGGACCAATATAGCGGGGACTCAGCTTCCCACGCCGTCCAAAACGCATCACCCCCTTCATCGGAGAAACTCTCAAGAACACATGATCGCCCACGGCGAACTCGAGGGGCTGCCGCCTACGGTCAGCATAGCTCTTCTGCCGACTCTCGGCCGCCAACATGTTCTGACGAACCAGGTGCACAACATCCACACATTGCTGCACCAATTCCGGTCCCGTCAAAACACGCTCACCCACCTCAAACCAATCAAGTGGAGTCCGACAAGGACGCCCATACAATGCCTCATAAGGAGCCATGCCGATGCTCGAATGAAAGCTGTTGTTATAGGCAAACTCCACTAACGGTAGGTGATGAATCCAACTCCCCTGCCACTCCAGGCAGCAGGATCTCAGCATGTCCTCCAAAGTCTGAATGGTCCTCTCAGACTGACCATCTGACTGTGGATGATACGCCGAGCTAAATGCCAACTCCGTGCCAAGAGCTCGCTGGAAACTCCTCCAGAATCCAGAAGTGAAGCGCGGATCCCGATCCGACACGATCGAAATGGGAACCCCATGCAACGGCACGATCCGCTCCACATAAAGACGAGCCAACTTAGGCACGCTCCAGCTGACTTTGACCGGTAGCAACCGCGTCACCTTCGTCAGCCGATCCACCAGCAACCAAATACTGTCCTGCCCAGTCGGGGTTCTGGGCAACCCCACCACAAAATCCGTGGTCACATGGTCCCACTTCCAAGCAGGAACATCCAAGGGCTGGAGAGTACCGCCTGGTCGCTGATGCTCCGCCTTCACTTGCTGACAGATCAGGCACCTGGCCACAAACTCGGCCACATCTCTCTTCATGCCAGGCCACCAGAACTGCCTCCGCAAGTTCCGATACATCTTCGTCGCACCCGGGTGCACAGTGTACCTGCTCCCATGAGCCTCGCGTAACACCGCACGACGAACCTGCTCCTCCGCTGGGACGTACAGCCTGCCACGAAACCTCGCAGCACCGTCCTCGCCGAGCTCCACATCAGCCATCGCAAGAATCCGGGGCAACTCAGGGTCCGCATGCTGAGCCTCTGTCTCCTGACGACGAATAGCAGGAGTGACAGTCAGACTCGCAAGCACTGCCAACCCTGGCTTCTGGGGAATCTTGAGCCTGAAAGATACTTCGGGCACCTGTTCCCAGTGCCTCCACTTCCTCAGCATCAAGGTACTGACCGCAACCTTCCTACTCAAGGCATCGGCGACGACATTCATCCTGCCCGGCTGATAAGACAGGGTGAAGTCATAGTCCTTCATGAACTCCATCCAACGCCTTTGTCTGAGGTTCAGATCTCTCTGCGAGAACACATACCTCAAACTCTGATGGTCAGTGAACACCTCGAACTTCTCACCGTACAGATAATGCCTCCAGATCTTCAGCGCGAAGATCACTGCCGCCAACTCAAGGTCATGGGTAGGGTAGTTCTCCTCATGGGGCTTTAGCTGCCGAGATGCATAAGCCACCACTCTACCATGCTGCATCAGAACAGCACCCAATCCGACGCCGGAAGCATCTGTACACACCACAAAACCTCCCGATCCAGAAGGCAAAACCAACACCGGAGCCGAGGTGAGCAATCTCTTCAGTTCCCTAAAGCTCTGCTCACACTCCTCGGACCAGACGAAAGGCACATCCTTCCGCGTGAGCCTCGTCATCGGGGTCGCAATGCGGGAAAAATCCTGGATAAACCGGCGATAATAACCCGCAAGCCCCAAGAAACTCCGGATCTCCGTCACCGACCTCGGCCTCGGCCATTGCATCACAGCCTCGACCTTGGCGGGATCCACGGAAATACCATCACCAGAAATCACGTGCCCCAGAAAGTGCACCTCACTGAGCCAAAACTCGCACTTGCTGAGCTTCGCATACAACTGGTGATCTCGCAACGTCTGCAGCACCACACCCAAATGGTACGCATGCTCCTCAGCAGACCGCGAATAAACAAGGATGTCATCCACGAAAATGACCACGAACTGGTCCAAATACGGGTGGAACACCCTCTGCATCAAGTCCATGAAGGCTGCTGGGGCATTGGTGAGCCCAAACGGCATCACCAGAAACTCATAATGCCCGTACCTCGTACTGAACGCAGTCTTCTCCACATCGGACTCGCGAATTCTCAGCTGATAGTAACCGAACCGCAAATCAATCCGCGAGAACACTCGCGCAGACTGCAGCTGGTCGAACAAATCATCAATCCGCGGCAACGGATACTTGTTCTTAATGGTCACTTCATTCAGCTGTCGATAGTCAATGCACAACCGCAGACTACCGTCCTTCTTCTTCACGAACAACACGGGCGCACCCCAAGGGGAAAAGCTCGGACGAATGTACCCCTTGGCCAACAGTTCCTGCAACTGCGCCCTCAACTCCCTCAACTCCGCGGGGGCCATACGGTAGGGAGCCTTCGCCAAAGGTCCCGTACCAGGTACAACCTCGATCACGAAATCGATCTCCCGCTGGGGAGGTAATCCAGGCAACTCCTCAGAAAAAACATCGGGAAACTCGCACACCACCGCAATGTCCTCGACATTCGGCTCCATCCGGTCAGACACAACCACTGACGCGAGAAAACCCTGGCAACCTGAATCAAGCAATCGACGGGCTCGAATAGCAGAGATAAGAAATCGAGAAGAGGCGGAACGGATACCTTGGAAATAGAAGGTCCTCTTGCTCGGATGTTGGAAGTAGACCCTCTTCATCCCACAATCCACCACCGCTCCATGAGTCTCGAGCCAATCCATGCCTAGAATCACATCATAATCCCGAAGCTGCAACGCATACAACCTGCCTGGCATACTCCGCCCATCGATCCACACCGGAACCTGGTCGAAGCAATACGGAGTGACCATAAAGTCACCCGAAGGCAACTCCACAGCCAAATCACAGGACAACTGGGTCACCGGCTCCTCGACGTTCGACGCGAAATCCTCCGAAATAAACGAATGAGACGCGCCAGAATCAAATAAAACCCGAGCCGCACAACCCAAAATCTGAACGGTACCTTCCACGAGCTGCGACGCTACTGCCTCTGCCCTGGTCAAGTGCGTGATCTGGCCACGAGCTCTCTGCCTGCCTCCCATACTAGCTGACCTGGGTAGCGGCGGATACTGTCCCTGCTGCTGCTGCTGCTGGGAAACCTGCTGCTGCGGCGGCCTCTGAGGACAGTCACGCGCCATGTGCCCTGGCTGGTCACACCGAAAACAGATGATCGGCGCCGTGCACTGCCTGCCTGGGTGGGTCCCACTACACCGTGGACAAGGTCCTCGCGATCCACCCACCGATCCCTGTCGCTGCAAAGGAAACGGCTGCTGCACACTGCCCGATGAAGCCTGCCCCTGATCTCTGGACTTCTTCTTGCCGAACCCTCTCTTGAAGAACTTTTTGACCTTCGAGCCAAAGGACGCAGATCCTGTCACCGAAGCTGCCGATGCCGGTACTCCTGAACCACCCGACGCAGACTGAAAGAAACCCTGCTGCTGAGTAGCCGACTGCTGGCTGCGACCTGACACAGACTGCCCCTGGCTGATCGGTCCTCGAGTCCTCTGCATATCCATCTCCAAGGAAATCGCAACACGAGACGCCGTCTCGAGATCAGTGGCCCCATTCGCGATCAGATGGTGCCTCAGCTCCAGCCTCAAGCCCTGCACAAACTGCGTCGTCCTCACCCTCTCATGCTCCATAATATGAGGTGCGTACCGACCCAGCTCGACAAATCGGGCCCTGTACTGCAACACGGACATGTCACCCTGCACCAGCTCCAGAAACTCCCGCATCCGCTGCGTAGCAACAATATCTGGACAGTACGTACGCTCGAAAGCACTGACAAAGCCATCCCACTCGATCTGCTCAAGCGGACGAAGCTGAAAGGACGTCTTCCACTCGGAAGACCACCACCTCCGAGCCGTACCCTGCAACTGGTTGTAGGCCAACACCACTCTGTCCTCGACAGCACTCTTCGCAGAACTGAACACCCGCTCCATCTCATCAAGCCAATCACGAGCCGCATCAGGGTCTGCCTGGCCGCTAAAGTAAGGTGGATGGAA
Organism: Amorphophallus konjac; assembly: GCA_022559845.1. Lineage (NCBI taxonomy): Eukaryota > Viridiplantae > Streptophyta > Magnoliopsida > Alismatales > Araceae > Amorphophallus > Amorphophallus konjac. The sequence continues at coordinate 427,968,115 of CM040120.1, read as the reverse complement.
CTGCATGAAATCCCTCACTGCTCGGCCTGGCCCACCCCTGACTGACGAGCCCTCACCGGCCTCTCCGCCGAACTGCTGAGCCATGAGATGGTACATGCCACGGAGAAAACCCTCGGCCCCCGGAGCCCTCGCAGCATCCGCGGCCTCGGTAGCTCCCGGAACTCTGCTATGCTCCTCCTGGTCCCTCTGGACCCCCTGCTGGATCTCCTGGCCTCCAGCCGACTGCCCCTGCTGAGAGCGAGAACTCCTCCTCGGCGCCATCCTCGCTCCTTAAGCACAAGACAGAAAACTCAGAAACGGAAGGTCAGAATAAAACACGCGGTGCCCAATGCCAGCGTCATCTGTACATCATCGTTGTGGACTAGTGGACCACTACAATTACCTATGATTCTCATGTAATTCCACAACCGCGCTCTGATACCAGCTGTAACGACCCGAGAATCCGATTACCGGGAAGGCCCGATAACCCGAGACTCGCACCGCCACCCACGAGCCCGAAGACTCGGAAGGGTTAAAAGGATGGTGTGGAAACTACACAAGCATCACAAATAATTGCAGAAATTAAACAGTTATGATATTAAGCAGGAAATGAATTAACATTTTACATGGTCCACAATAAAATAACAACAACAGCAACAGTAGTCCACGACTAGTACAGTGACAAGAAAGAAAAGTACAGCTACACGGGGCATCCCCCGGCTCTGACCTCTGGCACTACCTCTGGGCACCCGCACCACGCTTCCGCTGCGCTCCTGACACGCTCCCCGAAGGTGGCGCCTCACCTGAAACACGGTGAAAACACGCAGGGAATGAGTCTCGGAACAAGACTCAGTAGGGATCACTCGAACCCTACCTCGAAAAACGAGAAACCACTACTCTAGCGGTAGAAAGTACCTCGGAAAGGAAAGCCCTGTCCTCTACAGAACTAGACCCTACGGCACGCAAACCGACACACGTGCCACGGTACGAGAAGACCGAAACTCAACGGTCGAACCGTCAAAACCCGAAGGTCGGAAACACACGACTGACAGTCTGACACTCCGTACTCAACAGGAGTACCACCCACTAGAAGCACAGCCGGTAGCGTCCCCTGACGTCTTACACCGCACCGCAGGTGAACCGCCTGACGTGGTAGGTCCTACCCGAGGCGCAAACACCGTACAAGTAACTACAACAAGTGACTAGCTGGGGTCACGCCCGTCGACGTGGGTCCAACCGCCCCCAACCACGTGTGCACACACAGACCGCGCGTCCCTGGTCTGGCCCTCTGACCGGTTTTCCCCTCAGCCGGACTCTGGCTGCAAGACGTGGGGCCCAACGGTAACCGGTCCACAAACCGTCTCTAAAGGTCAGCCCGTACACCACTCCCTGGTGCGACTAGCACACGCGTACTAGTAGGCTACGACTAGTGGAGGGTCACAGAAGGAGTAGACTCTCAAGTCTCGGAAAACAACGGTGCAACTGCAGGTACGAGGAACGCTCCTTGTACCAACACCGACGCACGGTGACCAGCTGCCAACAACATCTCCCGGTACACTCTGTACGACGAGAGACACACCGACGCAACCCGTACCCTTGAACGGTCCACACTGGGCCGCTCAGGGATGTGCGGTCACACAGGGACCGCACAAGGATTAGAACGGTCATATCAGGACCGTTCCACCCAGGGTCCAAACGACGGATAAACGGCCAACACAGGACCGTTCAAACAGATGTGCGGCCAACTCTTGACCGCACGTGGGTGAGGAACGGTCACCTACTGGCCGCTCGTCTCCCAACGGTAAAAAGCCTGGACGGTTAGTCCTTAGCCGCACTTGGGGAAGGGCGGCTACGGCTTAGCCGTTCAGGTGTTGTGCGGTCAGGGCCAGACCGCACATCCAACCATAGCGCTAGGGGATGTACGGCCAGCACCTGGCCGTGCAAGGGGTTATGCGGTCAGCTCCTGGCCGCACATCCCAGAGCACTGCACAACGGTCACAACCAACGGTCAAAACCCTTGGGGTTGGGCGGTAGCTGTGGGGCCGCACATTAGGATATGCGGTCCCACGATAGACCGCCCAAGCCCACTGCGCGCCAAGCCTCACCCAAAGCGCGCCGAGCCGATGAACGGTCCGAACGGAACCGCATAGGGGTTGTGCGGCCACTGGTTCGACCGCACATCGCTCACCGGCGAGAAAATGGCGAACCTCACCGGAATCGCCCAATCGGCCTCAAAACAAACCCCACGGAGGGGGAAATGGCGAGAGAAGAACCCCCAAGCCCCCTAGCATGCTCCTACGCCCTTAAACCGTGAAATCGGGGCTCAAAACGATGGATCGGACGAACTCACCCCGCGGCATGATCGACCCTTCCCGGCTCAAAATAAACCCCTCTCGACCTCGTTTCGAGCTGAAACTCACGGGGAAGGAAGACATGAGGCTAAGGAACGTCACCCTACCTCCGGTCCGCGACGAAACGCTCCGATCCGAGCTCGAAGTCGCGAAGAACGCCGCTAGAATCTCGCCTCTCCACGCCTCCCACGCTCGCCGTATGCCCGCACGATCGCCACCACGTCACCCACGTCCTCGCGCCGTCGCACCGCCGAAGTCTGCAGCCGGAACGGGGGTCGGCATGGTCGAACGGGAGAGAAGGAGGGAAAGAGCCGGCCACGGTCGCGTGAGGGAGAGAGAGGAAGAAGAAGAAAAGAGAAAAGAAGAAAAAGAAAAGAAAAGAAAATGGGAATATATAGAAAATCCGATTTTTCGGAAAAATACCGAAAATTAGAAAAATACATTTCCGGAATCCTCGGAACGCACCGATTGCAACGGTACCACTCGTGCCTCGGGGAACTGCCCGGTTCGCCCGCAGCGAGCGTCCGAAGAAAAAGCCGAAACACACACCGGAAATCGGAAAACACGCGCGGAAAAAGCCACGGAACGCCTCCGGGCCTCCGAAACGACTCCGGATCGCGCCGATCCGAACACGAAAGATGTCCGAAACGAAATTTCGGACACAACGGAGCCGGACACTCCGAAACTAGATCCGGGACCCATGAAGAAGGATCCGAAAGGTCCGGGATATTACACACTTCCAAGCAGGAACATCCAAGGGCTGGAGAGTACCTCCTGGTCGCTGATGCTCCACCTTCACCTGCTGACAGATCAGGCACCTGGCCACAAATTCTGTGACATCTCTCTTCATGCCAGGCCACCAGAACTGCCTCCGCAAGTTCCGATACATCTTCGTCGCACCCGGGTGTATAGTGTACCTGCTCCCATGAGCCTCGCATAACACCGCACGACGAACCTGCTCCTCCGCTGGGACGTACAGCCTGCCACGAAACCTCGCAGCACCGTCCTCGCCGAGCTTTACGTCAGCCATCGCAAGAATCCGGGGCAACTCAGGGTCCGCATGCTGAGCCTCTGTCACCTAACGCCGGATAGCAGGAGTGACAGTCAGACTCGCAAGCACTGCCAACCCTGGCTCCTGGGGAATATTGAGCCTAAAAGATACCTCGGGCACTTGTTCCCAGAGCCTCCACTTCCTCAACATCAAGGTACTGACTGCAACCTTCCGACTCAAGGCATCAGCGACGACATTCACCCTGCCCGGCTGATAAGACAGGGTGAAGTCATAGTCCTTCATGAACTCCATCCAACGCCTTTGTCTGAGGTTCAGATCTCTCTGCGAGAACACGTACCTCAAACTCTGATGGTCAGTAAACACCTCGAACTTCTCGCTGTACAGATAATGCCTCCAGATCTTCAGCGCGAAGATCACCGCCGCCAACTCAAGGTCATGGGTGAGGTAGTTCTCCTCATGGGGCTTTAGCTGCCGAGATGCATAAGCCACCACTCTACCATGCTGCATCAAAACAGCACCCAATCCGACCCCGGAAGCATCTGTACACACCACGAAACCTCTCGATCCAGAAGGCAAGACCAACACCGGAGCCGAGGTGAGCAATCTCTTCAGTTCCCTGAAGCTATGCTCACACTCCTCGGACCAGACGAAAGGCACATCCTTCCGCGTGAGCCTAGTCATGGGGGTCGCAATGCGAGAAAAATCCTGGATAAACCGGCGATAATAACCCGCAAGCCCCAAGAAACTTCGGATCTCCGTCACCGACCTCGGCCTCGGCCACTGTATTACTGCCTCGACCTTGGCGGGGTCCACGGAAATGCCATCACCAGAAATCACGTGCCCCAGAAAGTGTACCTCGCTGAGCCAAAACTCGCACTTGCTGAGCTTCGCATACAACTGGTGATCTCGCAATTTCTGTAGCACCACACCCAAATGGTACGCATGCTCCTCAGCAGACCGCGAATAAACAAGGATGTCATCCACGAAGATGACCACGAACTGGTCCAAATACGGATGAAACACCCTCTGCATCAAGTCCATGAAGGCTGCAGGGGCATTGGTGAGCCCAAACGGCATCACCAGAAACTCATAATGCCCGTACCTCGTACTGAATGCAGTCTTCTCCACATCGGACTCGTGAATTCTCAGCTGATAGTAACCGGACCGCAAATCAATCCGCGAGAACACTCGCGCAGACTGCAGCTGGTCGAACAAATCATCAATCCGCGGTAACGGATACTTGTTCTTAATGGTCACTTCATTCAGCTGCCGATAGTCAATGCACAACCGCAGACTACCGTCCTTCTTCTTCACGAACAACACGGGCGCACCCCAAGGGGAAAAACTAGGACGAATATACTCCTTGGCCAACAGTTCCTGCAACTGCGCCCTCAACTCCCTCAACTCAGCAGGGGCCATACGGTAGGGAGCCTTCGCCAAAGGTCCCGCACCAGGCACAACCTCGATCACGAAATCGATCTCCCGCTGGGGAGGTAATCCAGGCAACTCCTCGGGAAAAACGTCGGGAAACTCACACACCACCGCAATGTCCTCGACATCCGGCTCCATCCGGTCAGACACAACCACTGATGCGAGAAAACCCTGATAACCAGAATCAAGCAACCGACGGGCTCGAATAGCAGAGATAAGGAATCGAGAAGAGGCGGAACGGATACCTTGGAAATAGAAGGTCCTCTTGCTCGGATGCTGGAAGTAGACCTTCTTCATTCCACAATCCACCACCGCTCCATGGGTCTCGAGCCAATCCATGCCTAGAATCACATCATAATCCCAAAGCTGCAACGCATACAACCTGCCTGTCATACTCCGCCCATCGATCCAAACCGGAACCTGATCGAATCAATACAGAGTGATCATAAAGTCACCCGAAGGCAACTCCACTGCCAAATCACAGGACAACTCGGTCACCGACTCCTCGACGCTCGACGCGAAATCCTCCGAAATAAATTTATGAGACGCGCCAGAATCAAATAAAACCCGAGCCGTAGAACCCAAAATCTGAACGGTACCTTCCACGAGCTGCGACGCCACTGCCTCTGCCCTGGTCATGTGCGTGATCTGGCCCCGAGATCTCTGCCTGCCTCCCACACTAGCTGACCTAGGTAGCGGCGGATACTGTCCCTGCTGCTGCTGCTGCCTCTGCTGCTGGGGAACCTGCTGCTGCTGAGGAAACTGCTGCTGCGGCGGTCTCTGAGGACAGTCACGTGCCATATGCCCTGGCTGGTCACACCGAAAACAGATGATCGGCGCCGTGCACTGCCTGCCTGGGTGGGTCCCACCACACCGTGGACAAGGTCCTCGCGATCCACCCCCTGATCCCTGACGCTGCAAAGGAATCGGCTGCTGTACACTGCCCGATGAAGCCTGCCCCTGATCCTTGTACTTCTTACGGAAACTCTTCTTCAAGAACTTCTTGACCTTCGAGCCGAAGGACGCAGATCCTGCTACCGACGCTGCTGATGTCGGTGCTCCTGAACCACCCGACGCATGCTGGAAGAAACCCTACCGCTGGGTAGCCGGCTGCTGGCTGCGACCTGACAAGGACTTTCCCTGGCTGATCGGTCCTCGAGTCCTCTGCATATCCATCTCCAAAGAAATCGCAACACGAGACGTCGTCTCTAGATCAGTGGCCCCGTTCGCAATCAAATGGTGCCTCAGCTCCAGCCTCAAGCCCTGCACAAACTGCGTGGTCCTCACCCTCTCATGCTCCATGATATGAGGTGCGTACCGACCCAGCTCGACAAATCGGGCCCTGTACTGCAACACGGACATGTCACCCTGCACCAGCTCCAGAAACTCCCGCATCCGCTGCGTAGCAACAATATCTGGACAGTACGTACGCTCAAAAGCACTGACAAAGTTATCCCACTCGATCTGCTCAAGTGGACGAAGCTGAAAAGACGTCTTCCACTCGGAAGACCACCACCTCCGAGCCGTACCCTGTAACTGGTTGTAGGCCAACACAACTCTGTCCTCGGCAGCACTCCTCGCAGAACTGAACACTCGCTCCATCTCATCGAGCCAATCACGAGCCGCATCAGGGTCTGCCTGGCCGCTAAAGTAAGGCGGATGGAACTGCATGAAGTCCCTCACTGCTCGGCCTGGCCCACCCCTAGCTGACGAGCCCTCACCAGCTTCTCCGCCGAACTGCTGAGACATAAGCTGGTACATACCACGGAAGAAATCCTCGACCCCCGGAACTCTCGCAGCATCCGCGGCCTCGGTAGCCCCCTGTGGCGCTCTACTATGCTCCTCCTGGTCCCTCTGGACCCCCTGCTGGATCTCCTGGCCTCCAGCCGACTATCCCTGCTGAGAGCGAGAGCTCCTCCTCCGCGCCATACTCGCTCTTGAAGCAAAAGACAAAAAACACGAAAATGGCAAGGTCAAGAAAAACACACGATGCCCAATGCCAGTGTCACCTGCACATCATCGCTGTGGACTAGTGGACCACTGCAATTACCGATGATTCTCATGTAATTCCACAACCGTGCTCTGATACCAGCTGTAACGACCCGAGAATCCGATTACCGGGAAGGCCCGATAACCTGAGACTCGCACCGCCACCCACGAACCCGAAGACTCGGAAGGGTTAAAAGGATGGTGTGGAAACTATACAAGTATCACAAATAATTGCAGAAATTAAACAGTTATAATATTAAGCAGGAAATAAATTAACATTTTACATGGTCCACAATAGAAAATAACGACAATAACAATAGTCCACGACTAGTACAGTGACAAGAAAGGAAAGTACAGCTACACGGGGCATACCCCGGCTCTGACCTCTGGCACTACCTCTGGGCACCCGCACCACGCTGCACCCCAGACGCGCTCCCCTGGGGCGGCGCCACACCTGAAACACGGTGAAAACACGCAGGGAATGAGTCTCGGAATAAGACTCAGTAGGGATCACTCGAACCCTATCTCGTAAAACGAGAAATCACTACACTAGCGGTAGGAGAGTACCTCGGAAGGGAAAGCCCTGTACTCTACCAGACAAGACCCTACGGCACGTAAACCGACACATGTGCCACGGTAAGAAGACCAAAGCTCAAAGGTCAAACCGGTAAAACTCGAAGGTCAGAAACACACGACTGACAGTCTGTCACTCCGTACTCGACAGGAGTACCACCCACTAGAAGCACAGCCGGTAGCGTCCCCTGACGTCTTACACCACGCCGCAGGTGAACCGCCTGACGTGGTAGGTCCTACCCGAGGCGCAGACACCGTACAAATAACCACAAACAAGTAACTAGCTGGGGTCACGCCCATCGACGTGGGTCCAATCGCCCCCAACCACGTGTGCACACACAGACCTTACGTCACTAGGTCTGGTCCTCTGACCGGTTTTCCCCCGTAGCCGGACTCTGGCTACCGACGAGGGGCCTACGGTAACCGGTCCACAAACCGTCTCAAAGGTGAATGCCCGTACACCACTCCCAGGTGAGACCAGCACCTCGTACTGGTGGGCTACGACTAGTGGAGGGTCACTGAAGGAGTAGACTCTCAAGTCACGGAAAATAACGTCGCAACCACAAGTACGAGGAACGCTCCTTGTACCCACGCTAACGCACGGTGACGCAAACCGAAGTCACCACCTCCCGGGACCCCACGGCACCCCCACGTGTAGCCCCCACATGATGCCCCGCATCAGTCGGACTACGGGTCAGCACAGGGATCGAGACTAGCTCGTCCGGGACTCAGGCTGGCAAGGAAAAGGAGTCGCGGTCACCGGAGGGCCGCCTCCAGTGGTCGCGGTCGACCTTGGACCGCTACCACCTAGTCGTGGTCCTCCCGGGACCGCGACCACCCTGGTGCGCGAAACGTGAACGCGGTCGCTTGATGACCGTTTTCACCTGATAGCGGTCTCCAGGAGACCGCGACCAGACTCCAACGGTCAAAAACCCGTCTCGAAGACCGTGTCAGACCCCATGGTGAAAGCGGTCGCCCCCTGACCGCCACCAGCAGCGGTCAGTCGCACGACCGCGACCGCCTGCCGACAGAACGAGCCCCAACGGTCAAAAATCCTGGTGAAGGCGGTCCCCACCCGACCGCTACCAATGAAGGCGGTTACTGGTAGACCGCTACCATCTCGGAAAACCGAGAACGGCGGGAAACGGCCAAAAACACCATCCACGCCCCCATACCTCCACCGGAGAGGGGGAAATCAAAGGGGAAGACCCCTGGGGACCCCTAGCATGCATCTAAGCCATCCAAACGCGAATTCATGCATCAAATCCGTAGATCGGGCGGCTCTCCCCAAATCATGGAAAACCCCAAGCTTGCTCAAACAAGCCCCTCTCGGCCTCCCCTCGGCCTATAAATCACGGAAAAGATCGGCAAGAGGCTAAGGAACGTCACCCTACCTTAATGGAGCGAATGCTCCACCGAATCACCCGCGAATCGCGAAGAACGCTTGAAGCTTCACGAACTCCCCACGCTTGCCGCACGCCCACGAGCTCGCCTCGCCGCCACCCACGCGTCCGCGCCGTCGCCCTGCCGCCGTCAACAGCCGGGGAGGGGCTCACCGCGTCCGAATGGGAGAGAGAGGGAGAGAGGAGGGCGGCCACGGTTGAGGAAGGAAGGAGGAAGAATAAGAAGAAAGAGAAAGGAGAAAAGAAAAAAGAAAAGAAATGGGATTATATAGAAAATCTAATTTTTTGGAAAAATACCGAAAAGTAGAAAAATACATTTCCGGAATCCTCGGAACGCACCGATCGCAACGGTACCACTCGTGCCTGGGGGAACCGCCCAGTTCGCCCGCAACGAGCTTCCGAAGAAAAAGTCGAAACACACACCGGGAATCGGAAAACACGCGCGGAAAAGTAACGGAACGCCTCCGGGCCTCCGAAACAACTCCGGATCGCGCCGATCCGAACACGTAAGATGTCCGAAATTTTGGACACAACAGAGCCAGACACTCCGAAAACCAGATCCCGGACCCACGAAGAAAGGATCCGAAAGGTCCGGGATATTACACCCTCGGACCAGCACGTGGGTCCCACGGTCGTGAGTACGTGTGCCGCCGAAGCAACACAAGAAGTGGCCCATCAACCCGAAACCGCTACTCCCGGGTCCCATTGTGTCACCCTTTACCTCCCTTCGTGGAGTGGACTGTAATTTGTCTTACTGTAATTATTGTGTATTTACTATTCCTGGAGTACAAGATCGGCCGGGAAGTCATCCCCATGCCAGGCGCGTGGAGGTACCGTGTTCGCTCCTTACTCGGCACTTTGCTTAGTTCGTATATGCTTTATATGCCGCTGCTAGAGAGCATGATATGGTAACTTAGCTCGCTATTTATTAATATTCATTGCTGCTGTGAGAAAGAGCGAGATCGTCCCGTGACCCGATCCGGACACGAATTTATGAGTTGACTACCCTAGCTCTTTGCCGGTTTCTCAACCGCACACGTCCGACGCTTCCCTCGCTAGGGACGATCACGAGCTTGCTTAGAGTCCGAGGATCGCATATCCATTTGGAGTCGAGTCGCGTGTATGTCCCGCATCAGATACTCTGAGGTTACTGGGTGTACCCATGTGCCTAGAGATGTGAAACTTGCAATGGCCAGGCACCTGCGGGAGAAGAGAGTTGAGATGCAAGAAAAGGAAAAAAAAAAGAAGAAAAGAGATGAAGCGACAGTTAGCGGAAGAGCAAGCGGTAGCGACGAGGATGAATGTGCATGGACAGCTAGTGACGAAGACCAACAAGGGCATACTGACCAGCCTAATGTGTTTGTCACGGAGAATGATCCATATGAAGCGGAGTTTCGTGAGGCAGTACGTCGGAGTAGAGATGAGGCAAGACATCCCAAGGAGACGAGAGTGTGAAGCCGCGAGACGGCAAGGACCAGAGCATCAGGCAATCGTGGTTCATATATGACTCGACAACCACGGGGCATGAGGAGTTATTTCACTGGTGACCCGGGTTCACAAAGAAAAAGGACCCAATCGATTAACATTGAAGATGTAGAGCCCGGTGCACTATCCCAAGAGCATGGCAAACAAACGAGGGTGGATGCTGCATATGACCAGAAGGGGCCTAAATGGAAACTTGGACAGGCCAGAAGGACACACAGCCACCATTAAATCCGATAGATATTGCAGACTTGGAGACATTAGATCTCATTGCAGATGACGACACTTCCGAGCCCTCTATTGAGCCCCGCATCAGTGGGAGTCATGACTCCGATGATGATAGTACACCGACATGGTCTTCAGCCCATGGAGGTGGCGGTTCTCAAGGGGGTCAACGGAGTCGTTGTGGGGATACTAGTGCTGATGGCAGAGAGTATAGCAGTGGTCAAGGTAGAGGTCATGGGGGCCGTGAACATGCCGCATGCACAGAGGAGCAGCACTTCACACATGTCACGTAAGATGAGGACCATGGTGCTCCATCGCCAGGGATGAGGCGAGCAGTTGATTATTGGGATCCTACTATGGAAGTTCTATTGCAGACAGTACCAGCTATCAAGGTATGCTGTCTGATTTTGAGAGGATGAGCACACATGACTCTCAGGGATCTAGAAGCGAGTATGGACGGTCATGGCCGCAGCAGCCGATGTATCATGGTGATTCAAATAGCAGTAGTTCATTCTTCCCATCGTATCTATATCCTCATGCCCATGCTTCAATGCCGCAATATACCGAAAGATACGATCAGCCCTCAGCTGCGCCACCGCCGGTCGTGTACGCACAAGGTTCACAGCAATATGAATACTACGTACGCATGTACTAGGAGAACTATATAGATTAGATGCGTTATTAAGACTATATGTCCTATCTGCGAACCACATTTAATGTCAGATTGTTTGGAGATGGGATTTGGCCAAGTTTGAGCCCATATGAGTAGGAGTATGTATCATGTGTTTATATTTATAAGTAACTAATAATTAATTGTAAATTTCTTCATATCTTGAGTTTTGTACTTGTCATTGAAGTTACTAATGTAAAATTTTACAGCATTTGCAGGTCATCATGGACGGACGACATCACCCTGCATGGGAGCATGGTTACACTGTTGAGGGTGATCGACATGTGCACTGTAAATACTGCAGACATCGCGTCACCGGCATACACAGATTTACAGAACACCTTGCGGGAGTGGGACGCGATTGCCGTGCATGGGACCGGGTTCCAGGGGATGTCCGACATTACTTTCTGACACAGTTATGGGAGGGATATGTTTCTCGTAGCAGAGCCGGGACATCCTCCAAGATATCTCCACCACTAGCACTGGGCGGAGCAGGATCTTCCTCCACGTCCAGAGTTCGAGCAGCACCAGTACTAGCACCAGCACCAGTAGCACAGGATAGAATTGAATGTATAGATGTAGTGAGGGCTTTTTTTAGAGATTTTTATGTACCCTCCACCGCTGCACATGACCCATCATATGTGCATATAGTTACATATTTTCAATCTCACCCACATGTACCTCCACCCACTAGGATAGAGTTAGATTATACGGGTCATCAGTCTCATGTATCTGATTCTGATTGGAATTCGGGATTCACAGATGACTCAGATGAGTGAGTTTTAATATTTTATACTTCATGACTGGAGGAGAATGATGTCATTATTATGTCTATGTTTACTTTAATATATTAAGTGAGTTTTTTTATCTCTTAATAATAAGATGTTTAATTAAGAGGTGTAATATGTTATTTTTATACAATTAATTATATGTACTTTAGTATGAATCTATTATCATAGAAAAATAACTCTACATTCTAATATTTTTAAATGTATATATCATTTATTCTTTAAATAAAATTTTATAAAAATTTTATTATTTAAAAATAAAATTTAAAATTTAAAACATTCAAAAATCGCGTGCCTTGTCGAGAGAGCAGACCGGGTCGCTAGGCGACCGGCCCGACCCGACCCCTCCCGAGACAGGACTGGGTCGGCCGGGTCGACAAACCCTGCTCTAGAGTCATGTTTTTTGTCATAAAAGGCAGGAAAGATTATTTGTACATCCCTAACATCTTTCAAAATTATCTATATATCTCTATCTTTATGATATTTACCCGTAATCCCTTAAATTTTTTTAACCTCGGTAGCCATACCCCTCAGGTTACATTCCCATGAAGATAACTGCCCATACTGTTCGATTGTTTTACCCCCACAAACGTTGTTTAAAATGGTGGGTTGTTATCATTTTGCCGTGACTTCTCCCTTTGCGTCAGTGACGCCTTGCACAACCACCCCCACCAAAAGGCCCGTCTGAAGGCAAGGGTCTCTACACCGCCCTGGGAGCTCAGCAAGGCCAAGCCCCCTACGTCCAATGGGGGAGGGCGCGGACTTCACGGAGGTCCTCATGATGATGAAGCGGGCTGAGAAGTGATTCTATGGCAGGGTGGTGAACACCTTCCACGAGATGTTGACTGAGTACACCAAACACTACGGGGGGTCATAGGGGTGAGGGCATGCCATGTCGGGCCCATCACCCACTACAATGAGGATCTCGTAGATAGGCCCACGTGGAGCAGAGGCGGCGCCATTACCATCCAACAAGACAACTACTTGAGCTAGCTAGACTCGAAGGAGTCTAGCTCTGTTGTTTATGTTTAGGAGTGTTCATAATTCGGTTCAAATCAAAAAATTAAATTGAACCGTTCGATTTAGTTCGGTTCCATTCGGTTTGAAGTCGAATTCTATTCGGTTCGATTTTATAACGTGTGAAATCGAACTAAACTGAATAAGCCGAATTTGTAATTTATATTTTAATTAATATATTATATATCATTAACGTATTAAAAATATTTACAATTTTAATAACATACACATACAAACATATAAAATATAAGTATTTTTACTTTTACTGTTATTTTATATACATATAAGTCATTAAATTTAAGGGTTTTTTTTCTTTTTAGTCCCTACGAATAAACATATTTATGTTTTAGTCTCTCAAATATAATTATTATTTTTAAAATCCCTCCAATCATTTAATTCTTATTTTTAAGTCCATGTAATTTACTGACGTTAAGAAAAGAGGATATTCGGAAGAATATTCCATCCTAATATAACGGGACATGAGAAATGTTGAAAATACCCCTATTCTCTCTCTCTCTCTCTCTCTCTCTCTCTCTCTCTCTTCATCGCCTCTCTATCTCCCTTCTCTCTTTCTCTCCCCCTAGCCTTTCTCTCTCCCCAATCCAGCTCCCCCCCACCTGCAACGATGGCGTTGTTGATGGGGACGATGATGGTGGCACAAGTACGAGGATGTAGCCGGCGGGGCCTTCCTACAGACGCGGAAATCGGGAGGTGGGGGGGAGAGGGGGGAGGTTCGTCACCGGAGGTGAGAGAGTAGAGGGGAATGGGGTGCGAGAGAGAGAGGGAGGGTATGGGGTGAGATCGATGACCGACTCTGGTCAAATGTTTCGAGCTCCACCCAAGAAGGCTACAGAGCCCAAGAGAAGGGCATCGAATGGAAGATTTAAACTGGGTGAAGCTCAGCTGGTCACTGTACTTGCCAACACCTATACCTTCCTAGAGCCCAGTTCTATATGGACGATAGCTGGTCTTATGTCCCAGAGCTACCTCAAAGCTTCTGCAGCGGATCCGAGACTTGGCCCCTAAGGTTAGACCTACCTATAGGAAGCAGCCCACGCTTCTCTTTCTCACGCTCTATATTGGGCCCTCTCCCCTCTTTCTCATACTTTGAATTTCTTTCTATAGTTAGCAATATATTATCAGATTTATTGTAGACTAAAAATAAATTCAAGACACAATAAGAGGCAAATATCTTAGTTGGTTCACTTTCATTTCAATTTAAGGGTACACCAAACTAAGTTTTCTTTTTTTAGTACAGCAAACAAGTTGGACGGCATTGATTGAGTAGCTAGAGCCAATTTAATATCAGAAAAATCTAACTCCATTAAACTTGATTATTAAACGTAACAAAAGTTGAGTTGAGCGACCTTCAGTTAACCAGAGATTACGACGGAGGTACAATGGCTCCATCTCGGAGATTTTGAGATATTATAGGGATTAATACGATAGAGATATAAATATAGAGATATTTTAGAAAGATTCTAAAGGTATGGGAGTAAGTTTTCCTACTTTTTTTAGTCCACCTAAATTACCTAATAAGTTGGCAGGCATTGATTGAGTTGAGTCTATTTAATATTAGAAAAAACCGAACTCCATTAAACTTGATATTAAACGTGACAAAATTTGAACAAAACAAAAGTTAGGTAATTTAACGACTCGACCTGTTTATATGGTAAGAACTCGGGCCTTCCAAGCACCGTCGTGTCCCCGTTCACAACACTCCTTTTGGCCCTTTCTAACGCGGACGAGGGCGGAATGCGGGCGATGGAGGGTGATCGGAAGTGGCTCCACGCCCTGGTATGGGTGGTGGCGAGCGTGGGAACGGCCGCCGGGCTCCGCCCCAACGTCAGCGCCGCGCTCCAGAGGAGCTGCTTCCCGGCGGGCTTCGTCTTCGGTTCGGCCACCTCGGCTTACCAGGTCTCTACCTCTTCCTTCACAGTTGATCTCCGTCGTTTGATCATAATAAAGAGAAGTCGTGGATTGCTGGCATGTGTTGGGATGGAGGGCAGTGAGATGACCGGAGGGTGATATGCTGCTGCAGGTGGAAGGCGCCGCACGGGAAGGCGGCCGGGGACCGAGCATATGGGACGCCTTCACCCACCAGCACCCAGGTCACCCATGACGAACTCAGCCTTCTAAGACATTTTGATACGTACATCAATGACCTCTTGACGATTCACTTGATGTGTCCTGCCATCTGTGGCTTTGTTTCTGTTCTGGGTCCATACGTTGTCTTAGACATGTTGTCGCACTGCAGGTTTAAGTGCACCGCTCGACATCCATCGATTTCCACTCTATATATGCATTCATGGTCGCTAGGATGGTCTGTCCTATAGATATAATCATAATTAGGTGATGCTGTCTCGTGTCATTGCAGAGAGAATAAGTGATGGGAGCAATGGTGACGTCGCCGTGGACTTCTACCACAAATACAAGGTGCCATCTATATGTCTTCCACCTCCTGGTTTTGGTCTCACCAGGTACCTTGTGCGGCCATTGTTACGGTTGGGGCTTATTCGAAGGGGCTGTTGCAGGACGATTTGAAGGTGGTGAAGGAGCTGGGTCTGGATGCCTTCAGGTTCTCCATCTCCTGGAGCAGGATATTACCCAGTAAGCCTTCAATCACCAACCCCGCAATAGTCAATGGTGAACAATCAACAAAGATGCGATTTTTTTTTTTTAACTTTTCTCGCGTCGGGACAGATGGTAAAGGGGAAATAAACAAAGAAGGCGTTCAATACTACAACAGTCTCATCAACGATATCTTGTCCAAAGGTCTGGGCTCCATCTGAAGTCTTGTTGTTTACTTGCACATGGCCTGCTTCCAATTATTATAATTTCTAATATCTGCTGCTTCTTGTTTCCTACTGCAGGCTTGCTGCCCTTCGCCACTATCTTCCACTGGGATACCCCACAAAGCCTGGAGGACGAATACGGGGGCTTGCTGAACCACTCTATCGTGTCAGTGGCCTCACACACCCTCCTCTGTTTATATTCATCACATCTCAGATCAGAAAATAGAACAGGAAACAGTGTGAAGCAACTTGGAAAGAGGGGTTGATGTGCTTGTGAATAATGTTGGCTTTTCAGGGACGATTTCCGCGACTACGCAGAAGCGTGTTTCAGAGAATTCGGAGACCGGGTGAAGCACTGGGTCACCTTCAACGAACCCGACAACTTCTGCTACAGAGCCTACTCGATTGGAGAGCATGCGCCGGGACGGTGCTCTCCGTGGGAGGTGGGAAAGTGCAACGTCGGTGACTCGGCCACGGAGCCTTACATTGTCGGCCACCACATACTGCTCGCGCACGCCGCCACCGTCAAGCTGTACAGAGAAAGATACCAGGTCGGCTAGCTGCTTCCCCAACGTAGCAAATACTTTGAGGCCAGGGCAGAGTGTAGAATAAGACGCGCGTAACCGTTGTGGGTTTCGGTTCGTTTTGCCTTAGGGTTCTCAGCAGGGCGCCATCGGCATAACGTTGACCCCCGAATGGGCCGTCCCCCTCACAGACTCCGCATCCGACGTCGAAGCAATAAGCCGCGCCCTGGATTTCACGTTCGGATGGTGAGAGCGGTGCCATGCATTTGTGGTGGCATCTCCCTGATGATTTGCCCGGACACTGCATAACTTTTTTTATACAAACTGTGATTTGATTCGTCTCCCTCCAACTCCATTTCCTTGGCGTGGCATCCTTTATCAGGTTCATGGATCCCCTGGCGCACGGGGATTACCCACTGAGCATGAGGACGCTGGTCGGAGACCGGTTGCCGGAGTTCACCAAGGAGCAATCAGAGGTGCTCCGGGGGGCATTCGACTTCGTAGGGATCAACTACTACACTGGGAAGTACGTCTCTGACGCTCCACCCAGCGAGAGGCCGAGCTACACTACGGATGCGCGGGCTGTTCGGACAGGTGTTTGTGTTATTTCCTGCCATTTTGTTGTGGTGACATTTTATCTAAATTCCCAACAGTGTCCCTAACGAAGACACCCTCCTCTTGCAATAGATGAGCGGAACGGAGTACCCATCGGCCCTGAGGTGAGTATTGATAAGAGTATTAAGTGGGGAGATCGAGTTGATTTTTATTTATTTATTTTTTAAAAAAATCCCATGTTGAACGCCACTTGGTGCAGTTTTTTTATGATGATCTTGTTCTTTGGGCCATGTTTGGTTGCAGCATTAGCTTGGTTAATTTACAAATATTAATTTTGATATTATTTAGAGAAAATTACCAAAAAAAAAAAAATCCTACGCTAAGCTGCCTACTCATCTTAACGTAGAAGCCTGTCTTCTAATCAATTTGTGTATTTTGTTGGTCGTGGTGGATTTTGATCGATAGTGGGTACACGTACGGAGTTCGATCCTCCTTAGAAGGCTTTGATTTGGGGTTGTGGGACTTGGATCACCATATGCAGCATGCTGACTTAATTTATGGGCATGTAATCTCTTTGTAGACTGATCGCAAAGGCGTCCGTATTTACCCTGAAGGGCTGAAGGATGTGCTACTGTACGTAAAGAATAAATACGATGATCCGGTCATCTTTGTCACCGAGAACGGTAAGCAATTTGTTGCCGCATTTCATTAATTTAATTACTAGGATGCTCGTTAATTTGCCAGGTTAATTTGATGCGTCAAAATCTGACAGGGGTCGGCGAGATCAACAATTCAACATTGTCACCGGAGGAATCTCTCGATGATGACTTCAGAGTGTACTACCACCACGTGCATCTCGAAGCACTCCTCGAAGCTATCAGGTGAGCAAAATAATTAACAGCCAAACGATTTCATGTAAATTTTCATCATTTTTAATTTAACTGATGTCTTCGTGTTTTCCGGTGGCTGCAGGGAAGGGGTGAATGTGAGAGGCTACTTTGCTTGGAGTTTAATCGACAACTTCGAGTGGAACCTTGGCTACACCCTTAGATACGGCCTCATTTACGTTGATTTCAAACAAGGCCCGACGAGGCATAAGAAAAAATCCGCAATCTGGTTTCAGACGCTGCTCGCGGGGCAACATCCGGACATGTGACGGTAGCAACGTGGCACAATATTATAAATTTTATGGGTTAATCTGGATTATTGTAAAATGATCAAATATATATATCCAATGTTATATTTTTTTTCTACTTTTGAAGTTAGTTAATAACCTTGCTGCTGCACAATATCTTGTCATATAAGATAATTAAATTAGTGACCATCTTGGCCCAATTACACACTCACATGTGTGCATAAATTAAAATAAATTAATTTTTTTAAAAAAAATTATGACGTGAGACTCACGTTCTCCTAACTTGTCATATAAGACATCCCCTTCTGACGGCTCAAAAAAATTATGCCGGTGGGGGACGGATCCCGCCGATGGGGGGACGACGGGGGGGTGAGGGACGCGCAGGGGCGGTCTGTCGCCGCCGGTGGGGATGGGGGACGGGGAGGCGGTCTGCCACCGCCGCAGCGCCGGTGGGGGTGGGTGAGGGGGGGGGGGGGGTGTTGGTCCCGGAGTAGGCGAGCGGACAAGAAGGGGGGGGGTTGAATTATCCCCCACACTAGATGGCTAATTAAAAAGCTTACGCAACGGAATTAATTACTTTTAACAAGATTGAGGAAATTAACTAAACAAGGTAACTAATTCTCTCAATCTTTCCGTTCCCACACGATCATACAGACGGATATAACAAGCAAACCACGTAATCACACAGATCAAACCAAAGTGCACAGCGATTTTTAGAGTTGTTCGGGACCACGACGGGCTCCCTACGTCCATCCCTCACCAAACCTGGTGAGGCTTCACTCAGAGATAAATCTCCAACACAGAGACAACGCTCCAAACACACACGGGGACACGCCCCAACACACACACACGGAGACGGAGTCTCCCACACGATCCGACGACCGGATCACAACACACACACACACACGCTGCAACAAACGCAGCACAACGACACACACAATCTCACGCAGGCGATCAAACACGACCGTATACAC
Source organism: Amorphophallus konjac (assembly GCA_022559845.1). NCBI lineage: Eukaryota > Viridiplantae > Streptophyta > Magnoliopsida > Alismatales > Araceae > Amorphophallus > Amorphophallus konjac. The sequence continues at coordinate 427,949,212 of CM040120.1, read as the reverse complement.
AGACAGTCACACACACAAAATGTATTTTCAGGTTTGGAAAATAAACACAAATAACAATATAAGCTCAGATCGAAATAGAACACATGGCAAACATCACAAAACAACAACTAAAGGATGTAGAGATTGTTCCCCCTTTGATTTCCAAGACAAATAGAAATAGTAGTTTGAAGCTCCAGTCGGATGGTGACGATTTCAACGTCCTCTCGATCCTCTCCTCGATCCGCTGCACTTTTTCTTCTTCCACGATCTTAAAAATCTCTTGGATGAAGATCAAATCTCCCATTCTTTTCCCCTTCCTCTTCTTCTCCTCTTTCTTAACCTACAAGATAGAAAACATTAGCTCAATTGGGGATTTCTTGTCAAATTCGGAGTTCACAAGAGTGCATATATAGAAGACATGAAAAGACCATGATAACCCTTCTAGAGCCATCCAAAAAGACCCCCAATAGGTCTACCATGATCCCAAGGGCAAAGGGGTAAAAGGTTAGGCACAAGTGAGTTTATAAGACCTAGGATGGTCAAGGACAAGTCAAGACACAGATCCACAATTCCAGGGATGTCTGGAGATTTTTGTGATTAAAAAATTTAAGGAGAAGGGCTTCTTACGTTGAAGAAAATAAAGTCAACAATTGATGTCTCGGGGGGTTCGGTCGACCGGAGGTAGGTGGTCGGTCGACCTAACTTTTACAGGTGAATTTTCAGGCAGCACTGCTAATTTCGATCGACCTTAGCTACAGTGTCGGTCGAGCTAAGCTACAGGGTCGGTCAACCGAAAGCTACAGTGGTGCAGACACCCGAGCGATCGAGAAGCACGAGTCGGCGAGCCACCGGTACCGTACGCGGAGCACCACCCGAGCCACTTCGGCGTCCATCTGGCTCGGAGACAGTCTGGAGACTCCCCCTTGAGTCTTAGTATTTATGATATTTATGAGGAGTTTATTTGTGTGTAATGTGTTTTTATTCGGATTGTAATTTGAATTGTAAGGAGGGTTTTTGTGCAAAATGGGACCCCTGGTTCCCACGGGCCCCCCATCCCTCTTCCCGTTGATCCACCTCAGCCCTAGGGCCCATGTGGGGTCAGTCAACCTTCCATTGTGGGCTTCTAGAAGGTGGGACCAAAGGAGGGGATAAAGGGGGGAGCATCTCCTAGATCTCTCCTTAATTCAAGGGGGGTCCCCCCCTTTTGCATTAGTTTAATAGGTTTTGAATTTTATTTTATTTGATTCCAAATCACATGGGAGAAATAAATTGTGGACTCCCTATTGTACCACTCCCCAACCCTAGATCTAGGGATAGTTAGTGTCTTTTACCATTTCATATAAATAGATTGTATTTTCATTTGATTAGAATTAATGAATGAAAAAATCAGAATATTGTTGGAGCAAGCAAGGACCGCCCCCTTCTCCCTCTCTCCTCTCTTCTTCTTGCAGTTGGGAAGGCTGTATTCTGAGGTGGGAAGCCTCATCTATCAGGTGTGAAGTTCATCATTGTCGCTGCCGCCGTCATCGAGCCGCCGTTGCACTACCACCACCTCCGTCGGTATTCTGTCAATTGGGTGACAGCAGATCCTTCCACGAATTTCTGCTCCCAGCCACGGACTCTTCTTGAGCTCAAAATTTTAGGGTGAGTTCCAGAGGTTTCCCCAATGTCCCAGGAAAATTGCTTTGGCTTACAACTTCCAATTTCCATTTTTCCATTTTTGTCCATCTTTTCCTTCCAGATCTGCCTGTTTTCAGTCTAGATCCACAGCCACCCTGAGTTTCCCATCTTCGGACCTCCTTTGGATTTTTTATAGAACCACCAAAATTACTAGAGGTTCTACCCACCATCCCCTCCACCCAAGAATTTTCGTGGAATTTCAAAAGGCCTCCACCTATTTTATAAAAATCATTTTCAGATCCCCTTCAGTTCTGTCTGCTTCTGTCCAGATCCGACCACCCGCCAGTATAAAATAGCTTTCCCCATCCAAATCTCCACCAAATCAGTCATAAGAATTATTTACGTTTTCCTCTCTCTCTCCTCTACAATCTTCATGAGGAGGTAGAGGTCTGATTCGGAGGTTTGCCTTACAGTAAACACCAACTCCAGTCTGATATGAGACTGGGAACAAGCCAGTTCTAAAATCGCCCATCAAAAGCACAGCTCTGGTGAATTTTTTTGAGTCTCACATAGTCGAAGGACTTCGAGAGAGCTTTCCAACGATACCTCTTGTGTATCGATCCGACATTGGGAGTGATCGCAGTAGCAGATCTCGCCGGGCCGCGCGCATGAAAACAGAACCTACAGATCCGTGGGCAGTAACTCTAAGCCTTGAAGATGGGAGCAGCCCGGCCTCCGACCAGCGTTCCCGCCCGACCGCCTTCTAGGGAGGCGTGCCACTAGGGGTCTCCATCACAGCGGGACCCACCCTATTAGACTCGGAGGATAGAGCGGTCTGTGGGCCTGTGGATGCACTAAAATTTACTTGTTCAGGTGGTTCGTCTGTAAAGTGCGTGGGTGTGCCAGTCACAAAGTGACAATTTATTTGGGCACCGAAGATCCCATGGTGCGCTCGATCTGACTTCGTCAGACGATTGTGTAGTTCGTGTCGGGACCAAAACCCGTCACGCCATAAAGGTTACGGCGTCATTTACATCCCCCATACGAGGGAACACTCTTGATTAATCGCCGGGATTCAGGGCCTCATGGCCAAGAAATCAATTGCATGGAAGGTCTATTACGAGGTATTGGAATCCTCACGCGAGGGTGAGAAGAAAATCATTCGCAGTCATGTTAGTCGTGTACTGGCCATTTAATGTTCGGACGAATGTCCGGCTCGAGAAAATCGTGGTTGTCGCAGGAAAACCGGAAAGCATGTATGCCGAGGTACGGCAAATTTATTGTTTGGAAGAGCGGAAAACGTTCGGCTGAGCCTCGGTTGGAGCGGTCAAAAACCAGTAAATCTGTTGGCCCGGTGCAAGAGCAAGCTGCGACCATACTGCGGTGGGCCCCCCGCGGTCGAAACAATGTTGTGCCTCTTAGGCACAAGCATGTGCTATGTCGTTTTGATGATAGCAACATAACTTGTTTTGTGGAGAATGCATGTGTATGACTGATATAGTGCTTGATTTCTGATCTGTGCGTTGCTTTTCTAGCTGCATGTAGTTTGATGACTAGCAAGTCTATACACTGCAAGGTAAAGCATTTCATTAGTCTATACACTCTTCATGCATGTGCATAGTCTATACATTGTGCATTTCGTTGACAAGTTTGCACACTCATGAAGTCTGCACATTGGACTCTTGATCAAGTCTACACATTCATGGTTAAGACAAAGTCTATACAACGTCAGTTCATGCATTGTCTTAGGCTAAGTGTGTACAGCGTCTTAGGCAAAGTCTGTACAGCGTCAACGCACTTCATTGGAAGTGTGTACAGCGTCAACGCGTGAAGTCTGTACAGCCGTGTCATATGCTCCTAAGTCTATGCATTACTGTTCATGTATCAGTCTTCATCAAGTCTGTACATTGACATGCCAACCTCCTTGAAGTCTGCACACTAGTCTTCACTGTCAAGTCTGCACATTGGTCTTCGATTTCAAAGTGTGTACACTGGCTTCACATCTTCAAGTCTGTACAGCCGTTTGCTTTGAATTTCATGTCTATACATTGCACTGTTCCTTTCGTCTTCGTGTCATTCCCTTTATTGTATCTTCGTGTCATTTACTGTTGTTCCTCGTGTCGTTTCTTTCTGGTCCCACTGCTTCATCACGTGTCGTGATAGCCGTGGCATCTTCTGTCTTCGTGTTGTTTTCACTTCGTGCAGTCTTCTCCTAGTGTTGTCCTAACTTCGAGTCGTTTCTTTGTATTCTATCTTCGTGTTGGTTTTTCGCTTTAGACTTCGTATCTTTCTCGCTTTGACCACACTCCGTGTCGATTTCAGTTTTCGTCTTCGTGTTGTTTTCAACTCGTGTCGGTTACTGTTTCATCTCCGTGTTGTTTCATGTCTTCGTGTCGTGTTTCTGAAGCAGCTCTAATAGTTCTGATGAACTTCGAGTCGTTTCCCTGTAGACCTCGTGTCGTTCCTGTTTAGAAACCTCACCTCGTGTTGGTTTCTATTTTGTCTCCATGTTGTTCTCGTGCCGTTCTCATTACTGGTTATTATATCATGTCGTTTTTACTTCGTGCTGTAGTCACCCTGTGTATCTCGTGTCGTTCTTCTTTTTACCTCGTGTTGTTTTATAACCTTACTTCGTGTCGTTCTCTTCGTTGTGTCTGTTCTGTCACAGTGTATCTCGTGTCATTCTTTCCTTACTTCGTGCTGTAGTCACCCTGTGTATCTCATGTCGTTCTCAGTGCATCTAGTATTACTATTACATACCTCATGCAGCTTTAGTTCCTGTGGCCCTCAATTTTAATGGGTTGTATCTCCTTGCAGGTCCGAGGAAGAACATTTCCACGTGACTGGGCAGCACGTGATCCGAGGCTGAAGGACTGACAGAATGCTGACACGTGGCCAAATATCTGGGCGGGAAATGCGGAGGACACACACGCCCAGTGCTGCCCTCCTGCTGGCTGCTGCTATATATATGAGCATCCTTCCACAGAAGAAGGTAGATCGAATTGGCAAGAAGAAAAGCTTATACAGAGAGCCACGATCCAGATAGAAAGAGAAAAGAGAAAGAAGAAGAGCAGAAGGAGAAGAAGAGAGGCAGAGAGCTCGAGAAGAGTGTGAAGAGAAGAAGAAGAAGAAGAGAGAGAGAGAGAAGGAGTTCGTTCCTCAGATCTTTGGTTCAAAACCAGATCTGAGGTTGCTCATTGTTGAGCTATAGTTTGTGCTTTATTGTTTCAGCTTTCCGTTGCTGTCTTGTTCTATTTTCGTTTTCCTTTATACATTTCTTCAAGCTGTTTGTCAGCGGTTTGCAGAGGTGCTGCCTCTGGACAGCAAGCTGTGTTGCTCAGCGGGCAGTGGAGGTTTCCACTGGACAGGTAAAGCTGTAATCCTCAGCTGGCGAGACTTGGTCTCGGACGGGTTAAGCTGTATTCCCCAGCGGGTTCAAGCTGTGAGTCAGCGATGGCTAAGCTGTATTGCCCAGCGGAAGCAAGCTGTGATGCTCAGCGGTTGGCAAGCTGTGAGGCCCAGCTGATTGTTGGCAAGCTGTGTTGCCCAGCGGTTAGTGAAGCCACACTCGGGTTGAGTGTGGGGTGGATGTAGGTCTGGAGGACCGAACCACCTAAAAACCCTTGTGCATTGTGGTTTGGTTTATCTGCTTTTGCTTCCGCTAGATGATTGCATAGGGGCGCTCTAAGCGTTTGGCTTCTGGTTGAGCAGAAGAGTGGATTAGTTTTCTTAGAATAGTATAATCTGTCAAGAGAGCGAAATTCTAGTTGAGCGACTCCTTGTCTAATTCAGCCTAGTTAGCATCCTAGTGATCTCACTGTATGCTTGTTTTTGTTCTGCAACTGATTATTAGCTTTTAAGCTTGTCTAGTTTGCGAACTAGTAATTCTAGTGAGCATCATATTTTAACTGGGCGAAAGGTTTTTTAAACGGGTTATATTCATTCACCCCCCCTCTGAATACTGCACCGAACCCAACAATTGGTATCAGAGCAGTCTCTGACTTAACAGATCTAACAATCTGCAGAGGATCCTGCTAACTGTTTAGTGCATTTCAGAGTGGGTATTTTGGAATCGTTTTGATTTACGGTCTTAGTGCATCTCTGTTTGGTGCATTTCATAAGTGTGCCTCCTGCGTTCTGTATTAAGTTTCACAGAGTTAGTTCCTTGCCTTGTTTATCTGGTTGTGGTGCTTTGTTGTCGATTGCTTCGTGCCTTGAATCTGCTTGTCATCTGTTCTGATGGCTCATCCTTCGATATACAGAGGTAATGACCTTGGCCCATGGCTGGAAAAGTTGCATCGGTATGTAAACACAACCGATCCTGATTTGTGGAAGGTAATAACTCATGGTCCATACAAACTGTCGAAGGATAAATCTAAATGGACCAAGAAGGATAAGCTGAAAGACTCTGTCAATAATAGAGCTGTAGTTTTATTAAAAGAGTCAATTGACAGATCTCTAATTGAATGCATTTCTTCTTGCAGGTCTGCCAAAGATATTTTGGATAAACTGAAGTCAATCAGGAATCACAGCAAGTGCTTAATGGCTGATCATAGAAATGCTGATGATGAAACTTCATCCGAGGTAAGTTCTGAATCAGAAGGATACTCTTTTGATGAATTGATAGAGATGTATGAAAACTTGTTAGAAGTTTCCAAGAAATTGAAATATGAAAATAAAAAATTGAAAAAGAAATGTGATAGAATAAATCTGAAAGATTCATGTGAAAACTGTCCAAATATGAAAAAGTCTTATGATGCTTGCATGCTAGATGTCCAGAATCTTAAGAAACAAAATGATTCTCTAAAAATGGAAAAACAAACATAGTTGGATAAAATGTCAGAAATAGAGAATCAGTTGGATGATAAGAAAAAGGAGCATCTAAAAGGCATGCAGGAATTCACTCAAGTTAATTCTGAATTGGATAAACTGAAAATTGAGAATGAAGAATTTCAAAAGAAAATTGAAAATCTTATGGGTAGAATAAATGAAATCAATGGGGAGGCTTCACATTCTTCTTCTGCTCAATTAACTTGCCATATGTGCTCAGCTCTAAGAGAACGAAATGAAGATCTTTATGGTGAGAATGAATGGCTGAGTAAACAAATTATCTCACTTAAAGAGGATCACAAAAATCTGCTCGCTGAGAAAATTAAAGCAGAAGAAAGAGAAGATGAACTGATTGAAAAATTGGAGCACATGTCGGGAAGAGAGAGATGTGCTAATAATGAAATTCAGGATAAAAATCTTGAGGAAGAAAACACTGAATTAAAAGCTGAAGTTGAAAAACTAAAGTGGTTGAACACTAGCTTGTCTGAAAGACTTCTCACTATAGAAAAAGGGAAAGCTGTCCATGATGAAAATTCAGAAATTTTGAACAGTCTAGAACAGGAAATTGAGAAGTATAAAACTGCAAACCATGTTCTAAGCGAATGTGTTAATTGCAGTGAACAGGAAATAGCCAGTTATGAACTTCACATTGCCAGCTTGGAAGATAAAATTCATAATCTGGAAAATTCAGCTATTGAGTCTGCCAAGATTAAAGGGAAAATGAAAATTGTTGGGAAGAGGAAGGATGATAACTCTGAAGGGGGAACAAATTGCTGTTCTGATATTAAGAAAATCACTAAAAACCAGCTATATGCTACTTTTGTGAAAGGCTCTAATGTAGCTGGTACTTCAAGGCAATCCCCAAAATAAAATGAAAATCAGAAATCACCTTCAAAATCCGTTTTTCAGTTCAAAGCCCAGGAAATTGAAAAGCAAACAAAACCTGTTGAGGATAATCATAAATTGACAAGAAAGAGTCAAACAAAAAGGGCAAAGAATAATTCTGGTTATACTCTGAAATTTGTTAGCTCTGCTGAATCTGATGGGTCAATGCAAAATGCTCATGCTTCTTGTACTCATTCACATGCATCTGTGAATTCATCTGATAGAAACCATGCCCCTAGGAAATCTGATGCTTCTTGCTATTACTGTGGTAAGCATGGACATATCATGGATGATTACAGAATACTGAAAGAAGATGAGCATGCTAGTAAAACAGTGCATTCAAGGAAATCTTTTGATAGAAACCATGTCACTAAGAAATCTAATGCATCCTGTTATTATTGTGGTAAACATGGTCATTTAATGAATGCATGTTTCAAACTGAAAGAAGATAACAATGTGAATTCTAGATCTTTTGCACATGCTAATGACCCACATAGAAACAGAACTACTTCAGGCCAGCATACTATCTGTTTCACTTGCCACAAGCCTGGGCATAAGGCAAATGAATGCTGGTCAGGAAATCACAGGGGTAAAAATGAATCAAACAACAAGCATCTTAGATGCTTTGAATGTGGTAAGTATGGGCATGCAGTCAAGGACTGCTGGTTTGTTCAGGGAAATCATTTTAATTCCAAATTTGTAAGATTCCCTCCAAACAAAAATTTCTTGGGCAGAAATAAAGCTGGTCTTAAAGAAAAGACTCTTTTTTGTTATGAATGTGGAAAACCTGGCCACCGAGCTTCTGAATGTTGGTGGGCAGGTAATGGTAAATCAAAAATTCATGCTTACAACAGAAAAATTCATGCTCAGTTTCATAGGTCTCATGTTGCTGTAGATATGCATCATAGGACCAGAAAATCTGTTGGTTCACGTCATTATTGTGGAAATTTTGGACATTCTATGTCTGACTGCTCTCTAATGGAATTTGATGACAATATTGCTAAGAAATTGTTTAGAACACCTGATAGGGGTAGTGCAGGACCCAAGACTGCTTGGGTCCCTGCAAGATCATATTGATTGACTTGCTGCAGGTGTGCCTTGTAAGGAGAAATAAAAGGGGTTAACCAAGGCACTCAAAAAGAAAACCCCAGGACTCAATTCAGGTCAGTTCTGAAATCTGTTTTAATTTCATCATCTGAAATTGTTGTTTTGCTTGGTTGATTTTTGATGAACTCTTCATCTCTAGCTGATCAGTCTGCATTCCAGACTCAGCTATTGAATTCAATTCTGCATATCTGATGCTCTTCTCTTGCTATATGTTGAACTGAATTTGAATGGTCTTTAGTGTATATAGTTGAAGCACTATATAGACTCTGTGTCCATGCATGTGTTTTGTGTTAATGCATTGCATGCTTGTTATTGAATGCATACTTGGACTGATTGTGTATAGACTGATTGTCATTGCATGTGTCAATGATGCTGTTCAATGCATGAAGGACTGATTTATGTTGCATTATCCTTGTTAACCCTGGTATATCAAATGGTATGTTACTAAAAGGCAGGGAAATCTACCCGGAGGTTCCTACCATGTGTGAGATAGTCTTTGAGACCAGGTCCTCCGCCTAGTACCATGGGTCTAGTTTTCATGTAGAACAGTGTACTGCATCATATGTTGAAAAAATCTGAAAATTTAAAATGAAGATGATGCATTTGATAAATTCTCTCTCTGATTGAACAAAGCATGAATTCTTCTTGAGCATATTCTAAAATTATGAGCAGTTCATTAATTCTATTTCATGCACTTTGTCAGGGGGAGTTTGACTAATGTTGCATAGTCTGCATGTAGAACAGTCTAATGCATAGCATATTTTTGCATCATGGTGTCAGGGGGAGCTGAGAGTTCTATTCAATTCATTGAATCCTTGGTACTTCTCATTGTCCCCTTTCAACTCATTCATATTCACTGTCATCAGATGCTATGGATCATAATGCTTATTGCTATCCTTTCCCCATCATTTTCACTAAACAACAGCTTTGCATCTGGTTTAGTACATTGAATGGTGATTATTGCAATTGTTTTTCTATAAGAATCACACTTACAAATTGAAAGGAACTAAAGGTTTAACCTTTATAAATTAGAGAGTTAAGTGTCTGCACTTCAGAACTTGAGATAAAAGAAAACTTTTATATCTCTTAATCTTTATCTCATGGTAAGATTAGAAAAAGTTTTTGTAATGCCAAATGTGTTGATCTGGAAATTTCTAGAAAAGGCTAATAAGAGTGTGTAGTGATTTTTTAAACAATCACTCTAAAAGAAGTAAGGGCAGCAGTAAATAAGATCATAAATGCTATGAACTGAACAGAGTGACAGAGCAATGGCTGAATTGCACTGAGAAATTGTGATCTCCTCCAATGAAGTAGGAGAACTCATAGTCATGAAGTACTTCAGAATATCTCTGTTCAAAAGGTCAAATCTATAGAGGGAGTTCTCACTAAGTAACTGAGGGTACTGGCCTCTAATCAAGGTGTACCCTTAATATCAACAGTAAAGACTATTCCTTGTAGGTCTTGATCTGAAATAGATCTAGTAGTTTATGCCTAGTAACTTGGGGTACCTGCCTCTGATCAAGGTGTACACCTAATGTCAACAGCATAAATGCCACAGGTCTATTCACTTAGTTCAGGTTCAGAAATTGAAAAATGAAAATCAAACTGATGTAACCCTTTGAAAATCAAAAGTCTATGAGTGAAAATTGTTGTTATTAATACATATTCAAGTTACCTTTCTTGAACTTCCATGTTTAGACACAAAAGGGTATTATTTCAGACTTATCTATTAATACAATGTGCCCTAGATTCATTGCTATAAATGGAATCAATAAACTCTTTTTCAGGGGTCAGGTTCTTTACTCTAGATTTATCACTGTTAAACCTGAATTTTTGAAAATTGTAGGTTGATGATTCTTATACTTTAACAGTTGTTTATAATCATGCTTCCTTTCTGAACCTATGATTCAGCTGTTGTCAAGTGACCCTCCTACCTTCTCTACCATGTTTATCTGTTCATATTCCTTCTCAAAGAGGGAGCTTTTATTTAGGGGGAGAAATAATTCAGAGGAGTCTTACATTCAGGGGGAGAATGTTCTAGAGGAATTTGCATGTATATTGCACTTTGCACTCATATTTTTACTATTTTTCTCTTTTTGATCATGTCAAAGGGGGAGAAAATCTTGTGTGTGACTCACTGTCACATTGTGTTGCCATCATCAAAAAGGGGGAGAATGTTGTGCCTCTTATGCACAAGCATGTGCTATGTCGTTTTGATGATAGCAACGTAACTTGTTTTGTGGAGAATGCATGTGTATGACTGATATAGTGCTTGATTTCTGATCTGTGCGTTGCTTTTCTATCTGCATGTAGTTTGATGACTAGCAAGTCTATACACTGCAGGGTAAAGCATTTCATTAGTCTATACACTCTTCATGCATGTGCATAGTCTATACATTGTGCATTTCGTTGACAAGTTTGCACACTCATGAAGTCTGCACATTGGACTCTTGATCAAGTCTACACATTCATGGTTAAGACAAAGTCTATACAACGTCAGTTCATGCATTGTCTTAGGCTAAGTGTGTACAGCGTCTTAGGCAAAGTCTGTACAGCGTCAACGCACTTCATTGGAAGTGTGTACAGCGTCAACGCGTGAAGTCTGTACAGCCGTGTCATATGCTCCTAAGTCTATGCATTACTGTTCATGTATCAGTCTTCATCAAGTCTGTACATTGACACGCCAGCCTCCTTGAAGTCTGCACACTAGTCTTCACTGTCAAGTCTGCACATTGGTCTTCGATTTCAAAGTCTGTACACTGACTTCACATCTTCAAGTCTGTACAGCCGTTTGCTTTGAATTTCATGTCTATACATTGCACTGTTCCTTTCGTCTTCGTGTCATTCCCTTTATTGTGTCTTCGTGTCACTTACTGTTGTTCCTCGTGTCGTTTCTTTCTGGTCCCACTGCTTCATCACGTGTCAATGTGCAGACTTGATGAAGACTGATACATGAACAATAATGCATAGACTTAGGAGCATATGACACGGCTGTACAGACTTCACGCGTTGACGCTGTACGCACTTCTACATACAGCGTCAACGCGTAAAGTCTGTACAGCCGTGTCATATGCTCCTAAGTCTATGCATTACTGTTCATGTATCAGTCTTCATCAAGTCTGTACATTGACACGTGATGAAGCAGTGGGACCAGAAAGAAACGACACGAGGAACAACAGTAAATGACACGAAGACACAATAAAGGGAATGACACGAAGACGAAAGGAACAGTGCAATGTATAGACATGAAATTCAAAGCAAACGGCTGTACAGACTTGAAGATGTGAAGCCAGTGTACACACTTTGAAATCGAAGACCAATGTGCAGACTTGACAGTGAAGACTAGTGTGCAGACTTCAAGGAGGTTGGCGTGTCAATGTACAGACTTGATGAAGACTGATACATGAACAGTAATGCATAGACTTAGGAGCATATGACACGGCTGTACACACTTCACGCGTTGACGCTGTACACACTTCCAATGAAGTGCGTTGACGCTGTACAGACTTTGCCTAAGACGCTGTACACACTTAGCCTAAGACAATGCATGAACTGGCTTCACATCTTCAAGTCTGTACAGCCGTTTGCTTTGAATTTCATGTCTATACATTGCACTGTTCCTTTCATCTTCGTGTCATTCCCTTTATTGTGTCTTCGTGTCATTTACTGTTCTTCCTCGTGTCGTTTCTTTCTGGTCCCACTGCTTCATCACGTGTCGTGATAGCCGTGGCATCTTCTGTCTTCGTGTTGTTTTCACTTCGTGCAGTCTTCTCCTAGTGTTGTCCTAACTTCGAGTCGTTTCTTTGTATTCTGTCTTCGTGTTGGTTTTTCGCTTTAGACTTCGTGTCTTTCTCGCTTTGACCACACTCCGTGTCGATTTCAGTTTTCGTCTTCGTGTTGTTTTCAACTCGTGTCGGTTACTGTTTCATCTCCGTGTTGTTTCATGTCTTCGTGTCGTGTTTCTGAAGTAGCTCTAATAGTTCTGATGAACTTCGAGTCGTTTCCCTGTAGACCTCGTGTCGTTCCTATTTAGAAACCTCACCTCGTGTTGGTTTCTGTTTTGTCTCCATGTTGTTCTCGTGCCGTTCTCATTACTGGTTATTATATCATGTCGTTTTTACTTCGTGCTGTAGTCACCCTGTGTATCTCGTGTCGTTCTTCTTTTTACCTCGTGTTGTTTTATAACCTCACTTCGTGTCGTTCTCTTCGTTGTGTCTGTTCTGTCACAGTGTATCTCGTGTCATTCTTTCCTTACTTCGTGCTGCAGTCACCCTGTGTATCTCGTGTCGTTCTCAGTGCATCTAGTATTACTATTACATACCTCATGCAGCTTTAGTTCCTGTGGCCCTCAGTTTTAATGGGTTGTATCTCCTTGCAGGTCCGAGGAAGAACATTTCCACGTGACTGGGCAGCACGTGATCCGAGGTTGAAGGACTGATAGAATGCTGACACGTGGCCAAATATCTGGGCGGGAAATGCGGAGGACACACACGCCCAGTGCTGCCCTCCTGCTGGCTGCTGCTATATATATGAGCCTCCTTCCACAGAAGAAGGTAGATCGAATTGGCAAGAAGAAAAGCACATACAGAGAGCCACGATCCAGATAGAAAGAGAAAAGAGAAAGAAGAAGAGCAGAAGGAGAAGAAGAGAGGCAGAGAGCTCGAGAAGAGTGTGAAGAGAAGAAGAAGAAGAGAGAGAGAGAGAAGGAGTTCGTTCCTCAGATCTTTGGTTCAAAACCAGATCTGAGGTTGCTCATTGTTGAGCTATAGTTTGTGCTTTATTGTTTCAGCTTTCCGTTACTGTCTTGTTCTATTTTCGTTTTCCTTTATACATTTCTTCAAGCTGTTTGTCAGCGGTTTGCAGAGGTGCTGCCTCTGGACAGCAAGCTGTGTTGCTCAGCGGGCAGTGGAGGTTTCCACTGGACAGGTAAAGCTGTAATCCTCAGCTGGCGAGACTTGGTCTCGGACGGGTTAAGCTGTATTCCCCAGCGGGTTCAAGCTGTGAGTCAGCGATGGCTAAGCTGTATTGCCCAGCGGAAGCAAGCTGTGATGCTCAGCGGTTGGCAAGCTGTGAGGCCCAGCTGATTGTTGGCAAGCTGTGTTGCCCAGCGGTTAGTGAAGCCACACTCGGGTTGAGTGTGGGGTGGATGTAGGTCTGGAGGACCGAACCACCTAAAAACCCTTGTGCATTGTGGTTTGGTTTATCTGCTTTTGCTTCCGCTAGATGATTGCATAGGGGCGCTCTAAGCGTTTGGCTTCTGGTTGAGCAGAAGAGTGGATTAGTTTTCTTAGAATAGTATAATCTGTCAAGAGAGCGAAATTCTAGTTGAGCGACTCCTTGTCTAATTCAGCCTAGTTAGCATCCTAGTGATCTCACTGTATGCTTGTTTTTGTTCTGCAACTGATTATTAGCTTTTAAGCTTGTCTAGTTTGCGAACTAGTAATTCTAGTGAGCATCATATTTTAACTGGGCGAAAGGTTTTTTAAACGGGTTATATTCATTCACCCCCCCTCTGAATACTGCACCGAACCCAACAAACAAGACTTGCATGAGCGTCATTAATATTTCCTGTGCCAAGGGGCAACGAGGGAATATCCCTCGAATCGGCTGAAAAGCCCTTTGTCTAGGGAAGCGGACGTTCGAAACATGTCAGTCATTTGGGAGACCGTTTAATATTCAGACGGGTGTCCAGCTTGAGAATATCATAATCGTCGCAGGAGGACCTGGAACATATGTATGCCGTGATATGGCAAATACATTATTCCGAGACACTGAAAACATTCGGTTAAATCTCGGTTAGTGTAGCAGGAAACTAGCGAATTTATTGGCCCGGGGCGAGATCGAGTCGGGACCATACCGGGGTCGCCTCCCGCGGTCCAAACGGGGCTTGCGTGGGCATCATTAATGTTCCCGGTGCCGGAGGGCAATGGGGAAGAGTCCCGGGACTAGATTCCAAAACCAAAACATGTTCGAAGGAAGCGAGCTATAGGCCGAGGGCGTGGGTCAGACAATGACTATAATCGGGACGGACCCGAGGTCCAAGCACAGCCCACAAAGGCCTTATTGATATTCCCATGTATAGGGTCCAGGGATGACAGGAGTCATCTCGTTCTATTCAGATTTCTGTCGGTCACTTGCGGACCACTTGATATTCGGAAAAGGGTCCATATTGAAGGTGCGACGTAGATAGGAACAACCCCGTACAAATGTATGCCGAGTTTGTAGCAATTTCAATGAAAGGGCGGGAACGAATCCTGATAGGGTGAATCCGATTTGACGAGCTATCGGCCCGGAGTAATACTGGGTCACGACCACGTCGGGGAAGGAGCCGTCGGCCATGTTAGTTGCTCACGGGTCTTTTCATGTTCAGACACAGGTCCGTAATAGAAACACGACGAAAACCGAGGTGAACCCGTTCAAATGTCTGCCGAACGTGCGGTAATTTTAGTAGTGGCTCGGAAGGGATCCGGCCTGAGAAATGAGTCCGGTTTAATCGGAATGTCAGCCCGAGGCGAGGTCGGGCCATGGCCATTTTGGGATAATTCCCAAGGCTCAGTCCCAACCTGGAAGGGCGGCATTGTTGTTCCTTCAGCATCGGGTCACGGGAGAGACGGGGCTGCAACATGGACCCTGGTTTTTTTTTTATCTAAGATTTTAATTATATGTTCCTCTCTTTCCTCTTGCTGTTCATTTCTTCTTTATGCATTTGTTCCGAATGATTCCTCCCCCCTTTTTGTTTATTATTATTATTATTTCCCCCCCCCCCTTTTTTCATTATCACTATTTCACATTTTTGTTTGTTTCCTGTATATATTCGGATTTCTTCATTTATCATAATTTTCATTAATTTATTTATTTATTATTATTATTATCACCAATGTCATTATCATCATATGTTATATGTGTATGTTTCCCGGAGGGAGAGGGCCGCTGGAGGGTGTACCGGCTAGGGGTATGGAAAGCGTGCCGATGAGGGCGCCCCAAGGCGTACCGGCGAAGGGAGAAGGGGGTGCACCGAAGAAGGCCCCAAGGAGAGTGTGCCACTGGAGGGTGTTGGAGGGCGTGCCGGGCTGACTCGAAGTCTATACAACATCTGCTAGCACACATGCAGAGTCTGTACATCGTCCATTTGCTGCAACTCAAAGTCTATACACTGGCTGGTTGCTGTAACCCAAAGTCTGTACATTGGCTGGTTGCATGCATACAAGGTTTGTACATTCATCAGCTCAAAGTCTGTACATTGTCTATTTACTGCAACTCAAAGTCTATACATTGGCTGGTTGCATGCACACAAAATCTATACGTCCATCAGCTCAAAGTATGTACATTGGCTGGTCGCTGCGACACAAAGTCTGTACATTCATCAGCTCAAAGTCTATACATTGGCTGCATTCATCAGCTCGAAGTCTACACATTGGATGCATTCATCAACACGAAGTCTACATATTGGCTGATCACCGCAACACAAAGTCTGTACATTCATCAGTCCAAAGTCTATACATTGGCTGGTCACCGCAACACAAAGTCTGTACGTCGGATGGTCGCATGTATACAAAGTATGTACGTTCATCAGCTCAAAGTCTGTACAATGTCTATGCGACCAACGCACAAAGTCTATACATCCTTCAGCTCAAAGTCTGTACGTTGTCGATTTGCTGTAGCTCAAAGTCTATACATTGGCCAGCTCAAAGTCTGTACGTTGTCCATTGGCTGCAGCTCAAAGTCTATATGTTGGCCAGCTCAAAGTCTGTACGTTGTCCATTGGCTGCAGCTCAAAGTCTATACATTGGCCAGCTCAAAGTTTATACATTGGCCAGCTCAAAGTCTGTACGGTGTCCATTGGCTGTAGCTCAAAGTCTATACGTTGGCCAGCTCAAAGTCTGTACGTTGTCCATTAGCTGCAGCTCAAAGTCTGTACGTTGTCCATTGGCTGCAGCTCAAAGTCTATACGTTGGCCAGCTCAAAGTCTGTATGTTATCCATTGGCTGCAACTCAAAGTCCATACATTGGCCAGCTCAAAGTCTGTACGTTGTCCATTGGCTGCAGCTCAAAGTCTATACATTGTGCTCCACTTCGCGAAAGACCATTCCACGTGAGACGACGAGGAGGAGAGGGTGTGGGTGGGGAGGAGCGTGCCGCTGAAGGGCCAAGAAGGTGTGTCGTTGAAGGGAAGGTAGAGTGTGTCGTGGGGGGGGGGGGGGGTTGATAGGGTGTACCGGCTAGGGCTGGAACAGACGTGCCAATGAAGGCCCACTCCTCTGTTACTTATTTTTAAGGCTTTTCTTTTCTTCTTTTCTTTGATTTCTGCGTAGTTTTATACAAATCTTTTCTCCTTCTTCTTGCAATCTGTTGTTGTTCTATTTATTTGTTGCTTTTGTTATCTTTTGCTATGTATTTATTATCCCATTTGTTTGTTGCGTCCTTTTGCCTTTCAACGTCTTGTTATTTTCTAACAAAAATTCGGCAGCATCTCCCCTTGACCCGAGCGTAAGGGAGATAAAGGGAACGCGCCCACAGGGAGTGGCGGAACCCGTCAACTGGAGGTGCGTGCCCAAAGGCGGTAGTACCTTTAATGAATCCTCGGAAAACTCGAAAGCAGTGATGGATAGGGGGGGGGGAACCTCTGGAACTAATCAGGGGCGTGCCGGGCTAGGGAGGCCAAAGGGTGTGCTGGGCTGAGGGGCACAAGGGTGTGCCGGGCTAGCATGGTTAAGGGTGTGCCGGCTGGGTGGATCAAGGCATGTGTCGGCCAGAAGGAGTTAAGGCGTACCAGGCTGGCTGGTTCGAGGGTGCATCGGGCTGAAGAAGCCAAGGGTGCACCGGCTGGGAAGGGCCAAGGGTGTGCCGGCCTAAAGAGGTTGAGGGGCATCGGTGAAGTAAAAGGGTTTACGGGCTAGGTTAAATCTAGGCCAGGTAGTGCGTTAGTTGGCTAAGGGAAAGGGATCAGGACTGTTTGGGGAAGCAATGGGCCTGAACAGGGGCAATGGGCTTGGGTTGTGTCTGGGAAGGGAGTGGATGCTGTCCAGAAGGGAAACCCGCCCTTGCTGAATCATGAGATCGATGGAAGAGGCTATCATCAGCCTAATATATATATTGGTTAATGCGAACGAGAGAATCCAAGAAGAACATGGGAGAGAGAAAGAGAGCAAACCACGAAACACATAGCCGAGCAAAAGCTATCCAACAACAAAAAAAAGGGAAGAAGAAAAAAAACATTCTTCTTTCATTCATAAAAAAGGGTGGCCGGGCCACGTTCGAGGCTGTACAATGAGATGAGGAGAGGGAAGAAGCAGTAAAAATAGGGGAGAAAGGAGACTGAAGAGGGAACCGGGGGTCCAGGATGGGGCCAAGACCCTCTGGGACACTCCCTATTACATTCACGGACTCTCTCCCCCTCCCTTACTCTCCATTGCTTACTCTCTCTCTCTCTCTTCTGCTAGCTTCTTCTTCTTCCCGAAACTCCCTGGGCTTGCCGAGCTTGGGAGGATGGAATTCTCCTTCTTCCTCTTCCCTCTTCTCCCCGCGTCTGAGTAGGACTCTCGGTCTATGTTTTTTTCATCTCCCTGTGTGTGTATCCTTCCGTGTCTCCGCGCCCCTCTTTTTCGTCGGAGCGAGGGGCTCTTATACCCCTGGTCAGGCCGACGAATTCTGAGGACGGGAGTAGGTGGGGCGAGGATAGCCCAGCAAGGTGCAGGCATGGGCCTGCCATGCTTTCGCTGCGTTCCGAGGGCTACAAGCGTTGGCCGGCATGGATGGGCTGAACGCTGTGCCGCTGGGGGCTGAGGAAGGCGTGCCGCTGGAGAGCCTCGCAGGTGTGCCGCTGAAGGCCTTCACAAGTGTGCTGCTGGAAGACCCAAGAAGTGTGCCGCTGAAGGCTTGAAATAGTGTGCCGTTGAAGGCTTGAAATAGTGTGCCGTTGAAGGCCCGAAATAGTGTGCCGTTGAAGGCTTAAAATAGTGTGCCGTTGAAGGCCCGAAATAGTGTGCCGTTGAAGGTTTAAAATAGTGTGCCGTTGAAGGCCCGAAATAGTGTGCCGTTGAAGGATTAAAATAGTGTGCCATTGAAGGCCCGAAATAGTGTGCCGTTGAAGGCTTAAAATAGTGTGCCGTTGAAGGCGGCAGAGGGTGTGCCGTTGAACGGGCCAAAAGGTGCGTGCCGTTGAAGGCACATGAGGTGTGCCATTGAAGGCACATGGGGCGTGCCGTTGAAGGCCATTGGAGCGTGCCGCTGAAGGCATATGGGGCGTGCCGTTGAAGGCCATTGGGGGTGTGCCGCTGAAGGCCTATAGGGCGTGCCGCTGAGAGGGGCCAGGGGCGTGCCGCTGAAGGGCCTTGGGCGTGCCGTTGAACGGCTAAATGGGCAGTTTTGAGCCCGTTGTGAGCACGAGTTGTGGCCCGTTTAATTTTCTTCGAGGCCCATGGATTGTGGGGCTCTTGGTGGTTGATTTCTCTTCACTGTCGTGACTCCGGAGGCGGCCTCACACAGCGTGTGTTGATGTTCAGAGAGTCCGGATGGCCCTCTTTCTTAGCAGTCTCTTCAGTTGAAGTCGTTGCTGATGCCGGGCTAATTGGGACGCACGGGCATGCAACTTTGCATGTCCAAAAATGCCCCCCTCCCACGGGTAGCGTAGGCGAGGGATGAGCCGGGCGGTGCCCGTGGGTGTACTGGTCTCTTCTTTTCTTTGTTGGCGCCGACAGGATGTCTGTCGGGTGTTGACATGGCATGGTTGTCTCTTCTTCTCTTTGTCAGCGCCGAGGGGGGGGGCGCCGGGGACTGACGTAGAATGTTGGTCTCTTTGCCTCTTCATCAGAGCCTGACGGGGTGCCGGGAACGGAAGCAGTACATCGGCCCCTTCATCTCTTCATCGGTGCCGACGGGGTGCCGAGAACTGAACCAGTACGTTGATCTCTTCGTCTCTTCATCAGTGCCGACGGGGTGCCGGGAACTGACGCAGTATGTTGGTCTCTTCTTCTCTTCACCAGTGTCGACAGGGTGTCGGGAGCCGATGTGGTATGCCGGTCTCTTCTTCTCTTCATCAGTGCCGACGGGGTGTCGGGAACTGACGTGGTATGTCGGTCTCTTCTTCTCTTCATCAGTGCCGACGGGGTGTCGGGAACTGACGTGGTATGTCGGTCTCTTTGTCTCTTCATCAGCGCTGACAGGGTGTCGGATGCTGACATGGTACGCTGGCCTCTTCTTCTCTTCATCAGTGCCGACGGGGTGTCGAGGGCTGACAGGGTTTGTTGGTCTCTTCTGCTGATCTCTTCTTCTCTTCGTCAGTGTCGACAGGGCGTCGAGAGCTGACAGGGTTTGTTGATCCCTTTGTCTCTTCGTCAGTGCCGACGGGGTGTCGGGAGCTGACATGGTTTATTGGTCTCTTTATCTCTTCGTCAACGCCGACAGGGTGCCGGGGGCTGACCTGGTTTGTTGGTCTCTTTATCTTTTCGTCAGTGCTGACAGGGTGCCAGGAGCTGACATGGTTTGTTGATCTCTTTGTCACTTCGTTAGTGCCGACGCGGTGTCGGGAGCTGACCTGGTTTTTTGGTCTCTTTGTCTCTTCGTCAGCGCCGATAAGGTGCCAGGAGCTGACATGGTTTGTTGGTCTCTTTGTCTCTTCATCAGCGCCGACGGGGTGTCGGGAGCTGACCTGGTTTGTTGGTCTCTTTGTCTCTTCGTCAGCGCCGACAGGGTGCCGGGAGCTGACATGGTTTGTTGGTCTCTTTGTCTCTTCATCAGCGCCGATGGGGTGTCGGGAGCTAACCTGGTTTGTTGGTCTCTTTGTCTCTTCGTCAGCGTCGACAGAGTGACGGGAGCTGACCTGGTTTGTTGGTCTCTTTGTCTCTTCGTCAGCGCCGACAGGGTGCCGGGGGCTGACCTGGTTTATTGGTCTCTTTATCTTTTCATCAGTGCCGACAGGGTGCCGGGAGATGACATGGTTTGTTGGTATCTTTGTCTCTTCATCAGCGTCGATGGGGTGTCGGGAGCTGACCTGGTTTGTTGGTCTCTTTGTCTCTTCGTCAGTGCCGACAGGGTGCCGGGAGCTGACATGGTTTGTTGGTCTCTTTATCTCTTCGTTAGCGCCGACAGGGTGCCGGGGGCTGACCTGGTTTGTTGGTCTCTTTGTCTCTTCGTCAGTGCCGACAGGGTGCCGGGAGCTGACATGATATGTTGGTCTCTTTGTCTCTTCGTCATCGCCGACAGGGTGTCGGGGGCTGACCTGGTTTGTTGGTCTCTTTGTCTCTTCGTCAGCGGCGACAGGGTGCTGGGAGCTGACCTGATTTGTTGGTCTCTTTGTCTCTTCGTCAGTGTCGACAGGGTGCCGGGAGCTGACATGGTTTGTTGGTCTCTTTGTCTTTTCATCAGTGCCGACGGGGTGTCGGGAACTGAAGCAGTATGTTGGTCTCTTCATCAGTGCCAATGGGGTGCCGGGAACTGAAGCAGTATGTTGGTCTCTTCATCAGTGCCAACGGGGTGCCGGGAACTGAAGCAGTATGCTGGTCTCTTCATCAGTGCCGACGGGGGGCCGGGAACTGACGTGGTTTGTTTTTCTCTTCTTCTCTTCGTCAGTGCCGATAGGATGCCGGGAGCTGACATGGTTTGTTGATCTCTTTGTCTCTTGGTCAGTGCCGACAGGGTGCCTGGCGCTGACATGGTATGTTGGTCTCTTGGTCTCTTTTCCTTCTTTTCTTTCTCCTCTCTTTTCTCTTCTTCTCTTCCTTTTCGTCTCTTCTCTTTTTTTGGTCATCTCTTTTTTTGTTCTTTTTGTTGTTGTTCTTTTTTTTCTCTTCTCTTCTTCCCTTCTTTTTCTCTTCTTTTTTTTTTTTGAAGAACTCCAGGTGGCTGTTGGCGTGGATGCCAATGATATAAGAGCTGTAGGCACAGCGGCCGATAATTGAAAGCTGTTGACACGGGGGCCAATAATTGAAAAGCTATCGACCCGAAGGCCGATGACTAATAGCTGTCGGCTCAGGGGCCGATAATTGAAAGCTGTTGGCATGAGAGCCAATAATTGAAAAGCTGTCGACTCGAAGGCCGATGATTAGAAAGCTGTCGGCTCAGGGGTTGATGATTGAAAATCTGTCGACCCGAAGGCCGATGATTAGAAAGTTATCGGCTCAGGGGCCGATGATTGAAAAGCTGTAGACCCGAAGGCCGATGATTAGAAAGCTGTCGGCTCAGGGGCCGATGATTGAAATGCTGTCGACCTGAAGGCCGATGATTAGAAAGCTGTCGGCTCAGGGGCCGATGATTGAAAAGATGTTGGCTCAGGAGCCGATAAGGGAGGTCAAAACAGCCAAGGCTGGGAGCGGGTTTAAAGAGCCGAAGTTGGGGATTAACGAGCCGCGAAGGCAAGAGGTAGGCCATGGGGGCCAAGACTGGGTTCTACGAGCCGGAGCTAGGAAAGTAGGCTTCGATGGCCGAAATTGAGTTTATTGCATACGCACATTCTTGTTATTTTATTATTTTTAATATTTTTATGTTGTTTTTTTATCATTTTTTTTCTTTATCTTCTCTCTCTTTTTTTTAAGCATGCAAGCATTCATTAGTAGGCATAACATAGATATAAGTAAGGCAGCTCCCTCTATAGGGGATAGGATAGAGACATCACCCATAATTCGTAGATACGGCGCGGGCCACGAGACACAATTGAGGGGTGGTGCGCCCGTCAAGAGGATATCGCATGTCTTGCATGCATAGCCTAAATTCACGCATTTCACCTGAAGTAATTCTCTGTGGCGTGACAGTGCAAATGTGTGAGCAAAGAGCCCTGACCATAGGGATATGCAGGTTTTCCTGGTGACACTCGAGGATCACTCTAGCGCCTGCACATTAGTTTCAGGCTCTCGATTTTGGTAGCTTCGCACAGCCCTGTGGATCCTAATTAGAAATCCACTTAAACAATAAATAAAAGTATGGGAAGAAAAAGCATGCACGAGGTGCAAAATAGGAGATGTGATCGCCAGAGACGCGAAGGCCTCAAAAATATAACAATAATAATCAAGGGAGGGATCGCGAAAAATACCTTGAAACGCGGGGATGTGAGTGCTCCTTTCTCTTCTAGATCGGCCGGCCGATGAAGAGAGTTCTTCTCAATTTGATTACCCTTACAAAATCAACAAACACCAATAAAGAAATTGAATTAGAAATATGGTGAGTGTAGCATCAAATTCTTAATAAAAATATGAGCATGAAAGTATGTGCAAGAACACACCTTAAGGGTGGTTGCCCCTAAACCCCTATGCAAAGAGGGTGGGAAAATATGATGAATGCAAAAGATGATGTAAAATATATAAAAGATGTGTGCGAGAGTGCACTGTGGAGACCTCAACACGGTTGAGAGATATGAGATTAACAATAGCGATGCATGCGTGCATGTGTGAACCGATGCAAAACAAAAAACAAAAAAAATAAAAATAAGAGAAAAAGCCTGTGCGTGGGCTTTGATATTCAAGGGGGAAGGAAGCTTCAGAAGGATGAAGAGATGCTTTGCGTGCAGCTTCTCCCTCAGCCAAACCACAGCAGCAACCTGCAAGAAGAAAAACGAAAGAAAAAGAAAAGCGGAGGGGAAGGAAGGGAACCGAACCTAGTTAACAGAGACCTAAGTCTCTATTAATAGGTTGAAGAGAAGATAAGAAGGGGCAAGAGTCCTACGGAGGCAAGATTCCAATCCCAATCGAAGAAGGTGGCCAACGAAGGCAATGACTCTCTGGGAAAGGGTTGCTTTCGTTTAGAACCCAAAAGATAAAACACGACTTAAACAAGGGCGTCAATTCAAGAATTGACGACCTGACCAAGGGCATTACTTAAAACACGCCTTCAACAAAGGCGTCAATTCAAAAAATAATTTTTTTTAGAAAAAACCTTCCCTTTATTTGACATTTGTAAAAGACGCCTGAGGGAGAAAACGTCAATTTTAGAATTGACGACATGCAAAGAGACGTTATTTTAATTTAACACGAATTTATTGAAAAAGATGCCTTGCACAAGGGCGTTAAAATTAGCCAAAAGAATTGACGACCTAATCAAGGTCGTTAATTCAAAAATATTCAAAATAGGGTCATTTTTTATTTCTCAATATTATTTTCTCATTTTTTAGGTGGAGGTGCATCTCAATGTGCTGATTCCAACGACTATTTTTGCGTATTTTTCTCACACCCGGAAGTCCACCAAATCACCTCTTAAAGGGGGTTGAAAATAATATTAAAATATTCAATTTGAAAAGTGACGCCCTCACATGTTTCGTGATTTCAATTTTTTTATTTTTTATTTTATTAAAAATTAAAATAACGTCTCTTGTTAAGTCGTTAATTCATAAAAAAATCTGAAAAATCCTCAAAAAATCTAGAAAAATGGGAAAATGAGAGGAATTGACGCCGAATGGAAGTGGCGTCAATTTTTAAGAAACGCCCAAGGCTAAGTCGTTATTTAAAAGACGCCCCATGTCAAGTCGTTAATTCTGAAAAATTCATAAAAATAGAGAAAAATGCTCAGAAAATCTAAAAAAATCCAGAAAAATAGGAAAAAATAAGAAAAGAGAGAAAAAAAGGGAGAAATCCAAGAAAAGTGGGAAAAACCACTCAAACAGAGGTAATTTGAGGGTCAAATTGGGGCATTACAAGGTAATATGTGATGCACTCACAGTAACGTCAATTTTGACGTGTCTACAAGCCCCTCGTTTATTTATTTTGGTAGTGGGTTTCACCGTTCGGCGCGAGTCTCCTCATATGTCTCAATGGTGATTCCCGGCTAATAGGACTAATCCTTATTATAATTCGCTTCACCATTTCGCGCGAGTCTCCTCATGTGTCTCAATGGGGATTCCCGGCTACTCGGATTCACGTGTCTCTCTCTTTTTTTTCCTCTCCCTTTTTTTTTCTCTTTTTTTTTACAGTGGGGGTAGACAGCTTTTTCCTCACGATTACCTTTCACGCGAGTGCAGGAATTCAAGTCTCCGTAGAGTGCTAAGAAGAAATTCGGACAATCCCTATAGTCGAAGGCTATTGAACACATTAAGTGCTAAGTGTGGGAGCGTTGCCTCAGGTTTATTTTGTGAGTTGGGCTTAGCGATTCAGCCATGACTCTTCCCCTTGACGTGTGCACCCGCCATAATTGGGTTCCCTTCGAGCGTGTGTCATGACGCCCTTGCATTCGGAATCGGGGTGATATTATTTAGTAAGGAAACACGGTCCTAGAAAATTCCAAGGAGGTGTATCATTCTATATTAAGCAACCATGCAAACAGGGCAATCATGCATTCTCTTTTTTTTATTTTTTTTGTTGTTGTTCTTGTTGTTGTTGTTGTTGTTGTTTTTTTTTTTTTTTGCATAGGAAAATATTGTTGTTATGTATATGTGTAGTGGTAGTAAAGGTATTAGGAAGGCAGACCGCAAAAGGGCTGAAAGGATATGAGGGAAGCGGGCTATAGAACCCGAGGTACATCACGGGAGTGAGCCATAAGGGCTAAAAGATGCTGGGGAGCGGGCTGCGGGAGCCAGAATCGGGAAGCGCGGTGGGACAGACGGATTAATCCTGACAGTGAGCCCCGGCCGAAATGGCCCTGCAGAGGGGCGTTGGGTAGCGGGACGTGAGAGTCGAAGAGAAGGGTCTCTTTTGTTCTCTGGCCGGGGAAGGATCCGAACCAAAGTGAAAGGTTTATTCTATTGTTCTCTGGCCGGGGAAGGATCCGAACCAAGGTGAGAGGTCTATTTTTTTTGACTGTGAAGCTGTCGGCTGGGGTGCCAATGATGAGGTAGCTATCGATTAGGAGTCGATGATGAGGTAGCTGTCGGTTTGGAGCCGATGATGAGATAGCTGTCGGCTAGGAGCCGATGATGAGATAGCTATCGGCTAGGAGCCGATGATGAGACGATGATGAGATAGCTGTCGGCTAGGAGCCGATGATGAGGTAGCTGTCGGCTAAGAGCCGATGATGAGGTAGCTGTCGGCTAGGAGCCGATGATTATATAGCTGTCGACCCGAAGGCCGATGAAGGGGTAGTTGTCAGCTTGAAGCCCCGATGGCTGAAAGTTGGTCGGTTTAGCGCCCCGTCGGCGGAAGGTCTAGTCAGTTTAACGCCCCGTCGGTGGAAGGTTTAGTCAGTTTAACGCCCTGTCGACGGAAGGTTTAGTCCGTTTAACGCCCCACCGGCGGAAGGTTTAGTCCGTTTAACGCCCTGTCGGCGGAACGTTTAGTCGGTTTAACGCCCCGCCGGCGGAAGGTTTAGTCGGTTTAACGCCCCGTCGGCGGAATATCTGTCAACTTGAAGCCCCAATGGCTAAATATTTTTCGGTTTAACTCCCCGATGGCTGTTCTTTCTCTTCTTCTCTTCTTCTTTTATGGACATGCAGGAGCAAAGACCGCGTCTGCCTCGTGACTCTCTTTTTTTTTTCTTCTCTTCTTCTTTTGTAGAGAGGCAGGTGTAGAGACCATGTTCGCCCTGTGATTTTTCTTTCTCTTCTTCTCTTCTTCTTTTATGGAGAGGCAGGTGCAGGGACCATGTTTACCCCGTGATTGTTCTTTCTCTTCTTCTCTTCTTCTTTCATGGAGAGGTGGGTGCAGGGACCGTGTTCGCCCCGTGATTGTTCTTTCTCTTCTTCTCTTCTTCTCTTCTTCTTTTATGGAGAGGCGGGTGCAAAGACCGCGTCTGCCTCGTGACTCTCTCTTTTTTTCTTCTCTTCTTTTTTTATAGAGAAGCAGGTGCAGAGACCATGTTCGCCCCATGATTGTTCTTTCTCTTCTTCTCTTCTTCGTATATAACATAGAAAGTGTTGTGTCAGTAGAGAGAAGAGAGGGAGGACTTTATGGATTTTATTGTGAATGAAACATTGGTAGATGTTGCCCTCTTCTTCTTTTATGGAGAGGCAGGTGCAAGGACCATGTTCGCCCCGTGATTGTTCTTTCTCTTCTTCTCTTCTTCTTTTATGGAGAGGCGGGTGCAAAGACCGCGTCTGCCTCGTGACTCTCTCTTTTTTTTTCTTCTCTTCTTCTTTTGTAGAGAGGCAGGTGCAGAGACCATGCTCGCCCTGTGATTGTTCTTTCTCTTCTTCTCTTCTTCTTTTATGGAGAGGCGGGTTCAGGGACCACGTCTGATTCCTGTGTCTCTTCTTCCTTTTCTTCTCTTCTTTTGCGTGATGAGACGGGCTCGAAGACCACGTTTGCCTCATGCGTCTTCTTTTCCTTTTCTTCTCTTCTTTTGTGTGATGAGGTGGGCTCGAGGACCACGTCTGTCTCATGTATCTTTTCTTCCTTTTCTTCTTTTCTTTTGTGTGATGAGGCGGGCTTGAAGACCACGTCTGCCTCGTGCGTGTCTTTTTCTTTATTCTGCTCTTCTTTTCTCATTAATACTTCCACGCTGGAGTGTATTTCTCTTAATATGCCCCCAGGTTGGGGTGTAGCTTCATTTGGTATGCATCCCCCCTAAGGGGGTGTGTTTTACCTCTTCGCTTCTGTGCCCCCAGGCGGGGTGTATTTTTTTGGCTTCTATGTCCCCAGACCAGGGTGTGTTTTTTTTAATGCCCCTGAGGCGGGGTGTAGCTCTCTTCAAATGCCCCCATGGTGGGGTATATTCTTCACGGCTTCTATGCCCCTAGGTGGGGTATGTTTCTTCTTTAAATACCCCTAAGCCAGGGTGGACTTCTCTTCATATGCCCCTGAGCCGGGGCGTGTTCTTTATAGCTTCTAGGCCCTCGAGGCGAGGTATGTTTCTTCTTCATATGCCCCTGGTACAGGGTGTAGCTCTCTTCAAATGCCCCCAAGCCGGGGTATACTCTTCACGGCTTCTATGCCCCCAGGCGGGGTATGTTTCTTCTTCATATGCCCCTGGTACGGGGCGTAGCTCTCTTCAAATGCCCCCGGGACGGGGGTGTATCTTTTGCTTCTTATGCCCCCCCTGAGGTCGGGGTGTATCTTTTGCTTCTTACGCCCCCCTGAGGCGGGGGTGTATCTCTTTATGGCTTCTGTGCCCCCGAAGCATGGTATGTTATTTTTTCAAATACCGCTTGGGCGGAGTATATCTTTCTTCTTATGCTCCCAGATCGGGATGTATGTCTCTTTGTTTCTGTGCCCCGGGTCGGGGTAGATTCTTCTGCTTCTTATGCGCCAAGGGCAGAGTGTATTTTTTGTGCCCCCAGGCTGGGGTAGGTGCTTCTGCTTCTTATGCGCCAAGGGCGAAGTGTGTCTCTTCCTGTGCCCCCAGGCTGGGGTAGGTGCTTCTACTTCTTATGCGCCAAGGGCGGAGTGTACTTTTTGTGCCCCCGGGCCGGGGTACATTCTTCATGTTTCTTATACCCTTTTCGCAGGGCGTATTCTCTTGCTTCTTATGTCCCTGGATCGGGGTGTATGTTTCTTCTTCTGACACCCCTAAGTTGGGGTATATTCTTTCTTCATGTGCTCCCAGGTCGGGATGTATGTCTCTTTGCTTCGGTGCCCCCGGGTGGAGGTGTACTCTGTCTCTTTGCTTCTGCGTCCCCAGGCGGGGTATGTTTCTTCTTTAAATGCCCCCAAGCCAGGGTATACTCTTTGCTCTTTATACCCCGGATCGGGGGAGATTCTTCGTCAAATGCCCCGACGCTGGGGGTATATTCTCTTCATGCGCCCCCGGGCGGGGTGTGTCTTTCACGGCTTCTATGCCCCCAGACGGGGTGTGGCTTCTGCTTCTTATGCTCCCCGAGGAGGGGTACATTCCTTACTTCTCATACCCCCATGGCAGGGTGTGGTTTCTCTCTTTGTGTGCCCCCATGGCGGGGGTGAATTCTTTTCTTCTTATGCCCCCATGGCGGAGTATGTCTTTGGCTTCATGTGCCCCCAGGTCGGGATGTATTCTGTTTCTAGTGCCCCCGGAGTGGAGTGTATTGCTGCTTCCGATGCCCCCAAGACGGGGTGTAATTCTTGCTTCTTATGTCCCCGAGGCGGGGTGAACTCTTCTTCTTTGCTTATGTGCTCCCGTATCGGGGTGTGTTCCTTTCTTCATATGCTCCCCTAAGTCGGGGAATGTTATTTGTTCTGCTTCAGATGCCCCCGGGGGGTGGGGGATATATGTTGCTTCACGGACCCCGGGGCCGGGATGTATTCCTTCTTCAAATGCCCCTAAGTCGGGGTGTATTCTTCTCTCCTTACGCTCCCAAGACGGGATGTAGCTTCTTCAAATGCCCCTAAGCCGGGACGTATTCTTTATGGCTTTTATGCCCCCAAGCGGGGTATGGTTCTTTTTCAATTGTCCCTAGGACAGGGTGTACTCTTCTCTTTCTTATGCTCCCGAAGTAGGATGTAGCTTCTTCAAATGCCCCTAAGCCGGGGCGTGTTCTTTATAGCTTCTAAACCCTCGAGGCGAGGTATACTTCTTCTTCAAATACCCCCAAGACGGGGGTGTGATTCTCCCGCTTCCTCTGCCCCAGAGTGGGGTATACTTCTCTTTGTATTCCCCTAAGCTAGGGTGTATTCTTTTCGCTTCATATGCCCCCAGGGTGGGATGCGCCTTCTGCTTCTCATGACCCCGGGATGGAGTGTATTCTCTTCATGTGCCCCCGGCACGAGGGTGTATCTTTGCTTTTTATGCCCCCGAGGGGGATTCTTCTTCTTTTGCCCCGACAGCTTGGGGAATGTTTGCTTCTTGTGCCCCGAAAGTGGGGTGTGGTTTGCTTCCTGTGCGCCCTAGCATGGTGTATCGCTGCTTGCAATGTCCCCCGAGGTGGGGTATCCTTCTTCTTCAAATACCCCTAAGCTGGGGCGTATTCTTTATGGCTTCTATGCCCCCATAGCGGGGTGTGTTTCTTATTCAAATACCCCTAAGATGGGGTGGACTCTTTTCTTCTTATACTCCCAAGGAATGATGTAGCTTCTTCAAATGCCCTTGAGCCGAGGCGTGTTCTTTACGGCTTCTATGCCCCCCAGGCGGGGTATATTTCTTCTTCAAATACCCTTAGGCCGGGGTGTATTCTTGCTGCTTCTCATGCTCCCGAGGTGGGATGTGACTTCTTCAAATGCCCTTAAGCCGGGGCGTATTCTTCATGACTTCTATGCCCCCTCGCGGGGTATATTTCTTCTTCAAATGCCCCTAAGCCAGGGTGTGTTCTTATACTTTTTACGCCCCTCAGGGCGAGGTGCATTCCTCTCCATATGCCCTTAGCGTGGGGTGTGCTTTTGTTTCTTATGCCCCCAGGCCGGGGTACGTTGCTTCTTCATATACCCCTAAGCCAGGGTGAGGTTCTCTTTTTGTGTGTCCTCAGGCCGGGGTGAATTCTTTTCTTCTTATGCCCCCATGGCGGGGTATGTCTTTTGCTTCAGGTGCCCCCATATCGTGGTGTATTTCCCCTTCAAATGCCCCTAAGCCGGGGTGCAGCTCTATTTCTTCTTACGTCCCTAGGTCGGGGCGGATTCTTCTTCAAATGCCCGAAGCCGGGGTGTAGCTTTTACTTTGTGTGCCCCTCAGTCGGGGCGGATTCTCTTCATGTGCCCCTGGGATTGGGGTGTATTTCTTTTTTTGCCTCCTATGCCCCCGCAGCAGAGTATATATCTTCTTCTCATCCCCCATGGCGGGATATGTGCATGCTCTCTTCGGGAGTGGTGGCCGTGCTTGGCCTCATTGCTATAAAGCATTCCCTACAGCGGGCAACCATTCACCAAGCTACAATTGTGGCTCACTGGGTCTTTTAACAACCACTCGGGGGCCGTTTTGTGCCGGATGGAGGCAGTAGGAAGGAGGAACGAGCGGGGTCATTGCACCGCGGACTCGGGACCTCCTAGAGTCGGGTGGGATGCCGGGTTTCTTCTTTCTCTTTCAGTCGGCGATGCTGGCCAACTTTTCTTCCTTTCCTCTTTATTTCTCCCCTTTTTTTATGATTGACCAGAGTGGACGTGCAGGAGAGCGCTCACCCCCTCAGGGAGGGGATGAGTGGTTCGCTCCACCGCATCAACCCCACGGTGGTAATCTTTGTTCAGCACGAGTCTCGACGGATGTGGCCGTACAACCCTCTATTGCCAATTCTTTCTCTTCTTTTTTTTTTTGCTTCTTTCTTTTCTCTTTTCCTTCTTTTCTTCTTTTCTTCTCTTCTTCTCTTCTTCTTTTCTTCTTTTCTTCTCTTTCTTTTTGAGGAAAAGGGGGGTTTGATTTCCCCTCCCTTCTCTTCTCTTTCTCTTCTCCCTTTGTTTATAACAGCCCCCATGATTCTTGGAAGCTGCATATGCTTCGAAGCAGCGTCCTCGAGGCCACAAAGGCAGCTGCATCGAGTCTGGATTTTCTCCCTATAGGGCTAGAGAAGACAGCACATGCAATTCATCAAAGCAGGTAAACATCGTTTATTAGGGGGCCATCAGGCCCTGAATCTTGGCGAAGAGATGAAGGGTAGTTTCGGTCCCACCGGGCGTGCCAGACTTGTGGACGCACTAAAATTCGCTTGTTCAGGTGGTTCGTCTGTTAAGTGCGTGGGTGTGCCAGTCACAAAGTGACAATTTATTTGGGCCCCGAAGAGCCCATGGTGCGCTCGATCTGACTTCGTCAGACGATTGTGTAGTTCGTGTCGGGACCAAAACCCGTCGCGCCATAAAGGTCACGGCGTCATTTACATCCCCCATACGAGGGAACACTCTTGATTAATCGCCGGGATTCAGGGCCTCATGGCCAAGAAATCAATTGCATGGAAGGTCTATTACGAGGTATTGGAATCCTCGCGCGAGGGCGAGAAGAAAACCATTCGCGGTCATGTCAGTCGTGTACTGGCCATTTAATGTTCGGACGAATGTCCGGCTCGAGAAATCGCGGTTGTCACGGGAAAACTGGAACGCATGTATGCCGAGGTACGGCAAATTTATTGTTTGGAAGAGCGGAAAACGTTCGGCTGAGCCTCGGTTGGAGCAGTCAAAAACCAATAAATTTGTTGGCCCGGTGCAAGAGCAAGCTGCGACCATACTGCGGTGGGCCCCCTGCGGTCGAAGCAAGACTTGCATGAGCGTCATTAATATTTTCGGTGCCAAGGGGCAACGAGGGAATATCCCTTGAATCGGCTGAAAAGCCCTGTGTCTAGGGAAGCAGACGTTCGAAACGTGTCGGTCATTAGGGAGACCGTTTAATATTCGGACGGGTGTCCGGCTTGAGAATATCGTAATTGTCACAGGAGGACCTGGAACATATGTATGCTGTGATACGGAAAATATATTATTCCGAGACACTGAAAATATTCGGTTAAATCTCAGTTAGTGTAGCATGAAACTAGCGAATTTATTGGCCCGGTGCGAGATCGAGTCGGGACCATACCGGGGTCGCCTCCCGCGGTCCAAACGGGGCTTGCGTGGGCATCATTAATGTTCCCGGTGCCGGAGGGCAACGGGGAAGAGTCCCGAGACTAGATTCCAAAACCAAAACATGTTATAAGGAAGTGAGCTATAGGCCGAGGGTGTGGGTCAGACAATGAACATAATCGAGACGGACCCGAGGTCCAAGCACACCCCACAAAGGCCTTATTGATATTCCCATGTGTAGGGTCCAGGGATGAACGGAGCCATCTCGTTCTATTCAGATTTATGTCGGCCACTTGCGGACCACTTGATATTCAGACAAGGATCCATATTGAAGGTGCGACGCAGATAGGAACAACCTCGTACAAATGTATGCCGAGTTTGTGGCAATTTCAATGAAAGGGCGGGAACGAATCCTGATAGGGTGAATCCGATTAGACGAGCTATCGGCCCGGAGCAATACTTGGTCATGACCACGTCGGGGAAGGAGCCGTCGGCCATGTTGGTTGCTCACGGGTCTTTTCATGTTCAGACACAGGTCTGTAATAGAAACACGATGAAAATCGAGGTGAACCCGTTCAAATGTCTGCTGAACGTGCGACAATTTTAGTAGTGGCTCGGAAGGGATCCGGCCTGAGAAACGAGTCCGATTTAATCGGAATGTCAGCCCGGGGCGAGGTCGGGCCATGGCCATTTCGGGATAATTCCCAAGACTCAGGCCCAACCTGGAAGGGCGGCATTGTTGTTCCTTCAGCATCGGGTCACGGGAGAGACAGGGCTACAACATGGACCCTGGTATTTTTTTTATCTAAGATTTTAATTATATGTTCCTCTCTTTCCTCTTGCTGTTCATTTCTTCTTTATGCATTTGTTCCGAATGATTCCTCCCCCCTTTTTGTTTATTATTTTTATTTTCCCCCTTTTTTCATTATCACTATTTCACATTTTTGTTTGTTTCCTGTATATATTCGGATTTCTTCATTTATCATAATTTTCATTAATTTATTTTTTATTATTATTATTATCACCAATGTCATTAGCATCATATGTTATATGTGTATGTTTCCCGGAGGGAGAGGGCCGCTGGAGGGTGTACCGGCTAGGGGTATGGAAAGCGTGCCGATGAGGGCGCCCCAAGGCGTACCGGCGAAGGGAGAAGGGGGTGCACCGAAGAAGGCCCCAAGGAGAGTGTGCCGCTGGAGGGTGTTGGCGGGCGTGCCGGGCTGACTCGAAGTCTATACAACGTCTGCTAGCACACGCGCAGAGTCTGTACATCGTCCATTTGCTGCAACTCAAAGTCTATACACTAGCTGGTTGCTGTAACCCAAAGTCTGTACATTGGCTGGTTGCATGCATACAAGGTCTGTACATTCATCAGCTCAAAGTCTGTACATTGTCTATTTGCTGCAACTCAAAGTCTATACATTGGCTGGTTGCATGCACACAAAGTCTATACGTCCATCAACTCAAAGTCTGTACATTGGCTGGTCGCTGCGACGCAAAGTCTGTACATTCATCAGCTCGAAGTCTACACATTGGCTGCATTCATCAGCTCGAAGTCTACACATTGGCTGATCACCGCAACACAAAGTCGGTACATTCATCAGCCCAAAGTCTATACATTGGCTGGTCACCGCAACACAAAGTCTGTACATCGGATGGTCGCAAGCGCACAAAGTCTATACGTTCATCAGCTCAAAGTCTGTACAATGTCCATGCGACCATCGCACAAAGTCTATACATCCTTCAGCTCAAAGTCTGTACGTTGTCGATTTTCTATAACTCAAAGTCTATACATTGGCCAGCTCAAAGTCTGTACGTTGTCCATTGGCTGCAGCTCAAAGTCTATACATTGGCCAGCTCAAAGTCTGTACGTTGTCCATTGGCTGCAGCTCAAAGTCTATACATTGGCCAGCTCAAAGTCCATTGGCTGCAGCTCAAAGTCTATACGTTGGCCAGCTCAAAGTTTGTACGTTGTCCATTGGCTGCAGCTCAAAGTCTATACATTGGTCAGCTCAAAGTCTGTACGTTGTCCATTGGCTGCAGCTCAAAGTCTATATGTTGCATTGGCTGCAGCTCAAAGTCTATACATTGGCCAGCTCAAAGTCTATACGTTGTCCATTGGCTGTAGCTCAAAGTCTATACATTGTGCTCCACTTCGGGAAAGACCATTCCACGTGAGACGGTGAGGAGGAGAGGGTGTGGGTGGGGAGGAGCGTGCCGCTGAAGGGCCAAGAAGATATGCCGTTGAAGGGCTGTTAGAGTGTGCCGCTGGGGGGGTTGATAGGGTTTACCAACGAATGCTGGAACAGACGCGCCGATGAAGGCCCACTCCTCTGTTACTTATTTTTAAGGCTTTTCTTTTCTTCTTTTCTTTGATTTCTGCGTAGTTTTATACAAATCTTTTCTGCTTCTTCTTGCAATCTGTTGTTGTACTATTTATTTGTTACTTTTTTTATCTTTTGCTATGTATTTATTATCCCATTTGTTTGTTGCGTCCTTTTGCCTTTTAACATCTTATTATTTTCTAACAAAATTTCGGCAGCATCTCCCCTTGACCCGAGCGTAAGGGAGATAAAGGGAACGCGCCCATAGGGAGTGGCGGAACCCGTCAACTGGAGGTGGGCGCCCAAAGGTGGCAGCACCTTTAATGAATCTTCGGAAAACCCGAAAGCCACGATGGATAAAGGGGGGGAAAACCTCTGGAACTAATCAGGGGCGTGCCGGGCTAGGGAGGCCAAAGGGTGTGTTGGGCTGTGGGGCACAAGGGTGTGCCGGGCTAGCATGGTTAAGGGTGTGCCGGCTGGGTGGTTCAAGGCATGTGTCGGCCAGAAGGAGTTGAGGCGTACCGGGTTGGCTTGTTCGAGGGTGCGTCGGGCTGAAGAAGCCAAGGGTGTGCCCGCCAAAAGGGGTTGAGGGGCATCGGTGAAGTAAAAGGGTTTACGGGCTGGGTTAAATCTAGGCCAAGTAGTGCGTTAGTTGGCTAAGGGAAAGGGATCATGACTGTTTGGGGAAGCAATGGGCCTGAACAGGGGCAATGGGCTTGGGTTGTGTCTGGGAAGGGAGTGGATGCTGTCTAGAAGGGAAACCCGCCCTTGCTGAATCATGAGATCGATGGAAGAGGCTATCATCAGCCTAATATATATATTGGTGAATGCGAACGAGAGAATCCAAGAAGAACAGGGGAGAGAGAAAGAGAGCAAACCACGAAACACATAGCCGAGCAAAAGCTAGCCAACAACAAAAAAAAGGGAAGAAGAAAAAAAACATTCTTCTTTCATTCATAAAAAAAGGTGGAAGGGCCACGTTCGAGGCTGTACAATGAGATGAGGAGAGGGAAGAAGAAGTAAAAATAGGGGAGAAAGGAGACTGAAGAGGGAACCGAGGGTCCAGGATGGGGCCAAGACCCTCTGGGACACTCCCTATTACATTCACGGACTCTCTCCCCCTCCCTTACTCTCCATTGCTTACTCTCTCTCTCTCTCTCTCTCTTCTGCTAGCTTCTTCTTCTTCCCGGAACTCCCTGGGCTTGCCGAGCTTGGGAGGATGGAATTCTCCTTCTTCCTCTTCTCTCTTCTCCCCGCGTCTGAGTAGGACTCTCGGTCTATGTTTTTTTCGTCTCCCTGTGTATGTATCCTTCCGTCTCTCCGCGCCCCTCTTTTTCGTCGGAGCGAGGGGCTCTTATACCCCTGGTCAGGCCGACGAATGCCGAGGACGGGAGTAGGTGGGGCGAGGACAGCCCAGCAAGGTGCAGGCATGGGCCTGCCATGCTTTCGCTGTGCGCCGAGGGCTACGAGCGTTGACCGGCGTGGATGGGCTGAACGCTGTGCTGCTGGGGGCTGAGGAAGGCGTGCCGCTGGAGAGCCTCGCAGGTGTGCCGCTGAAGGCCTTCACAAGTGTGCTGCTGGAAGACCCAAGAAGTGTCCCGCTGAAGGCTTGAAATAGTGTGCCGTTGAAGGCTTGAAATAGTGTGCCGTTGAAGGCCCGAAATAGTGTGCCGTTGAAGGCTTAAAATAGTGTGCCATTGAAGGCCCGAAATAGTGTGCCGTTGAAGGCTTAAAATAGTGTGCCGTTGAAGGCAGCAGAGGGTGTGCCGTTGAACGGGCCTAAAGGTGCGTGCCGTTGAAGGCACATGGGGCACGCCGTTGAAGGCCATTTGGGGCGTGCCGCTGAAGGCACATGGGGCGTGCCGTTAAAGGCCATTGGGGGCGTGGCGCTGAAGGCCTATAGAGTGTGCCGCTGAGAGGGGCCAGGGGCGTGCCGCTGAAGGGCCTTGGGCGTGCCGTTGAACGGCTAAATGGGCAGTTTTGAGCCCGTTGTGAGCACGAGTTGTGGCCCGTTTGATTTTCTTCGAGGCCCTTGGATTGTGGGGCTCTTGGTGGTTGATTTCTCTTCACTGTCGTGACTCCGGAGGCGGCCTCACATAGCGTGTGTTGATGTTCAGAGAGTCCGGATGGCCCTCTTTCTTAGCAGTCTCTTCAGTTGAAGTCGTTGCTGATGCCGGGCTAATTGGGACGCACGCGCATGCAATTTTGCATGTCCACAGGGCCCCACGAACCCGTAGATTGCGCCGTCCGGACAGCACTAAACGCGGGTTTCGGCACCGCCGGAGCGACATCAAGATGCTGCCCGTCAACCCAATTCCCGTGACTCCCGAGCCCCACATGTAAACTATTACCTCCCTGCGT
Source organism: Amorphophallus konjac (assembly GCA_022559845.1). Taxonomy (NCBI): domain Eukaryota; kingdom Viridiplantae; phylum Streptophyta; class Magnoliopsida; order Alismatales; family Araceae; genus Amorphophallus; species Amorphophallus konjac. The sequence goes on along the minus strand of CM040120.1, from coordinate 427,912,875 downwards.
GGAGTGGGTCAAATTTTTGAACCACGGTAAAACTTTGTTAACCGGGAGTCCGGATTTGGCCGGGGTTGTCTTCCCCACGCCGGGAGCGTGGAGGTAACGGTCTTAACTCCTTGGCATTCATTTGCTAGTTTAGTATATGGTCGTATGCCGCTGTGAGAGCGTAGGGTTCTAGCCCGTGAGTCCATGTCAATGCTGTGAGTGAGAGAGTGACCCATCCCGTGGATCGATCCGAGCACGGAAGTGAGTCGGACTACCCTTAACTCTACCGGTTCCTCAACCGTACACGATCCGCATTTCCCTCGCTTGGGACGACGAGTGAGCTTGCGTTTCTGTTAGCGACGTATAGCCCATAGGAGCTCTTAGTGTCGGGCCTAGTGTCTCTCATGCTCGTATGTTACTGGTCGTGTATGCATTTAGAGTCCGAGGTCCATATCACTTAGAGTCGATCCCCGTGTCCGTCCCGCATCAGTTTGGTATCAGAGCGAGTTTCGTCTAGGGTAGTCATTCATCATTGCTTAACAAAAATACAAAAAAGAGTCATTTAAGTCGAGTCTAAGTTTAAGTCGGTCCAAGGTTGCATCGCATACCTTTATTCGGTATATTAAAAGGTGTTGTCCGAACGTTAGGCTACGCCTATCGGGAAGACCGCACACTTGCGTGAGAGGATCTTCGGATCCTGTAACTCCGCCAACGTACCAAGTCTTGGTTGTGTCTAGGTTGTAGTCGAGTCTCATTTCAACTTTACATTTGCATCTCATTCTAAGTCATGTCTAGGTGCTTGCATTAGTTGGCATAACATTTTGCTTATAAAACAAAAACCAAAAAATGACCTTGCATGTCCATTCATAGGGATCCGTTCCCATCCTTTGGCAACTATGGCCAACCCATGACAACCCGTCCAATGCGACAAGTCCGTGTCCGAGTACATTAGAGACTTTGAAGTGTACCGGTTTGGAAACGAGAGCACCAAGACTTCCTCTCAGTTTCGGAGAGGTTTGCGGCTTCATTTCCGGTATGAATGTCTTATCCACGATGCGTTCTCTCTGGCGCAGTGTTATCAGGTCGCTCTTGAGGTCGAGCCTTTCGAGGCCCGGTTTGATTCCGCCATTCGGTGAGCAGATGCCGCCCTTCGGCAAGCCTCTACCTCTCAGTCGATTCCTAAGCCGATCGGACAGCCTACCCCATGGTCTTCCCCACCCATGAGAGCTCCATTACCATCACACTCACCTTCCGATCTTATTTCAAAGCCCTCTCATTTGGAGCCACCAAAGCCCGAGCCACCCGTGTTTCTAACGGGTACGCTTTTCATAGCCGAGCCGCTTCTTAGTTGGCTCAAGGACGGCTTGGTCCCGCCTCCTTACCCATCCATGGACCCCACCCTACCATTAGTGCCGGTCAACTCATTCCATACCACATTCCGGTCTAGTCACCATATTGACACATTGGATGACCTTGTTATGGGATTAGACTCACAATGGCAGTTGACGTACTCCTTGGCCCGAAGCTTCGACCAACCCACTAGTCTTAGCTTCACCCATCCAATCTTAGGGTCCATTACCTCCGTGTGCATCATGGGTTGTGTCATCATGGAGATCCTCGTATTCTTCCCCATGCCGGCCGAGCCCGAATTCATACCCTTTTTTCCGAGGGAGGAATCATACTTCTTACCTACGATCGTCGTCCCTCCTGCCACAATGCATGAAGGTGACCATCCACACCTTCAAGACTTCTACACATGGGACTGTGACTTGTGTGAACCCACCACAAGGGGTCATACCTTCTTTGATCCCTTTGACCCATTCCATAGTGGGCCCCTTGACCCACCATATATACTTCACTTCTTCGAGGGAGTCCACTACCACACCCCTCCCACTCAGGCCAATCAACCTCCACATAGCAATAGGTCCGATGATTGGGGAACATGGCATGCCTTACCTACATCTAGGGGTGTTGACAAAGGTAGTTTTAGATCTCCTAATCCTCTCACATCCAAGCCCGATACACCTACATCCGGCCCTCCTAGCCGTCCCAAATCCAATGGGCAGCCGCATGCTAGAGACAAAGTAGGATGTCTAGGAGTCCCACTTTCCGCCAACCACCGGTTGCATCTAGTGTATGCATGGCACACATTCGGGTGTCCTGGTCCACCTTTGCATATGCATGAGTCGGACTAACCGCATAGGGTTGTTTAGGGTCGTGTGTGCATCCGTGTGTTTTTCTTTTTGCTAAGCATGTTTGGAGTCTGCATGACGACGTACGTCCTCACATTGAGGTCAGCAATGCACGGTATAAGGAGCTAGCCGATGCCCATAGACACCACCGTGAGTTCCAAGAGGGCGAATATGTCATGATCAGGGTAAGACCTGAACGGTTTCCCTCTAGAACCGTTAAGAAATTGTAAGCTCGCGGAGCCGGTCCATTTAGAGTGTTAAAACGCGTTGGATCCAATGCGTATGTTGTGGACATGCCCGAGGAATATGGTATAAGCTCAACTTTCAATGTGTCGGATCTAGTTACATATAGGGACCCAGTGGTGATCCCTAGTGAGCCTTTCGAGCCATCCCCTCCCATTGAGAGTGATCTCACATCTGAGTGTCCACCTTCCGCCCCTTTTCCACGGCAGTGAGAGCATATAGATCAGATACTGGATGAGCAGGTGATAGTTACCAGGAGTGGATCCTACCCGCGCTACCTAGTGCGATGGAGAGGACGGCCCGCTACCGAAGATACTTGGATCACCCATGGAGAGTTGCAGCAGATCGATCCGGACCTTCTGGAGCAGTATCAGAGTGATGCAGACCCTTACTCGACAGGGTAGAGTTTCTCCCACCCGGGGAGAATTGGTGCGGACACCCGAGCGATCGAGAAGCCCGAACCGGCGAGCCACCGGTACCGTACGCGGAGCACCACCCGAGCCACTTCGGCGTCCATCTGGCTCGGAGACAGTCTGGAGACTCCCCCTTGAGTCTTAGTATTTATGATATTTATGAGGACTTTATTTGTGTGTAATGTGTTTTTATTCAGATGGTAATTTGAATTGTAAGGAGGGTTTTTGTGCAAAATGGGACCCCTGGGTCCCACGTGTTAGTGTTGGTGTGCTACATGCCAATTTCGGGTCGGGTAGGCCCAATAGTTGTACGATCTTGTTCATTATTAATAAAGTGATATTTGAGCGTAAATATGCGATTGTGTATTACTTTATGATGTCCCTGGGATATGTGGTTGTAAAGTCAGTTCGAGATGGGATCTCGAATATGAGACTGACTTTACATGGACGCATACCTTAAACTGTTCCTGGTTGGAGGGTAATCACTTGGGGACTTTGATTACCTATTAAACCAGTACACATGATGATGGGAATCGACGTCGAGCATGGGAATCGACATCTAGAAGGTTGGACTAGTCATATGGACACATGGGTGACAAATGGGTCAATATTCCAATGGTTGGCCACCTACCCATTCAACCCTTACATATGGTCAAGGGGGCACCCCATTCCACTATGATTAGTTTTTATTTTTTGTGTGTTTATCACACTTAATCTCAGCCTTTCATCCCCCACCCCTAGATCCAAGGGTGTACAATTGATTAGATACATAGCATATAAAAGGTTGTATTTTCCATTTGTTAGCATTAATGAAGAGAAAATTATTGGAAAATCAAGAGTGATTCTTGAGCCCCTCTCCTTCCCCTGGTGTTCATCTCCTCCAACCTCAAATTCTAGAGTGGTTCTATCTTCATTCCCCTCCCCTCTATCTCTGGTGATCATCTGTGCTGCCGCCGCCGCCGTTCGTGCCACCTTCGAGCCGCCGCGGAGCCATCTTCAAGGTTCTATCCTGCTGGACAGAGGTGTAGTCCACGAATTCCTGCTCTCCACCACGTAAAGATCTCAAGCTGAAATTTTTATGGTGTGTTTCTACCTTGAATCTCCACCTCCACTTAAAGTTTCACGTCCAAACTCCTCCATTTAGTAATTTTTCATTTTTCGTTCATTTTACATTCCCAGATCTATTTTGTCTCTGTCTACAGTGACAACAGCTCTGAGTTTCCCATCTCCGACCACCTTTTTGAATTTTTAAAACCCTCCCAATTTTAATGGGAGTTCTGTCCATCATCCCCTACATCCACCATTTTTCCTGATTTTTTATTCTCCCTCTATCCATTTTTCAAAATTCGTGTTCTATCTCAGCTACAGTGCTTTCAGCCCATTTCCAGATCCGACCCACTGTTAGTGAAAAACTCCTATCAATTCGTAGCCATATCCAAACTTGTCCAAACTAGTTTTGCCGTTTTCCTAGCTCAATTTCACACAACTTTGATGAAGCAGTCGAAGTCTGAATCCAAGGTCTTCATAGAAGTCAAAGGCAGTTCTCAGAGAATAACCCTGCAGATCTGAGTGTTCGGATACTATACAATAGGAAGTTGTAAATTCATTAAAACCCAGATCCGTGCAGATCCAGGCCAGATCTTCAGGCCTAGATTTAAGGATTTGAAGTTATATTTCCAACGGCGCCAGTCTCGTGTCGATCCGACATCAGGGCTGATCGCAGCGCCCGTTCTCGTCGGGACGCTCGCTGAAAACCAGAAGCTACAGATCCGTGGCCAGTTATTCTGACCGGTGCCGAACGGAGCCGCCCGGCCTCCGGCCGGCGAACCAGTGTGCCGCCAGCCCGGGGAGCGCTTCCCTAAGTGTTCCCACTACAGCGGTGCCATCGGGTCCCACACGGCCCCTCCGGACAGCACGTGGGCCCCATAGTCACAAGTTCGGGTTCTGCCGAAGAGACGCGAGAAGCTGCCCGTCAACCCGAATTCGGTCCTCTCGGACCGCATTGTGTCGCCCTTTATCTCCCTGCATGGAGTGGGCAGTGCTTCATTGTTGTAACAAGTGTGTAATATTATTCCGGGAGTACGGGTTTCGGCCGGGTCCGTCTTCCCCACACCGAGCGCGTGGAGGTATCGCATTTGCTCCCTTACTTAGCATTTTACTTACTTCATATATATTTGTTTATGCCGCTACTAGAGAGCATGTGTAGGGACAATTAGCTCGCTTTATATGTATATCACCGCTGCTGCGAGAGAGAGCGTTACCGTCCCGTGACCCGATCCGGGCACAAGTGAGAGCCGACCACCCTAGCTCACTGCCGGTTTCTCAACCGTGCACGTCCGATGCTTCCCTCGTTAAAGGGCAGTCACGAGCTTGTCGTGTCCGTGGTCTCGTCCTGTATCAATTTGGTATCAGAGCGAGTTGAGTCTAGGGTGTCAAAAAAAAATGTCTTTTGGGTCGCATTTGCATACCATTAGTCGGTATATAAAAATGTGTTGTCCGAACGTTAGGCTACGCCTATCGGGAAGGCTGCACACTTGCGCGAGTGATCTTCGGATCGATTAACTCCGCCCCGTACCGAGTCTTGGTTTACGTCTAGGGTCCTTAGTGTGCATGCATTCCAAACTTGCATAGTCGGTCTAGTGTCTTGTCACCGTGTGTATGCATGTCCATGACCGCTACCCATGGCCGTTCCCCAAGACCATGCGTCCGAAGGGACATCCTTTGTGGCCCAATCCAACGCCTTCATGGCCCTACTATTAGCTTTCACTCATCTCGTTACTAAAGCTACCCTACCCAATGGGTCCACAACGAGACTCCATTTTGCTCATAAGGATTCAGATAATTGGGTTTCTCTTGATGTCGTGGAGTCCCTCTCCAAGGTGGGTAAGATTATCCGCGATGGAGATTTTGCTTTTGTCGAGTTTGAAAGGATGATCGGCTCCACTCTTTACTGCGATGGTGCATGGTGCAACCTTGGTACGCCAACAGGCCCATACATTATGTTAGGGCGACCTTGGTTGGAAGAGAGGAGAGCGATCTTTGACAGGGATACGAGGACCTGCACCTTATATCCACCTCACCTACCCGGCAAGTTCATCTTCCACGACATCCTTCGGCCGACCATCTCCGTGTCACCACCCGTCCACTCGTATCAGTCCGCTCCTCCTACAGACCCATGCTCACCACCCTTTCTTTCCGAGCTTGCTTCGGAACCCTCTGATTTGGAACCACCCAAGCCCGAGCCACCCATGTTTCTGACGGGTACGCTTTTCATAGCCGAGCCGCTTCTTAGTTGGCTCAAGGATGGATTGGTCCCACATCCCTTCCCATCCATGGACCCCACCTTACCTTTAGTGCCAGTCAACTCATTCCATAACACATTTCGGTCTAGTCACCATGTTGACACGTTAGACGATCTTGTCATGGGATTAGATTCACAATGGAAGTTGACGCACCTACTGGCCCGAGCCTTTGACCAACCCGCTAGTCTTAGCTTCACCCATCCGGCCTTAGGGTCCATTACCTCCGAGTGCACCGTGGGTTGTGTCACCACGGAGGTTCTCTTACTCCTCCCCTTACCGGACGAGCCCGAATTCCTACCCTTTTGTCCGAGGGAGGAATCATACATCTTACCTACGATCCCCGTCCCACCCGTTACAATTCAAGAAGGTGACTACCCACACCTTCAAAACTTCTACATGTGGGACCGTGACTTGTGGGAACCCACCACAAGGGGTCATACCTTCTTTGACCCTTTTGACCCCTTCACTATTAGGCTTCCCGAGTTACCACCCGTACTTCCCTTCTTCAAGGAAGCCCACTTTTATGCCCCTTCCCCTCGGGATGGGCCATCTACATCCACCAACCCCGACCCACCTACACCCGGCCCTTCTAAACCACCCGAGTCGCCCACATTCAAAAGACCATCCACGCATAACCACACCCGATGTATAGGTGTTTTCCATGCCATCCATTCCTAGTTGCACAACATGCATGCATGGCACATATTCGGGTGTCCTGGTCCGCCGTCGCCCATGTACGGGTCGGACTAACATTAGGTGTGTCTAGGGTCATAGATGAGTCCGTGTGTTTTCCTTGTGTGGTTTGTTTTGTGTGATTTGTTTGCATAGTTTGTGTGTCGTTTGTTTGTCTGCATGTGTCTTGTGCAAGCTCGTTGTCGTTCTATTATGAGTAAGAGGCGAGTGGACTCATTCGATGAGTATGGGATCGGTTCTACATCTATACCCAGATCAGTCACCTACAGGGACTCAGCGGTGATTCCTAGTGAGTCTTCGAGCTGCTTCCTTCCCTTTGCGAGTGCCCCACCCGAAGTGTCCACCTCTAGCCCATGGCAGCTTGTGCATATCGAGTATATATGGAATGAGCAGGTGCCAATCACTTGGAGTGGAGCATACCCGCGCTACTTGGCACGGTGACGGATCCGCCGGAGTACTCAAGCATCCATACCCCTACTCGACGGGGTCGAGTTCCTCCCACCCGGGGAGAGTTCATGGGAATCGACGCCGAGCATGTACATTTTATTTTGCATTTATGTCCTTTAGTTTATTTGTATATCCATGGGAAAGTATATGCGCAATTGTACGACTTTATAAGCCAACGCATCATTCCCACGGATTGTTTGAGTTTCTATGCAATTTTGTAGTAGGCCCAGCTAGGGGGCCCTCAGCCCTTTCCCATTGGTCCATGTTACCTTGTGGGGCTGGTCAACCATCCTAGGTGGACATCTAGAAGGTTGGACTAGTCATATGGACACATGGGTGACAAATGGGTCAATATTCCAATGGTTGGCCACCTACCCATTCAACCCTTACATATGGTCAAGGGGGCGCCCCATTCCACTAGGATTAGTTTATATTTTTTGTGTGTTTATCACACTTAATCTCAGCCTTTCATCCCCCACCCCTAGATCCAAGGGTGTACAATTGATTAGATACATAGCATATAAAAGGTTGTATTTTCCATTTGTTAGCATTAACGAAGAGAAAATTGTTAGAAAATCAAGAGTGATTCTTGAGCCCCTCCCCTTCCCCTGGTGTTCATCTCCTCCAACCTCAAATTCTAGAGTGGTTCTATCTTCAATCCCCTCCCCTCTATCTCCGGTGATCATCTGTGCCGCTGCCGCCGCCGTTCGTGCCGCCTTCGAGCCGCCGCGGAGCCATCTTCAAGGTTCTGTCCTGCTGGACAGAGGTGTAGTCCACGAATTCCTGCTCTCCACCACGTAAAGATCTCAAGCTAAAATTTTTATGGTGTGTTCCTACCTTGAATCCCCACCGCCACCTAAAGTTTCACATCCAAACTCCTCCATTTAGTAATTTTTCATTTTTCGTTCATTTTACATTCCCAGATCTGTTTTGTCTCTGTCTGCAGTGACAACAGCTCTGAGTTTCCCATCTCTGACCACCTTTTTGAATTTTCCAAATCTTTCCACTTTTACTGGGAGTTCTACCCATCATCCCCTACATCCACCATTTTTCCTAATATTTGATTCTCCCTCTATCCATTTTTCAAAATTCATGTTCTATCTCAGCTACAGTGCTTTCAGCCCATTTCCAGATCCGACCCACTGTTAGTGAAAAACTCCTATCAATTCGTAGCCATATCCAAATTTGTCCAAACTAGTTTTGCCGTTTTCCTAGCTCAATTTCCCACAATGTTTATGAAGTGGTCGAAGTCTTAATTCAAGGTCTTCATAGAAGTCAAAGGCAGTTCTAAGAGAATAATCCTACAGATCTGAGTGTTCGGCTACTGTACAACAAGAATTTGTAAATTTATTAAAGCCCAGATCCGTGCAGATCCAGGCCAGATCTTCAGGTCTAGATTAAAGGATTTGAAGTTAGCTTTCCAACGGCGTCAGTATCGTGTCGATCCGACATCAGGGCTGATCGCAGCGCCCGTTCTCGTCGGGACGCGCGCAGAAAACCAGAAGCTGCAGATCCGTGGCCGGTTATTCCGACCGGTGCCGAACGGAGCCGCCCGGCCTCCGGCCGGTGAACCAGCGTGCCGCCAGCCCGGGGAGAGCTTTCCTAAGTGTCCCCACTACAACGGTGCCATCGGGTCCCGCACGGCCCCTCCAGACAGCACGTAGGCCCCACAGTCACAAGTTCGGGTGCTGCCGAAGAGACGCGAGAAGCCGCCCGTCAACCCGAATTCGGTCCTCCCGGACCCCATTGTGTCGCCCTTTACCTCCCTGCGTGGAGTGGGCAGTGCTTCATTGCTGTAACAAGTGTGTAATATTATTCCGGGAGTACGGGTTTCGACCGGGTCCGTCTTCCCCACGCCGAGCGCGTGGAGGTATCGCATTCGCTCCCTTACTTGGCATTTTGCTTACTTCATATATATTTGTTTATGCCGCTGCTAGAGAGCATGTGTATGGACAATTAGCTCGCTTTATATTTATATCACCGCTACTGCGAGAGAGAGCGTTACAGTCCCGTGACCCGATCCGGGCACAAGTGAGAGCCGACCACCCTAGCTCACTACCGGTTTCTCAACCGCGCACGTCCGACGCTTCCCTCGTTAAGGGGCAATCACGAGCTTGTCGTGTCCGTGGTCTCGTCCCGCATCAATTTGGTATCAGAGCGAGTTGAGTCTAGGGTGTCAAAAAAAAAGTATCATTTAGGTCGCATTTGCATACCATTAGTCGGTATATAAAAAGGTGTTGTCCGAACGTTAGGCTACGCCTATCGGGAAGGCCGCACACTTGCACGAGTTATCTTCGGATCGATTAACTCCGCCCCGTACCGAGTCTTGGTTTATGTCTAGGGTCCTTAGTATGCATGCATTCCAAACTTGCATAGTCGGTCTAGTGTCTTGTCACCGTGTGTATGCATGTCCATGACCGCTACCTATGGCCGTTCCCCAAGACCATGCGTCCGAAGGGACATCCTTTGTGGCCCAATCCAACGCCTTCATGGCCCGACTATTAGCTTTCACTCATCTCGTTACTAAAGCTACCCTACCCAATGGGTCCACAACGAGACTCCATTTTGCTCATAAGGATTCAGATAATTGGGTTTCTCTTGATGTCGTGGAGTCCCTCTCCAAGGTGGGTAAGATTATCCGCGATGGAGATTTTGCTTTTGTCGAGTTTGAAAGGATGATCGGCTCCACTCTTTACTGCGATGGTGCATGGTGCAATCTTGGTACGCCAACAGGCCCATACATTATGTTAGGGCGACCTTGGTTGGAAGAGAGGAGACCGATCTTTGACCGGGATACGAGTACCTGCACCTTATATCCACCTCACCTACCCGGCAAGTTCATCTTCCATGACATCCTTCGGCCGACCATCTCCGTGTCACCACCCGTCCACTCGTATCAGTCCGCTCCTCCTACGGACCCATGCTCACCACCCTTTCTTTCCGAGCTTGCTTCGGAACCCTCTCATTTGGAACCACCCAAGCCCGAGCCACCCGTGTTTCTGACGGGTACGCTTTTCATAGCCGAGCCGCTTCTTAGTTGGCTCAAGGATGGCTTGGTCCCACATCCCTTCCCATCCATGGACCCCACCTTACCTTTAGTGCCAGTCAACTCATTCCATACCACATTTCGGTCTAGTCACCATGTTGACACGTTAGACGATCTTGTCATGGGATTAGATTCACAATGGAAGTTGACGCACCTACTGGCCCGAGCCTTTGACCAACCCGCTAGTCTTAGCTTCACCCATCCGGCCTTAGGGTCCATTACCTCCTAGTGCACCGTGGGTTGTGTCACCACGGAGTTCCTCTTACTCCTCCCCTTATCGGACGAGCCCGAATTCATACCCTTTTGTCCGAGGGAGGAATCATACATCTTGCCTACGATCCCCGTCCCACCGGTTACAATTCAAGAAGGTGACTAACCACACCTTCAAAACTTCTACATGTGGGACCGTGACTTGTGGGAACCCACCACAAGGGGTCATAACTTCTTTGACCCTTTTGACCCCTTCACTATTAGGCTTCCCGAGTTACCACCCGTACTCCCCTTCTTCAAGGAAGCCCACTTTTATGCCCCTTCCTCTCGGGATAGGCCATCTACATCCACCAACCCCGACTCACCTACACCCGGCCCTTCTAAACCACCCGAGTCGCCCACATTCAAAAGACCATCCACGCATAACCACACCCGACGTATAGGTGTTCCCCATGCCATCCATTCCTAGTTGCACAACATGCATGCATGGCACATATTCGGGTGTCCTGGTCCGCCGTCGCCCATGTACGGGTCGGACTAACATTAGGTGTGTCTAGGGTCATAGATGAGTCCGTGTGTTTTCCTTGTGTGGTTTGTTTTGTGTGATTTGTTTGCATGGTTTGTGTGTCGTTTATTTGTCTGCATGTGTCTTGTGCAAGCTCGTTGTCGTTCTATTATGAGTAAGAGGCGAGTGGACTCATTCGATGAGTATGGGATCGGTTCTACATCTATACCCGGATCAGTCACCTACAGGGACTCAGCGGCGATTCCTAGTGAGTCTTTGAGCTGCTTCCTTCCCTTTGCGAGTGCCCCACCCGAAGTGTCCACCTCTAGCCCATGGCAGCTTGTGCATATCGAGTATATATGGAATGAGCAGGTGCCAATCACTTGGAGTGGAGAATACCCGCGCTACTTGGCACGGTGACGGATCCGCCGGAGTTGATGGGAATCGACGCCGAGCATGTACATTTTATTTTGTATTTATGTCCTTTAGTTTATTTGTATATCCATGGGAAAGTATATGCGTAATTGTACGGCTTTATAAGCCAACGCGTCATTCCCACGGATTGTTTGGGTTTCTATGCAATTTTGTAGTAGGCCCAGCTAGGGGGCCCTCAGCCCTTTCCCATTGGTCCATGTCACCTTGTGGGACTGGTCAACCATCCTAGGTGGACATCTAGAAGGTTGGACTAGTCATATGGACACATGGGTGACAAATGGGTCAATATTCCAATGGTTGGCCACCTACCCATTCAACCCTTACATGTGGTCAAGGGGGTGCCCCATTCCACTAGGATTAGTTTATATTTTTTGTGTGTTTATCACACTTAATCCCAACCTTTCGTCCCCCACCCCTAGATCCAAGGGTGCACAATTGATTAGATACATAGCATATAAAAGGTTGTATTTTCCATTTGTTAGCATTAATGAAGAGAAAATTATTGGAAAATCAAGAGTGATTCTTGAGCCCCTCTCCTTCCCCTGATGTTCATCTCCTCCAACCTCAAATTCTAGAGTGGTTCTATCTTCATTCCCCTCCCCTCTATCTCCGGTGATCATCTGTGCCGCCGCCGCCGCCGTTCGTGCCGCCTTCGAGCCGCCGCGGAGCCATCTTCAAGGTTCTGTCCTGCTGGATAGAGGTGTAGTCCATAAATTCCTGCTCTCCACCACGTAAATATCTCAAGCTGAAATTTTTATGGTGTGTTCCTACCTTGAATCCCCACCTCCACCTAAAGTTTCACGTCCAAATTCCTCCATTTAGTAATTTTTCATTTTTCGTTCATTTTACATTTCCAGATCTTATTTATCTCTATCTACAGTGATAACTGCTCTGAGTTTCCCATCTCCGACCACATTTTTGAATTTTTAAAACCTTCCCAATTTTATTGGGAGTTCCGTCCATCATCCCCTACATCCACCATTTTTTTTGATGTTTTATTCTCCCTCTATCTATTTTTCAAAATTCGTGTTCTATCTCAGCTACAGTGCTTTTAGCCCATTTCTATATCCGACCCACTGTTAGTGAAAAACTCCTATCAATTCGTAGCCATATCCAAACTTGTCCAAACTAGTTTTGCCGTTTTCCTGGATTAATTTCCCACAACGTTCATGAAGCAGTCGAAGTCTGAATCCAAGGTCTTCATAGAAGTCAAAGGTAGTTCTCAGAGAATAACCCTGCTGATCTGAGTGTTCGGCTACTGTACAACAGGAAGTTGTAAATTCATTAAAACCCAGATCCATGCAGATCCATGCCAGATCTTTAGGCCTAGATTTAAGGATTTAAAGTTAGCTTTCCAACGGCACCAGTCTCGTGTCGATTCGACATCAGGGATGATCGCAGTGCCCGTTCTCGTCGGGACGCGCGCTGAAAACCAGAAGCTGCAGATCGGTGGCCGGTTATTCCGACCGGTGCCGAACGGAGCCGCCCGGCCTCCGACCGGCGAACCAGCGTGCCGCCAGCCCGGGGAGCGCTTCCCTAAGTGTCCCCACTATAGCGGTGCCATCGGGTCCCACACGGCCCCTCCGGACAGCACGTGGGCCCCACAGTCACAAGTTCGACTGCTGCCGAAGAGACGCGAGAAGCCGCCCGTCAACCCGAATTCGGTCCTCCCGGACCCCATTGTGTCACCCTTTACCTCCCTGCGTGGAGTGGGCAGTGCTTCATTTCTGTAACAAGTGTGTAATATTATTCCGGGAGTACGGGTTTCGGCCGGGTCCATCTTCCCCACGCCGAGCGCATGGAGGTATCGCATTCGCTCCCTTACTTGGCATTTTACTTACTTCATATATATTTGTTTATGCCGCTGCTAGAGAGCATGTGTAGGGACAATTAGCTCGCTTTATATTTATATCACCGCTGCTGCGAGAGAGAGCGTTACCGTCTCGTGACCCGATCCGGACATAAGTGATAGCCGACCACCCTAGCTCACTGCCGATTTCTCAACCGCGCACGTCCGACGCTTCCCTCGTTAAGGGGCAGTCACGAGCTTGTCGTGTCCGTGGTCTCGTCCCGCATCACATGATGTGTCACTGACCAGTCTCATGGTCATTGGTGTGGGGCACCAACACATATGTGTAGGTGTATGTCCTTGGAGGATGTACACTGAACTGATCCGATATTGGATCTTCAGATGGTTTATTATACCTAATGTCAAGTGAAGATCCAACGGACTCAGTAGCATCGTTGGTCCTTTGACCTGAGACATTGATCGGATCTTACATGAGGACTGGAATGGTTTAATTACTTGGCTAAGTGACTTTAACCATAAGTCATGAGTTGCCGAGTCATTAACCACTCGAGGATACGTGTGAAGATCATCAATGGTCAAGAAGGGATCGCTCACTGTCGGGTATATATCAGACAGTTAATGGGTCATGACATTGACGCTCCGTTAAATCCCTGGCCAGGGTCGTATGAGTTCGTTTAGAACGGACGTCATACACTTTAAGTAGGTCATGGTCAAATGGCACGATCATGGGGTTTGATAGAAACCGTACCCTCGATCGTACCAGACTCATAGAAGGAGCGAGGGAATATATCGATGCCGTAACTGTGGACTTATAGGTACCAGACAAGCTGGTTTAAACCCGGCGTCCTCTAGGATCACGCGGATTTGTTTGACCCAACGTGATCGAAGGTTCAGAGTAAATTAAACTATTATTCGGCTCTAGTTGAAGCGAAGAATACATTTAATTTACTTCTAATTGGGAATTAGAAGTTAATGGGCCTTAAATTAGAGTGACTATGGGCCTAGAGGATCACACACAATGGATTCTTGGGTGACGGATTATTATTATGTAAATATATGTATTATTTCCTTTTGGAAAGGAGTGTAAATAGGGCTTAATACATATGTATAATAGAAGAAAGGATATATATACAGTTTTGATCTTTTGGAGCCCTTTTTAGAAATGGCCAAACTCTATATATAGAATCCTACGAGAGCTCCTCCTCCTCTCTTGGCTAATCAAGCACTTAAGCTTAAGAGAGGAGGATTAGCTCCTCCCCCCTTCTTCCCTCTTGCTCTCTTTCTCTCCAGAAGGAAAAAGGGTCGGGGAAGGTCCGTGCCGGGGGTACCGTCACTGCGCAAGGATCCGTGTGGATCAGCTCTAGAGGCCGTGTATCTGTGCGGCTCGGTATTCTGCATCGGACTTAGCGGATAACGTCGTTCCGCGCAAGGTGAAATACGCAACCCGTAGTTAGGGGTTGGGACGATTAAAACGTCGATCAGAGCATAGATCTGGGATCCCATGTAGCCGGGATCGGGCAAATAAATTTTTATTATCCGCTGCGTTGCTCGAGGGTGCTGTGTGGAACCTTACACCACGGTCCCCCCATCCCTTCTCCCATTGATCCACCTCAGCCCTAGGACCCATGTGGGGTCAGTCAACCTTCCATTGTGGGCTTCTAGGAGGTGGGACCAAAGGAGGGGACAAAGGGGGGAGCATCTCCTAGATCTCTCCTTAATTCAAGGAGGTGTCCCCCCCCCCTTTACATTAGTTTAATAGGTTTTAAATTTTATTTTATTTGATTCCAAACCACATGGGAGAAATAAATTGTGGACTCCCTGTTGTACCCCTCCCCAACCCTAGATCTAAGGATAGTTAGTGTCTTTTACCATTTCATATAAATAGATTGTATTTTCATTTGATTAGAATTAATGAATGAAAAAATCAGTATAAAATAGTTTTCCCCATCCAAATCTCCACCAAATCAGTCATAAGAATTATTTTCGTTTTTCTCTCTCTCTCCTCTACAATCTTCATGAAGAGCTCGAGGTCTGATTCGGAGGTTTGCCTTACAGTCAACACCAACTCTCAGGAAACTCAGTTTCTGCCTAGTCTGATCTGAGACTGGGAACAGGCCGGTTCTAAAATCGCCCATCAGAAGCACAGCTCTGGTTAATTTTTCTGAGTATCACATGTTCTAAGGACTTCGAGAGAGCTTTCCAACAATACCTCTTGTGCATCGATCCGACATCGGGAGTGATCGCAGTAGTAGATCTCGCCGGGTCGCGTGCCTGAAAACAGAACCTGCAGATCCGTGGGCAGCAACTCCAAGCCTTGAAGATCGGAGCCGCCCGGCCTCCGACTGGCGTTCCCGCCCGACCGCCTTCCAGGGAGGCGCGCCACTAGGGGTCTCCATCACAGCGGGACCCACCCCATTAGACCCGGAGGACAGAGCGGTCTGTGGGCCCCACGAACCGGTAGATCGCGCCGTCCGGACTGCACTAAACGCGAGTTTCGACACCGCCAGAGCGACATCAAGATGCTGCCCGTCAACCCAATTCCCGTGACTCCCGGGCCCCACATGTGACCTATTACCTCCCTGCGTGGAGTGGGTCAAATTTTTGTACCACGGTAAAACTTTGTTAACCGGGAGTCCGGATTTGGCTGGGGTTGTCTTCCCCACGCCGGGAGCGTGGAGGTAACGGTCTTAACTCCTTGGCGTTCATTTGCTAGTTTAGTATATGGTCGTATGCCGCTGTGAGAGCGTAGGGTTCTAGCCCGTGAGTCCATGTCACCGCTGTGAGTGAGAGAGTGACCCGTCTCGTGGCTCGATCCGAGCATGGAAGTGAGTCGGACTACCCTTAACTCTGCCGCTTCCTCAACCGTGCACGATCCACGTTTCCCTCACTTGGGACGACGAGTGAGCTTGCATTTCTGTTAGCGACGTATAGCCCATAGGAGTTCTTAGTATCGGGCCTAGTGTCTCTCATGCTCGTATGTTACTGGTCGTGTATGCATTTAGAGTCCGAGGTCCATATCACTTAGAGTCGGTCCCCGTGTCCATCCCGCATCATACAGTAAATTCCAGACTTTCAGATTTCAGCCCCAAACTCCATTGTAACCCTTCCAAACTCTGTGGCATCAAACTCCTTTGATCTTGGAGATTTTATATTAAGGATCTTAATCCTACAAAATCATAAGAAAAAAATGATTAGAACTTTAGCTCAATAATCCAAATGATAAATACATGAAGTATATACATGAAACCCATATTCAAGGTGCATACGAACACTTTGAACCACAAATTTTCTAAGCTAAAGATCGAAATATATTTCTATGCATGTGAACAAGGTATGAGCAACTTGTAACCATAAAGAAAGTGCAAAAGGCACATACATTAAAATCCATGTTCACGGTGCATAAAAACTCTTTGGAAAAATATGTTTATCCTCATCAAGGAAACAAGTTGATATAGCAATGAACTTTATGCATCAAGTGCAACAAGAGTGGCATTGTAAAACCAAAATCCACATGAACGATGTGATTGAATTTAACACAAATTCTCTTCACAAAACCCTGAACCATTTGCATCTAAGCGATGCTTACGAAACATGGGGTTGACACCATCCTTTGATAGGTCGACACTACGAAAGGGCATGAAAGCCTATGCTAAAGTTCAACATGAGAAAATGAATATCATTCAATATGAGAGTTTCAATCAATTCATTTCAGTAACCACTTTCATGAGAAATTCAAACTATGCATCTAGCATAAGAACCTTATGAAGAATATACATGAAAGAACCAAGTGAATATATGCAACATGGATAGCACAAGGGACTGGGAAGATATTGAATGTTGAAACATAAAAATCAAGTATTCCTTGGGGTTTAATCAATATTACACCACATGTCAACCTCATTCCACCAAGATTCACATAAATAGATATTACCACGCATCCATGTGATTTTTAGGTGTCTTCCAATCATCTCTCTCCTGTAAAAGATAATGTAGAACATGAGATCTACATGGATATCAAAATCATAGATTATGAGTGATAAAAGCTCCTTAACTAGACACATAAGCATATGCATAGAGCTTCTACTCATAACCATCCACGAGCTTATATGTATGTCTAGCAATATGGAAAAATCAATCTCAACTATGAAGACTTGCTCAAGAGCACAACGACTCAATTGAAATACATGCAAACATAGCAAAGCTCATGAATGCACACTGACATCAACCGCATATGCAAGCAGACAAAAAGTTATTTATAAGGTTAGTTATCATCAAAAACATAACCATATGCAAAGCACACTTCATGACCCCACACACATCAGGGTGGGGGAGGGGAGCGGTCTACCACCATTGCAGCTCCGGTGGGGATGGGGGAGGGAGGGGGGTGTCTGCCACCGCTGCAGCCGGTGAGGGTAGGGGTGGGGGTAGGTCTGCCACCGTTGCAGCGCCAGTGGGGGTGGGGGAAAGAGGGGGGGCGTCTGCCACCACTGCAGCCGGTGGGGTGGGGGTGGGGGAGGGGGGGCGTCTGCCACCGCTGCAGCGCCGGTGGGGGGGTGAGGGAGGTGGGGGAGAGGGGGGGCGTCTGCCACCGTTACAGCGGTGGGGGATGGGGCTGGGGGTGGGGGAGGTGGGGCTGGGGCTGGGTGTAAGGTTTCGCACAGCACCTACGGACGACGCAACGGATAATAAAAATTTCATTTGCCCGATCCCGGTGTTGTAGAAAGCTTAATGTGTGCTCTAATCGGTGTTTGTAAGACCCTAATTACGGGTTGCGTGTTTCACCTTGCGCGGAACGACGCTGTCCGCGATGCCCGATGCAGAATATCGAGTCGCACAGCTGTACGGCCTCTAGAGCAGATCCACACGGACCCTTGCGCAGTGACGGTACCTCCCCGGCACAACTTTCCCCGACTCTATCACCTTCTGGAGAGAGAGAGAGAGCAAGGGGGAGAAAGGGGGGTGGCTAAACCTCTCCCTTAAGCCTAATGCTTGATTAGCTTAAGGGGTGGAAAGGAGAAGCTCGAATGAGCTTCACGTATAGAGTTTATGCTTATTAAAAAATGGCTCCAAAAGACCGAAACTGTATATATGTCCTATCTCATATTATACATATGTATTAAGCTCCATTTACACTCCTTTTCAAAAGGAATTAAATAGAAATAATACATACATTTGTATAATAATAATCCGTCACCCAAGAATCTATTGTGTGTGATCCTCTAGGTCCATAGTCACTCTAGTTTAAGGCTCATTAACTTCTAATTCCCAATTAGAAGTAAATTAAACATATTATTCGCTTCTACTAGAGTCGAATAATAGTTTAATTCATTCCGAACCTTCGATCACGTTGGGTCAAGTAAATCCGCGTGATCCTAGAGGACGCCGGGTTTAAACCAGCCTGTCTGGTACCTGTAAGTTCACACTTACCGCATCGATATAATCTCTCGCTCCTTCTATGAGTCTGGTACGATCGAGGGTATGGTTTCTGTCAAACTCCATGATCATGCCATTTGACTATGACCTCCTTAAAGTGTATGACGTCCGTCCTAAACGAACTCACACGACCCTGGCCAGGGATTTAACGGAGCGTCAATGTCATGACCCATTTACTGTCTGATATATACCCGACAGTGAGCGATCCCTTCTTGACCATTGACGATCTTCACACGTATCCTGGAGTGGTTAATGACTCGGCAACTCATGACTTATGGTTAAAGTCACTTAGCTAAGTAATTAAACCATTCCAGTACTCGTGTAAGATCCAATCAATGTCTCAGGTCAAAAGACCAACGATGCTACTGAGACAGTTGGATCTTCAGTTGACATTAGGTATAATCAACCATCTGAAGATCCAATAGCGGATCAGTTCAGTGTACATCCTCCAAGGACATACACCTACACGTATGTGTTGGTGCCCCACACCAATGACCATGAGACTGGTCACTGACACATCATATGTACTGGTTTAATAGGTAATCAAAGTCCCCAAGTGATTACCCTCCAACTAGGAACAGTTTAAGATATGTGTACATGTAAAGTCAATCTCATGTTCGAGATCCCATCTCGAGCTGACTTTACAACCACATATCCTAGGGACAATGTAAAGCAACACAATCGCATATTTATGCTCAAACACCACTTTATTAATAATAAACAAGATCGTACAACTATTGGGCCTACCCGACCCGAAATTGGCCTGTAGCACACCAACACTAACAATCTCCCACTTGAACTACAGCCAATTGCCCATAACTTTGTGGCCCATCTTATCCCGATGACGCTTAAACATAGTCTGTGTCAAAGGCTTAGTCAGTGGATCTGCTATGTTGTCTTCTGACGGTACACGCTCTACCGCCATATCTCCACGATCAACAATCTCCCGAATAAGGTGAAAGCGCCTGAGAATATGCTTTGACCTTTGGTGAGATCTCGGTTCCTTCGCCTGAGCGATGGCCCCATTATTATCACAAAATAATGGGATGGGAGCTGATATCTCGGGAACTACGCCAAGTTCCAAGATGAATTTCTTCATCCAGACGGCTTCCTTAGCAGCTTCAGCTGTAGCAATATATTCCGCCTCCGTCGTCGAGTTTACAGTCGTGTCTTGCTTGGAGCTTCTCCAACTGACTGCCCCTCCATTCAACATGAATACAAATCCAGACATGGATTTGTAGTCATCTGGATCTGACTGGAAACTAGAATCTGTGTAAGCTCTAAGCTGTAGGTCCTCTCCTCCATAAAGCTGAAAAAGATCCTTAGCCCTTCGCAGGTACTTAAGGATGCCCTTTACTACCTTCCAGTGCTCTTCGCCTGGATTTGCCTGATATCTACTGACAATACTTAAAGCATTGACAGCATCAGGCCGTGTACATAGCATTGCATACATGATTGACCCTATCACCGAAGCATAGGGTACCTTATTCATGTGTGCCACCTCCTCAGAAGTTTTAGGACTCATTCCCTTGGATAGCCAAATTCCATGTCTCATGGGAATGAGACCGCTCTTAGAATTTTTCATCCTAAACCTTTTGCGGATAGTGTCTATGTACATGGATTGGGATAGTCCTAGCATCCTTTTAGATCTATCTAGATAGATCCTTATGCCCAGCACATATGATGCTTCTCCCAAATCCTTCATGGAGAAAGTCTTGGACAATCAAGACTTGGTTGATGTCAACATCTCTACATCATTCCCAATGAGTAAGATGTCATCAACATAAATGACCAAGAAGGTCACAGAGCTCCCACCGACCTTCTTGTAAACATAGGATTCATCTTCATTCCGAATGAAGTTGAAAGATTTGACAGCCTCGTCAAATTTTAAGTTCCAGCTTCTAGATGCCTGCTTTAATCCATAAATGGACCTTTGAAGATTGTATACCTTATTAGGATGTAGCTTGGAGGTGAATCCTTCGGGCTGTACCATGTACACCTCTTCTGACAGATTTTCATTAAGAAAAGCTGTCTTCACATCCATTTTTCAGATCTCATAATCCATGTATGCAACAATGGCAAGGAGGATTCTGATTGACTTAACCATGGCTACCGGCGAAAAAGTCTCGTCATAGTCAATGTCTTGCCTTTGACGATATCCTTTTGCCACTAGTCTAGCCTTGTATGTGTCAACCTGTCCATCTGCACCGATTTTCCTTTTGAAAATCCATTTACAGCCGATAGGGACCTTCCCTTCGGGTACATCAACTAAGTTCTAAACTTTGTTGGTGTACATGGACTGGATCTCTGAATCCATTGTCTCTTGCCATTTCTTAGAGTCTACACTTCGGATCGCCTGCTGGTACGACTGAGGATCATCATCCTCATCGATACATACCTTAGAGGACCCCTCTGAGACATGTCTAACATATCTCTCAGGTTCTCTCGGTATTCTACCAGATCTCCGTAGTGTCAGCGTTTCACTTTGAATAGGATCAACTGATACAATCTCATCTAATGAGTTTGTGTCTATGGGTTATGGTTCTTGGATCTCGTCCAATTCTATCTGGCTCCCACTATTTTTCTAGAGTAGATATTCTCTTTTCGGAAATATAGCTCTCTTGGCCACTAAGACCCTTTGCTCAGAAGAGTGATATAAATAATATCCAAACGTCTCCTTTGGATATCCCACAAACCTACACTTATCGGTTCTCGACTCAAGCTTATCACTATCGTTCTTCTTTACATGGGCAGGACACCCCCAAATTTTAATGTGATTAAAATTTGATTTTCTGCCCTTCCATATCTCATATGGTATAGAAGGAACTGATTTACTTGATATCCTATTCAATAAATAAGCCACAGTCTCTAACGCATAGCCCCAGAGAGACAAGGGTAGTCATGACATAGACATCATTGATCGGACCATGTCTAACAAGGTCCTATTTCTCCTTTCAGATACACCATTGTGCTGTGGTGTATACGGTGGAGTCCACTGAGAAACTATTCCATTGTCTTTAAGATAAGAAGTGAATTCATGGCTTAAGTATTTACCTCCTCGATCCGATCGAAGAGCCTTAATACTTTTACAAGTCTGTTTCTCTACTTCATTCTTGTATTCCTTAAACTTCTCAAAGGCTTGTGACTTATGTCTCATTAAATACACATATCCATATCTAGAGAACTCATCAATAAAAGAAATGAAATAGAGATAACATACTTTTACTTCTATGGACATGGGTCCACACACATCCGAGTGTATGAGCTCGAGAAGGTCAACAACCCTCTCACCATGTCCACCAAAGGGAGCCTTGGTCATTTTCCCCATGAGACACGACTCACAGGTATCAAATGGCTTGTATTCGAACGAATTCAAATACCCATTTGAGTGTAAGTGAGAGACTCTTCTCTCACCTACATGACCAAGTCTGCAATGCCATAGATATGTAGAATTCACTTCATCAGCATTGGAAACTTGCATAACATCAGAACGTGTATCTAATACATATAGATCATTGACTAATGAACCATTAGCTATAATCAAACCATTATTCATTATAGAGCACCCAGTGCTATTAAAAGCTAATGTATATCTAATGTTATACAGACCAGAGATTGAAATAATGTTCTTAATAATATTAGGAATATAATAACAGTCATTCAGCTCCAGAATGACTCCTGAAGGTAAACTGAGACGTGCAGTCCCGACAGCTTTGGCAGCAACTAAAGCTCCATTGCCCATCCTCAGTTCAATCTCCTTTTTGCCCAATCGCCTTCTATTTGCCAACACCTGCACAGAATTGCAGATATGAGATGCACATCCAGTATCCAATACCCATTATGTGGATTCCATATATGACAAATTAAGGTCTATGACAAAAATACCTTCATTTAGAATTGCCTTGCAATTCCTTTTCCAATGCCCAGTTTCCCCGCATCGAAAATATTTATCTTCCTTTTCATTCTTCTTGCCCTTCCCTTCGTCAACTTTGGTGAGTTGCTTACCCGTGGCCTTTTTCTTTCCCTTCCCTTTGTTACTCGTGGTGGATATTTGAGAGACCTTCCTTTTCTTGTTGGCCCGGCCAACAATCATTACAGACGAAGATGATTTATCTTTCTGCATGGTTCCTTCAGCACTCTTTAACATATTGAGCAGCTTTGGGAGAGTTGCTTCAATCCTGTTCATGTTAAAGTTCATGATGAAGGAAGAAAAGGAATCGGGCAATGACTGGAGTATAAGATCAATGTATAGTTCAAGATCCAACTTGAACCCCAATGCATTGAGTCTTTCAATCCACTCCATCATTTTTAGTACATGGGCCTGTACTGATGAACCCTCAGACATCCGTGTCCTGAAAAGTCTTTTGAAGATGTCATACCTCTCAATCCTACCCTTCTCCCCGAAGAGCTGGCGTAGATTGAGAAGTATACTTTTACAATCAGTCGTTTCGAATTGCCTCTGCAGCTCGGGAGCCATAGAGGCCAACATGTAACATTGGGCAAGGGAGGAGTCCTCAGACCACTTGGCATAAGCCAGTAACTCGCTCTCGTCGACGTCAGGAGCTGGCTCAGAATGAACCGTGTCCAACACGTACGCAATCTTTTCGGCGGTAAGGACTATGCGTAGATTACGCAGCCAATCCGAATAGTTCGGTCCAGTTAATCTATTTGCATCCAAGATACCGCGGAGGGGGTTGGACGATGACATTATAATCTGGATAAGAAATAAAAGACAACTTAACATGTGTTCAAATTCTAACTTAGATGTGTTTTTCTATCTTATTTAGTCCCACTATTTTTCGATCTAACTATATAACCCTCAGTATATAGAACGGGAGATCAGTGAGATCAACCTAGTGGGTCGGAATCCCAACGAGACTGATGTACGACCTTGTGGAAAGCACAATAAATCATACATCATCTCAATGGCAGTCAACAAGCACTTGCATCTAATGTAATATCCGATATTCGGCCCCCGAGAAATCATCCCCTTGTGGAAAGCACAACAAAGGATATTCTCGGTTAGATCTAACCATCATTACTACATAGCAATGAGTTCATGACCCGACCCTTGTGGAAAGCACAACAAGGCCGAGTTCAATTCCTCACCCCATTGAGGCCGAGCCTTGGAGTTTAATCCCGCCCCCAAACTCATGGACATTGTGGAAAGCACAACAAATCTATGAAATGAAGACGTTCAGTCACTCCATAATGATGGAGGGTCACGACGACTCCTAGAGCCACGCTTACCGGATCTAAAATTTAATCGCGAGGGAATTTAATTTTATCTTGATCTCACCCTAGGTGGTAATATAAATATATCTAATATATTTACCGTACCTAGTAGTTTACATAAAATAAATACATCCAATGCAAAAATAAAACGCAAGTGATCATGGACTTAATCCCTAATGTAACTAAGGCATCCTGCCCGCTTCCGAAGCAGCTGGATCGTCCTCGTCGGGTGTGCTCCGCGCTTTCAAACTCCGACGCCGTAGTAATTACAACTTTTACACGGCACGCAGGCCGGAAAAAATTAAATTACATGTGACTCAAATTCCAGCAGCCCTTAGGGCGAGTACAACAATTGAGGAAGATAGAAGTACATTAGAATTTTAACAGAGAGAGAAAGGAGATTCGCAGACCCCAATTAATTACATTAATCCAAGTCCAGGATCACTTGCTAACTCATTCAAATAAAATCCATCAATGGTTATTTTTTAAAAATAATCCTTACTTTTTAATTTAAAAATGGGATGTGCAAACAAAAACAAGCCAGCTTTGTTTAATTTTAAAAATCGAAGCATGATTAACTAAAATTAAACAGACAAGCAGGCCAATACAAGGTAAATATAGTAGCGCACGTAAAGAATCATCATTTTCTTGCAGGGGCATCTAATTGAGATAATTAATTAAATATAAATTTAATTATCCAATAATCAAATTTAAATTCAAAATTTAAACATGCCAATAATTTAAATTTAAATTCAAACTAATTATCCAATAATTTTGTGTGAAAGTAAATTTAAAATAATACAATTATCCTCAATTAGTAATTTTCTAAAATTCAAATTTTGACTTTAACAATTATCTAATAATTAAAATTCAAATAATTGAATTTTTCACATTTAACTTCAATAAAATTTAAATTTTAAAATTTTCTAATTATCTAATAATTAAAAATTCAAAAACTTAAATTTTACTGAAGTAACTTCAATTATTACCATTTTATCTTGAGGTAAATAGTAATTATCTCACATCGGTAAATTCAACACGGTCAAATAAAAATTAACATTTGACATTTACCATCGAGATAACACAATTAACCTACTAGATAAAATTCTATTCAATTTACTATGCATATTCATATATATATCTAATATATATATTAACAATCCTGCATTAAAGTAAATTTAAAAATTTAAAGCAAATTTTTTTAAAAATAAAAAAAAAGAAAAAGAAAAATCGACGGTAACCATGGGCGCGGCCGCCCACGCGGGACGCGTGGGCGGTCGCGCCCACACCCGCGCCCGCACGCGGGCGCCCGCGTGGCGGGCGCCGCCTGCGGAGCACGCCGCGTGGCTGGCGCGGCCCGCCACGCGGCGCGCCCGCGGGTGCCGTGGGCGGCGCACGCAGCGGGCGCAGTGCGCCCACTCCAGGCCACCAATTTTTTTTTATAAAAAAAATTTACTATTTGGATGCCCAGCATCCAGGAAGAACAGAGATGCCCAGATCTCTTTCAACAAATAATAATTGAAGATTTAGATTGCCCCTAAAGCATGGTTCTAAACGGCGCTAAAAACACCGACCAGAGCGTAAACCTCGCTCTGATACCACTGTAAGGTTTCGCACAGCACCTACGGGCGACGCAGCGGATAATAAAAATTTCATTTGCCCGATCCCGGTATTGTGGAAAGCTTAATTTGTGCTCTAATCGGTGTTTCTAAGACCCTAATTACGGGTTGCGTGTTTCACCTTGCGCGGAACGACGCTGTCCGCGATGCCCGATACAGAATATCGAGCCGCACAGCTGTACGACCTCTAGAGCAGATCCACACGGACCCTTGCGCAGTGACGGTACCTCCCCGGCACAACTTTCACCGACTCTATCACCTTCTGGAGAGAGAGAGAGCAAGGGGGAGAAAGGGGGGAGGCTAAACCTCTCCCTTAAGCCTAATGCTTGATTAGCTTAAGGGGTGGGAAGGAGAAGCTCGAATGAGCTTCACGTAGGATCTATATATAGAGTTTAGGCTTATTAGAAAAGGACTCCAAAAGATCGAAACTGTATATATGTCCTATCTCATATTATACATATGTATTAAGCTCCATTTACACTCCTTTCCAAAAGGAATTAAATAGAAATAATACATACATTTGTATAATAATAATCCGTCACCCAAGAATCCATTGTGTGTGATCCTCTAGGCCCATAGTCACTCTAGTTTAAGGCCCATTAACTTCTAATTCTCAATTAGAAGTAAATTAAACGTATTATTCGCTTCTACTAGAGTCGAATAATAGTTTAATTCATTCCGAACCTTCGATCACGTTGGGTCAAGCAAATCCGCGTGATCCTAGAGGACGCCGGGTTTAAACCAGCCTGTCTGGTACCTGTAAGTCCACAGTTACCGCATCGATATAATCCCTCGCTCGTTCTATGAGTCTGGTACGATCGAGGGTATGGTTTCTGTAAAACCCCATGATCGTGCCATTTGACTATGACCTCCTTAAAGTGTATGACGTCCGTCCTAAACGAACTCACACGACTCTGGCCAGGGATTTAACGGAGCGTCAATGTCATGACCCATTTACTGTCTGATATATACCCGACAGTGAGCGATCCCTTCTTGACCATTGACGAACTTCACACGTATCCTGGAGTGGTTAATGACTCGGCAACTCATGACTTATGGTTAAAGTCACTTAGCCAAGTAATTAAACCATTCCAGTACTTGTGTAAGATCCGATCAATGTCTCAGGTCAAAGGACCAACGATGTTACTGAGACAGTTGGATCTTCAGTTGATATTAGGTAAAATCAACTATCTGAAGATCCAATAGCGGATCAGTTCAGTGTACATCCTCCAAGGACATACACCTACACGTATGTGTTGGTGCCCCGCACCAATGACCATGAGACTGGTCACTGACACATCATGTGTACTGGTTTAATAGGTAATCAAAGTCCCCGAGTGATTACCCTCCAACCTGGGACAGTTTAAGGTATGTGTACATGTAAAGTCAATCTCATGTTCGAGATCCCATCTCGAGCTGACTTTACAACCACATATCCTAGGGACAACGTAAAGTAACATAATCGCATATTTACGCTCAAACACCACTTTATTAATAATGAACAAGATCGTACAAGTATTGGGCCTACCCGACCCGAAATTGGCCTGTAGCACACCAACACTAACACTGGGGGGGCAGTGGGGGACGGTGGGTGCCGGGGAAGTGGGTGTGGGGGGATTAAAAAATTTTAATTAAATTTTTAGTTTAAATAAATTTAATTTTGTTAGTTGTAAAAATTTAAGACTAGATTTTGTTAGTTTTTTAAAATTATTTTTGATGTATTATTTAATTCATTTAATTATAGATGTTTAAATTTAAATTTAAATTTAGTGATAAATATTTTACAAATGATTTTAAATTTATAGGTAAATTTACGGATTGTAAATTGTATTCGATGATTCTATATAAAATTTAATTTATATAAAAAATTAAAGATTTAATTTAGATGTATTAAATAATGTATTTTTTTTACATGTGGTAAAATTAAATTTATTATTTTAATTAAAATTTATTTATAACAAAAATTGTAGATGTAATTACTATGTATTAAATAATGCTTTTAGTTTAACATGTTGTAGAGAAAAATTTATTATTTTTATTAAAATTATATTTGTAACAAAAATTGTAAAATTAATTTAGATGTGCTAAATAATACATTTAGTTTTACATGTTGTAGAAATAATGATATTTATTTTATTAAATTATATTTGTAAAAAAATTGTACATTAAATTTAGACTTATTACTTAAATTTATTAGTTGTAGATGTAGAATAATGAAATTTCTTATTTTTGGAAAAATCATACATAGTTTATTTGTAAATTATATTCGATAGCTGCACGTAAACTTTAATTTACTAAAAATTTAAAATATTTTTAATTTATATTAGTTCATTACCAAATTCAGTGATATTTATAATTTATATTTCTAAAATTTAGGAGATACTGTTAAACACTCTATGGCTCCTAAGGAAAGACCAAATGACATTGGATGGTCACACGGAGTTATGTTGGATGGCAACCGTAGGTGTTGGCGTTGTAATTACTGTAAAACAGAATATCGGGGAGGAGGTGTGTCTCGGTTGAAGAGGCACTTGGTAGGAGGAGCCGGTGCGGGATACTGATGGGAATCAACTCCGAGCATGTACATTTTATTTTTGTATTTGTCTTCTTATTTATTTTTATATCCTGGGGGAAGTAGATTCACAAATGTAAGGCTTTATGAGTCTATTTGTTCTTCCTTAGGATTGTGTGGGTTTATGTGCAAAATGCCAGTAGGAGCTGTAAGGGGGCCCCCACTCCTTCTCCATTGGTCCACCTCATTCATGTGGGGCTGGTCAAAAGCCAAGGTGGCATCTAGAAGGTTGGACTAGTCATTTAGACACATGGGAGGAAAAATGGTTTAAATTGTCAAGGGTAGGCCACCTACCCTTACCCCTTGGTCAAAGGGCCCCCCCTTTTTTATCCATTTTAATTTTTAAAAAATTAGTCCATTAGAACTAATTAGTTCTAAACCTTGTATACCCCTCCCAACCCTAGATCTGAGGGCATTAGTGGTCATTTTCCATTTATTATATAAGGCTTGTATTTCCCTTTTTCATGAATTAATGGAGAAGAAAATATTGAATGAGCATCGGAGCTTGGTGCACCCCTATCTCTTTCCCTCTAGTTCCTCTTCCTCCCTCTGCATTTCAGGGTTGAGAACCCCTTCTACCTGAGCCCCTCTATCTCTGATTTCATCTCTGATGCCGCCGCCGCCGTTCGTGCCGCCATCGAGCCGCCGCGAAGCAGCTTCCGAACTACTGTCCAAGGTTCTGTTCTGCTGGACAGAGGTTCACTCCGGAATTTTTAGCTCCCAACTCCAACATCATCTGGAGTTAAGATTTTCAGGGTTGGTTCCTCTCTTGATTCTCAACCTCCAGTAAAAACATCACATCCTTTAGACTTCGTTTTACATTTTTTCATTTTCGTGTCGTCATTTACCTCCCTGCGTGGAGTGGGCAGTAATTTGTCTAGCTGTAATTATTGTGTATTTACTGTTCCGGGAGTACGAGATCGGTCGGGAAGTCATCCCCATGCCAGGTGCGTGGAGGTATCGTGTTCGCTCCTTACTCGGCACTTTGCTTAGTTCGTATATGCTTTATATGCCGCTGCTAGAGAGCATGATAGGGTAACTTAGCTCGCTATTTATTGATATTCATTGCTGCTGCGAGAGAGAGCGAGACCGTCCCGTGACCCGATCCGGGCACGAATTTATGAGTTGACCACCCTAGCTCTTTGCCGGTTTCTCAACCGCGCACGTCCGACGCTTCCCTCGCTAGGGACGATCGCGAGCTTGCTTAGAGTCCGAGGATCGCATATTCATTTGGAGTCGAGTCGCGTGTCCGTCCCGCATCAGTTTGGAATCAGAGAGCCAGTTGAGTCTAGGATAGTATTTGGTCAAAAAAAAAAGTGACATTTACGTCAAGTCATCGTCTAAGTCGGTCAAAGTTTGCATCCGCATACCATTGTTCGGTATATAAAAAGGTGTTATCCGAACGTTAGACTATGCCTATCGGGAAGGCCGCACACTTGCGCGAGTGATCTTCAGATCGATTAACTCCGCCACGTACCCAATCTTGGTTTTGTCCAGGTGTGTAGTCGAGTCTCATTTCAACTTTACATTTGCATCGCATTCTAAGTCGTGTCTAGGTGCTTGCATGAGTTGGCATAACATTTTGCTTATAAAATAAAAAAATAAAAAAAATGGCCTTGCATGACCGTTCCTAGGGATCCGTTCCCATCTTTTGGCAACTATGGTTAACCCATACCTCAGGCCCGACCAAGGCAACCTGTCCGTGTCTGAGTACATTAGGGACTTCAAAGTGTACCGGTTAAGATATGAAGTCGGGCTGGATAACATCGAGGTCGGAACTCAGTTCTGGAAAGGTTCGCGGCTTCACTTCAAATTTGAATTATTTTGCCGCCACGTGAAAACTTTGGTGGATTCCTATAAGGTCGCTTTGGAGGTCGAGCCATTTGAGTCTCGGTTTGATGTTGCCATACGGTAAGCCGATGCCGCGCTTCGGCGAGCATCTACCTCCAACCCGAGTCCCGATCCGGTCGGACCCCCACTCGGACCCCCACCCCAGTCACGGAATCCTTCCCCTCCCATGAGAGCTCCATTACCATCAACCTCACCTTCCGATCTTATTTCGGAGCCCTCTCATTTGGAGCCACCAAAGCCCGAGCCACCCGTGTTTCTAACGGGTACACTTTTTATAGCCGAGCCACTTCTTAGTTGGATCAAAGATGGCTTGGTCCCACTTCCTTACCCATCCATGGACCCCAACCTACCACTAGTGCCCGTCAACTCCTTCCATACCACATTCGGGTCTAGTCACCATGTTGACACTTTGGATGACTTTATTGTGGGATTAGACGCACAATGGAAGTTGACGCACTCATTGGCCCGAGGCTTCGACCAACCCACTAGTCTTAGCTTCACCCATCCGGCCTTAGGGTCCATTACTGACTGACCACAAACCTCGTCGTTAAAAGCCGTGCCTTAATTTACAATTTACCGAACTCACTCACTTAAACTCTATTGAATTTAGCGTAAAATGGTGAATACAGGTCGATCCACAGGGAGACAAAATAACTTTTAAAATAGTATGGATGAGAATTCTTATGTTTGAGAAATCTAATTTGAGTGAGATTAAACTAAGGAAGATAAGATTACATGAACTTAACTTAAGTTACGAATACGAGAAGGTGAGAAAATACAAGAAAAATTGAATAAAAACAACAGAGAGATTGAAAAAGGAATATCTTTGAAACTGGAGGGATTCAGGAAAAATGGAAGAAAGCAAAGTTGTAGAGGACGACGAGAGGAAGAAGATTGATGAAGAACTCAGAGGCAGAAAATGAGAGGAAGAAGGTGAAAATCATGAAAAACCGAGATCTATAAGGACGGATGAACAGTAAAATCTAGAAAAACTGAACTTTAGAAAATTAATTCTATCTTGAAAACGGTTGAGAATTAGAAGAAGAGGTAGAAGAAGAAATTGAAGATGACTTGAAAACACACAACTTTGATGAATAACTCAGGAAGAAAATAAGATCAGAAGGGGGTGAAAACTTAGATAGAAGATCTGTGAAGATTAATGATAAATATAGATGATCACAAACTAAATCGTACAGAACAGACCTTTAGAAAATAATTAATAACTTTAAAACGGGGGTGATTTAGAGGAAGTGGAAGAAAGATGAAGTCTAGATCTAAGGGAGAGGAAGAACTTTTGTGAAGAAATCAGAGAGAAAAGAGATTAGTAAGGGCTTCAAAATGGAAGAATGGTGAAGACTATCCCTGCGAATGAACAGTAACCACTGAAAACAGAACTAAGCAAATCATGCCATATCTTGAGAACGAAGAGGAATCAGAAGAAATGATAAAAAGAGAAAATGTGGAGAACAGAAAGACGAACAACTTTGATGAAGACAATAATGTTAAATGGAGCACACAACAACATGTAAAAGGGGCAATTAACAGTCTAAAATCTGATTAACACAAAGAACAGAACACAACAACAACAAAAACCACAAAGATTACAATAACATCTCTCAAAACACACACTACAAAGCTTCTCACGTAACTCTCCCTAAGGCAACAACAACTCTAAAAAATACAACCAATCCAACCCTCAACTCTCCAAAAAAAAAAACAACCCCCGAACTCCTCACAATAGGAGCCCTATTTATAACTTCCACTGTCCTCCTTTTCTTTCTTACGTTGTGACGGGGCGGAGCAGGGTCGCCACTGTTGAAGCCGCAAAGATGGGCAGCCGCCCTTGTTGAAATGGCCAAAGCCGTCCTCTCTCTTTCCTCTTTGTTTTTTTTTTCCGCATGGGCTGCCTTGGCCATTGACTTGGCCATCCTGCTGCCGACCTCCCATCGGCCGACGTGAAGCACGGCACCATCGTTGCCACGCCACCTGCAGCCGCGTGAATGAGGCGCCCGCATGCTGCGTTGACGCCATGCGCTGCCGCATTTGTTGAAGCTTGCATGCTCTGAGAAGGAGGCCACTTGGCCTGTTCGTGAAGCATGTTGCTCATTAATTGTAAGGTCCAACCACGTTGACTATACCTGTCAAAGTATGCAACGCTACAATTAATTGTGAAGCCATGTAATGTTACACATATCATAGTTGTATAGCCAACGTGGTTAATTGTGAAGCCATTCAATGTTACACATATGCACATCACGTGATATATATATCACACTTAATATATATATATATCTATCTATATATATATATATATTACAAGTGAATATGTGTATATTTGTGAATATCTCTTAAAATCTGTTTTTATTAGAATTATAAATAGGTAGATAGATATATAAATATAAATATATAAATAAATAGCTAGATAGCTATATAACTATTATAGAAAATCTTGGGTTTTGATCGGTGTGAATGGGCTTCAGCTCATCTTTTCTTTTCTATTTATACAGGCTTTCCTTGCCATTTCTCAAGATGTAAAATACATGTTTATTACTCAAAATGTAATTAATTCTATCAAACATGACATCTTAATATGAAACTGTGATTCGGTGTGAAAAGTGCATATTTTTTAATATTAAAGCTCATAAAAAGTGTGCATGTCATAAGTTATCATTTAAAAGTACACATTTATCACACCCCCCAACTTACTCATTGTTAGTCCCTTAGCAATGCAAATAATTTACAATTAAGGACCAACAAGAGTTTACAAAGTTCATACCATCATATCCAACTTTTCCTTCACAGTAATAACTAAAGATTAAGAATCCGGAAATATTAACACATACTAGCCTTCGATTTGGAAATTCAGACACATGATTAAGAATTCTAATCAAAATTCAGTAGCACTTGTGCATGTGATATGCTAAAGTCACAGTGTAGACAATTGCATCCCCCATTTTGCTATTCTGAACAAGTACCTTTCAACCCTGCACTTCTTTAATCAGAGCATTAAGCATACTAACTTTTGTCTGTCTTATTATTTCATCCCTTAGGGATCTTTATATTTTTTTCTACACACATGATGCTGCACTACCCTTCACTGTTTTACACGAACCTTAAAGTAGGTCCAGTTTCGCAGATCAAGGTTCCCTTATCCTTTTGACGCGAACCTCAACACGTCTTAGGTGAAGTAGGCCCGGTTACTCAGATTCGGAGCATTTTTCATGGTGTTCTTTTCTCAATTTTTTTTTTCAATTGTGCTTTTGCACTAATTTTGATTGATAACTTGGCAGAAAGCTTTATCAAAGATCTCTTGGTTAAGAAGTGCAGAATATCAGGTAACAGACCCAAAATAGCAGAAGGCTTGTCCTATCTGGTTCATTAGCGTGCAACGTGATATTTTTATCTTTTCTAAAGTGCACATGAATTTTAAAGAGAGTTCTTAGATCATTTTTCCATGGCTAGAGTAAATAACTTTTCCATCATCTTTCTCCCTAATCATTTCTATTCTAGAATCATTTTCAATTTAGCATGAATCATGAAACTCAATATGGGGATTTACATGACAGATTCTTATGTAACAATGCAGGGTATCATCCAATAATTCATTGTATTCTCAAAAAATTTTCTCCCCCCCCCAACTTAAATGGCATTGTCCTCAATGACATATGTAAATAGAAAATCAGAGAACAAGTAAACATGAAATATGGTTGGGATGGAAGGACACAACCTGGTGGGCGGGGTGAAGTGACGAAAGTGCCTTCTCGTTGTTGCGTGCAACTGAAACACAAACACATAAAACATCAAATCACAAAAACCGTGGGTTGCCTCCCAGAAGCGCTAAGTTTACCGTCTTCAGCCAGAGGCATGAAGGTTTGAAAGGAATTTATACCTGATCACTTAATGTGATGGATTCTTTAGGTGATAACAGCTCATGTTCTAAGTAGGGTTTTAACCTTTGACCGTTAACAGTAAAAATATGACCATTTTGTGGATTTACAATTTGGACGGCGCCATGGTCAAATACCTTAACAACAGTAAACGGTCCATCCCATCTGGATTTCAACTTACCAGGGAACAAACGTAGCAGTGAGTTAAAAAGCCAAACTTTTTGATTTTCATGGAAAGTTTTCCTATGAATATGGTGATCATGGAAAGCCTTGGTTTTAGCTTTATAAATCCGAGAATTTTCATATGCTTCGTTCCGAAGTTCCTCCAGTTCATTGAGTTGTAATGCTCTTTGGGCTCCAGCTTGATTGAGATCAAAATTCACTTGCTTAATGGCCCAATATGCTCTATGTTCCAGTTCGACGGGCAAGTGGCAGGCTTTTCCAAAAATGAGACGATAGGGCGACATACCGATAGGAGTTTTGAAGGCAGTTCTATAGGCCCAAAGTGCATCATCTAGTCTCTCAGACCAGTCTTTCCGATCCGGCCTAACTGTCTTATGCAATATGTTCTTTATCTCCCTATTGGAAACCTCCACCTGCCCACTAGTTTGGGGATGATAGGGGGTAGCAAGTTTATGAGTGATGCCATATTTCTGAAGCAAAGCTCGGAATTGAAAGTTCGTGAAATGAGACCCCCCATCACTAATCATAGCCCGAGGACACCCAAATCTAGAGAAGATGTTCTTTTTCACAAATTTCATCACCACCTTATGATCATTGGTCCTTGTGGCGATAGCTTCAATCCATTTTGAAACATAGTCGACCGCCACCAAGATATATTCATATCCAAAAGATGGTGAAAACGGTCCCATGAAATCAATACCCCAAACATCAAAAATTTCCACTACCAGAATGGGATTAAGCGGCATCATATCTCTCTTAGAAAGGTTGCCCACAGCTTGACACCTCAAACACATTTTTGAAAATTCATAAGCATCCTTAAATAAAGTGGGCCAATAGAATCCACTTTGTAAAACCTTAGCCGCAGTCTTCTTTCCCGAGAAGTGTCCCCCACAAGCTAGATTGTGACAAAAATTCAATACTGATTGTTGTTCCTCTTCGGGGACACATCTCCGTATGATCTGATCAGGACCCATGTGAAACAGTTCCGGGTCCTCCCAAAAATAGTGTTTGACATGTGAAAAGAACCGATCATTTTCCTGCTTAGTCCACCCACCCGGGATTTGTCTTACTGCCAAGAAGTTGACAATGTGAGCATACCAGGGGGTTGAAATGTGAGAGATAGATAACAAATGTTCATCTGGAAAGGCATCAGACATGGGAGCACTCTCATGTATCACTATCCTAGACAAATGATCAGCCACAACATTCTCTAACCCCTTCTTGTCTTTGATTTCTAAATCAAATTCTTGAAGTAATAGAATCCACCGGATCAAACGAGGTTTAGCATCCTTCTTGGTGAGTAGATATTTTAAAACAGCGTGATCAGAATAGACAATAACTTTAGCCCCCAACAGATATGAGCGAAATTTTTCCAGGGCAAAAATAACGGCCAGAAGTTCTTTCTCTGTGGTGGTATAATTCAATTGAGCATCCGCGAGAGTGCAACTCGCATAATAGATCACCACAGGTTTCTTATCGATCCTTTGCCCCAAGACAGCTCCAATAGCATAGTCCGAGGCATCGCACATGATTTCGAAAGGCAATGACCAATCTGGTGTTTGAAGAATTGGAGCTTGGGTCAGGGCTGTCTTTAGGGAATGGAAAGCTTTAAGACAAGACTCATCGAGCTGGAATGGAGTGTCCTTGGCTAGGAGCTTAGCGAGCGGACGAGTGATGGTAGAGAAGTTTTGAATGAACCTTCTATAAAAACCCGCATGGCCAAGAAAAGAGCGGATTTGTTTGACGGACGAAAGGGGAGGAAGATTGGAAATCAGATCGACCTTAGCCTTGTCTACTTCCATCCCCCTTTCAGAAATAACATGGCCTAACACAATGCCCTCTCGTACCATAAAATGGCTTTTCTCCCAACTTAACACCAGGTTGGATTCAATGCATCGTGCCAGCACCTTCTTCAAATTCTCCAAGCAACAATCAAACGAGTCACCGAAAACTGAGAAGTCATCCAAGAAAATCTCCAAAAATTCTCCCACCATCTCAGAAAAGATTGCCATCATACACCGCTGAAAGGTGGCAGGGGCATTACAAAGCCCAAACGGCATTCTCCGAAAAGCAAATGTGCCATAAGGACACGTGAATGTAGTTTTTTCTTGATCGTCCGGGTAGACCGCAACTTGATTGTACCCGGAATATTGGTGCGGAAACCAGAGCACGCGAGAGGCACGAGCCGGCGAGCCATCAGTACCGTACACGGAGCACCACTCGATCTACACCAGCTTCTCTTTGGCTCGGGGATAGCCTGGAAGCCCCACCTTGATTCTTGGTCATTTTTAGCATTTCCTTGTATTGTTTTAGCAATGGTTTGCCTTGTAATTGGGTTGTAATGAGTGTTTTATTTGGGTTTGTCATATTGGGTTCAATGTAAGGCTCTTAATAAGCCAAATGGGTGAGTCCTTTAGGGTCCATTAAGGGTTAAGTGCCATATTGGGTTATAAGGCCTCATTAGGCTTCATATTGGGTTCTTAAGCCACTTAAGGCCCATATAAGCCTCCACTCCACATAGGCCACCTAGATTGGGATAAGATGGGCTTGTAGAAGGCCTTAACAAGCCTTGAAGCAACTTGGCCCAAGAAGGGCCCAAGAAGGGGGCGCCCCCTCTTTTGGCATTATTAGGCTAGGTTGGTTAGTTTTTTTTCTTTTCTTTCCTCTCCTTCTTTGACCACATGGGATAAAATTATGAATTGGTTTCTTTTAAATATTTCTTTGTGTGGATGGTCACATGCAATCCTAGCCCTCAATCTCCCACCCCTAGATCCAACGGTGGAGGATTGATTAGATTGGTGACCTATATATGCTTGTAATTTCCATTTTTGATGAATTAATGCCATTTGAATCAAACTTAATGTTGGAGCAAGGCCTAGGCCGCCCCCTTCCTCTCTCCCTCTCCCCCTTGCAGCTGTGAAGGCTGCCTCTTGGTGGTGTGACTCCACCCTATCAGTTCCGGTCGCCGCCGCCGCCGCCACGAGCCGCCATCGCCACCGCCGGAGTTCTGTCCGTGCAGTACCACAGCCACTTCCACGAAATTCCAGTCTCAGCCACGGCCTCAGATCGAGCTGGAACTTTTACTGGATATCCCAGAGGGATTTGTAAATTCATTAAAGTCTAGATCCGGCTAGATCCATCTGATCTCTCTGAGTCTAGATTGAAGCATTTGAAGAGAGCTTTCCAACGATAGCTCATGCGTCCCGATCCGACGTCGGGATCGACCGCAGCGGCTGTTTTCGCCGGAGCGCGCGCAGGGAAAACAGAACTGAAATCCGTGGGCAGCATTCCAAAAGCTTGGAGATCGGAGTTGTTCGGCCACCGGTCGGTGTTCCCGGCCGACCGCCTTCCGTGGAGACGTGCCACCAGGGGTCCCCATCACAGTGGGACCCACTCCTGCAGATCCGGAGGCCAGCGCCACCCGTGAGCCCCACGGGCCCGCAGAACCCGCCGTTCGGAAAGCACTAAAACGCGGAGTTCGGCACCGCCGGGCGACATCAAGATGCTGCCCGTCAACCCGAGTTGCGTGATTCCCGGGCTCCACATGTGACCTTTTACCTCCCTGCGTGGAGTGGGTCAAATCTTTGTATTGCTGTGATATTGTTTAACCGGGAGTCCGTGATTCGGCCGGGGTTGTCTTCGCCACGCCGGGAGCGTGGAGGTAATGGTCCGAACCTCTTGGCGTTCATTTGCTTAGCTAGTATACGGTCTTTTGCCGCTGCCGAGAGTGTAGGTACTAGCCCGTGTGTCCATGTCACCGCTGTGAGAGTGAGAGTGACCCGTCCCGCGACTCGATCCGAGTCCGAAAGTTGAGTCGGACTACCCTTGACCTCCGCCGGTTCCTTAACCGCGCACGGTCCGCGCTTTCCCTCGCTTGGGACGACGAGTGAGCTTCCACTTCTGTTAGCGACGTTTTACCACTAGGAGCTCGTAGTGTCGGGCTTAGTGTCTCCCTGGTGTGTGCTGCTGGTCGCGTCTTCATCTAGAGTCCGAGGGTGGCACCATATAGTGTCGTCTCCTGAGTCCGTCCCGCATCAGTTTGGTATCAGAGCAAGTCGAGTCTAGGGTAGTCGTTGCATAAGTCTTGCATAGTCTAAGGTTACCCCACACACACCTTCACTCGGTATATCCAAAGGTGTTGTCCGACCGTTAGGCTTCGCCTACCGGGAAGACCACACACTTGCGCGAGTGACCTTCGGGTCGATTACCTCCGCCGCGTACCGAGTCTTGGTCGTGTCTAGGGTGTAGTCGAGTCTCATTCTTTTCAAAACAAAAAAAAAGTGTTTTAAATTGCATTCTTTCAAAATACCAAAAAAGGAGTGTTTTCAAATTACAATTAGGTCTAAGTGTATCATTTAGTGTGTTTGCATTAGTCGGTCGTTGTCACCTAGTCCGTACGTCTTTGCATGCCCACCCGTCGAGGCACCCAATACTCGCCACCACCACCTATGGCGGACTCCCGAGCCCGTAGTTCCGATGAGTCTTCCACGGTCGAGATGTTCCGGGCCATCATGGATCGTTTAGACACGCGTATGGATGGTCTTAGTACGCGTATGGATGGCATAGGGACGCGTCTAGAAGGGAGGATGAAGGTCCTCGAGGATCGGGCCGGGGTTTCGGAGCAGTCCATTCAAGGCCTTGTTGGGAGGATTGCCGTCCTAGAGAGGGGCCCAGTAGCGGCGCAACCCGCGCCGACGAACGGCCAACAAGAGCCGGTGCAGCAACCCGCTGTGCCAAGGGCTCAGGTAGAGGATGTCGGGAGGCAACAGGTGCCTATAGTGGATGATTATGCCTCCGACAATGATCACGGGGGTAACGGTCGTCGTCATCAACGACGGAATCGTGATGACGAGGATGACGACCGCATTCTTAGGGGTGTGCGTGCGGACCCTCCCACTTTTAGCGGGTCCTTGGACCCTAGGGTGTATCTAGATTGGGAGGCCGGTATGGACCGGTACTTCGAGTGGTTTGAGATGACGGACCACCGAAGAGTCCGATATGCGAAGATGAAGCTGCAAGGGCAGGCCCAAACTTATTGGATCAATGTGGAGAGCCTGCTCAACCAGCGACGTCAACCCCACATCGGTACCTGGGATGATATGAAACTCAAATTGAGGGAGAAGTACCTTCCTGCCTCATATCGCCAACGTCTTATAGACAA
Source organism: Amorphophallus konjac (assembly GCA_022559845.1). NCBI lineage: Eukaryota > Viridiplantae > Streptophyta > Magnoliopsida > Alismatales > Araceae > Amorphophallus > Amorphophallus konjac. The sequence goes on along the minus strand of CM040120.1, from coordinate 427,873,659 downwards.
GTGGCAAAGCATCTCCCAAGGGAACCGATCCGTGACCGAGTACACCGCCGAGTTCGATGAGTATTATTTGCGGTGCGGGGTCACGGAAGAGAGCACCATGACGATATCCCGCTTTCGGAGAGGTTTGCGGCCTAATTATCAATATGAACTCTTTCGCCGCAATGCCACCACTTTGGAGCAGGCATATCAGATTGCTCTCGAATTGGAGCAGTTCGAGGCCGAGTTCGAGTCACCCCATCGGTTGGGCTCCTTTCCCCTTCGTAGTGTCGAGTCTCGTGGCTCATCTGGCACATATCCGAGGGCCCCCATGGCTCGACCTCAGGAGCCCGCTCGCCACGAGCCCTTTGCTCCTAGGCCTCGCCCTCCACCCCCGAGGGACCTTCCTCGTCCCCAGCATCTTACGGCCCCACCCATAGCCCGTCCCCCGGCACCCGCACCACCCGCACGTCCTTTGTTGCCTACGCCTCCTATCCGTCGGGAGGATAAAGGTAAAGGACCTATGATTGGGGAGCCTAGTGGATCACGGCAGCAGTGTTATCGCTGCAATGGGTTTGGCCATTTCGCCAACCAGTGTCCCACCCGCCCATCTCTTCACATTGGGGACACACAGGCCGAGGATACCACCCCTGCGGGCCTAGAGTTAGTCAGCTATGAGGCAGATGAAGAGTTAGCTGACGAGTACTATGAGATGGGAGGTGAAGCCCAAGATGCCCAGCAGTCGGACGATACCCACGTGGGGGTCGTCAGATGTATCCTCACCCAGCCACAGGTCAGTGATGACTGGCGTCGGACCACTATCCTTCATGTATTCTGTAGGCTGGGAAAGCAGATTTGCAAGGTGGTCATCGATAGCGGGAGTTGCATCAATGCAATCTCCACGAGCGCTGTCACTCGTCTTGGTCTCACACCCGTAGACCATCCTTGTCCCTACCAGGTATCATGGGTGGATACAACTTCCATTTCGGTCAGGCTGCGGTGCTTGGTCCCGCTGCAGCTCCACTCCTACCATGACGAGATCTGGTGTGATGTTCTTCCCATGGAAGTGGGAAGTATCATTCTTGGTAGGCCGTGGTTATTCGACCGAGATGCCACACTCCATGGTCGGTCGAACACCTGTACCTTCGACCACGATGGCCAGCGGGTCACCCTCCAACCCGTTCGGCCCAGGAGCCCATCTGTTAGGGGTCCTACTGGCCCTAGTACTCCGAAGCCTTCCGTTCCCGGGCCTAGTACCCCATCCCCAGCTCGGGCTATGACCGTTACCTCTGGCCCAGGAGAGCCCTCGACGAGGAGATTGATGATGATTAGCTCCCGGAAAATGGAGCAGGAGCTTAGTCAGGGCTGTCCGGTGTTTGCCATTACGGTCCGAGAGGTGGAGCGGGACTCCGAGGGTGAGCTCCCACCCGAGGTTGTTCCCATTCTGCAGGAGTATGCTGATGTATTCCCCGATGAGCTTCCCGAGGGACTCCCACCTATGCGGGATATTCAGCATGCCATCGACCTTGTTCCGGGCTCTTCTTTGCCCAATCTTCCTCATTATCGAATGAGCCCCACGGAGCATGCCGAGCTTAAACGGCAGGTCGATGAGCTTGTGCAGAGAGGATCTGTCCGGGACAGCATGAGTCCATGTGCTGTACCCGCATTACTCGCCCCGAAGAAGGATGGCACGTGGAGAATGTGCATTGATAGTCGTGCCATCAACAAAATCACCGTGAAGTACAGGTTCCCTATTCCCCGCCTTGATAACATGCTGGACATGATGGCAGGTGCCACTATCTTTTCGAAGATCGATCTTAAGAGCGGCTATCATCAGGTGAGGATTAGGCCAGGTGATGAGTGGAAGACCGCATTTAAGATCAAGGACGGTCTATATGAGTGGTTGGTCATGCCTTTTGGGTTGACCAATGCCCCTAGCACTTTCATGCGGCTCATGACTCAGGTCCTTCGACCTTTCATTGGAGTCTTTGTAGTGGTGTATTTTGATGATATCCTTATCTATAGCCGCACCACAGGGGACCACTTAGACCACCTTCGGCAGGTCTGTATACTTCTTCGGCGAGAGCAGTTGTTTGCGAACCCACAGAAGTGTGCTTTCATGACATCTCAGCTTACCTTCTTGGGTTTCATTGTGTCTAGTACTGGGGTCTCCGCCGATCCGGAGAAGGTCCGGGCCATTGTTGAGTGGCCGGAACCCCGTACGGTTCATGATGTCCGCAGCTTTCATGGCCTTGCGACGTTCTATCGTCGCTTCATCCGCGGATTTAGCTCCGTCACTGCCCCGATCACGGATTGCATCCGTAAGGGCACATTTGTATGGACGAAGGCCGCATCTGCTGCCTTCAGGGACATCAAGGAGCGCATGACCCAGACACCTATCCTTCGACTGCCTGATTTCTCGAAGGTGTTTGAGGTCTGTTGTGATGCGTCGGGTGTTGGGATAGGAGGAGTTTTGAGTCAGGAGTCCCACCCGATCGCATATTTCAGCGAGAAGCTGAATGATGCGAAACTGCGATATTCCACATATGATAAAGAGTTTTACGCAGTTGTTCAGGCTCTTAGGCATTAGAGGCATTACCTATTACATCAGGAGTTTATCTTATACTCCGATCATGAGGCTTTGAGGTACCTCCATTCCCAAAAGAAGCTGAATTCGCGTCATAGTCGTTGGGTTGAGTATCTCCAGCAGTTCACCTTTGTGCTAAAACATAAGGCTGGAGTGGAGAACAAGGTGGCCGATGCCTTGAGTCGGCGAGCATGTCTTCTTACCACCATGAGTGCCGAGGTCATAGGGCTAGAGAAGATGAAGGAGGCCTATGTTGATTGTCCTGACTTCGGTCAGATTTTTACTACTCTCCAGGCCGGGCCCTCGAGAGACCATGATGATTATGTGCTTCAGGAGGGTTACCTCTTTCGAGGTAGCAGGCTATGTGTTCCCCGAACTTCGGTTCGAGATTTCCTAGTGTGGGAACTACATGCGGGAGGTCTAGCCGGCCACTTTGGTCGGAACAAGACTATTGAGGCAGTGGAGCATCGATTTTATTGGCCGAGCTTGAAGCGCGATGTTGCTAACATCGTGGCTCAGTGCCGTACATGTGCTACGGCTAAAATGAAGAAGCAAAGCTCGGGCCTTTATACGCCTCTCCCCGTGCCTGATGTCCCGTGGCAGGATGTCAGCATGGATTTTGTTTTGGGATTGCCACGTACCTCCAGGAAGCATGATTCGATCTATGTGGTGGTTGACCGTTTCTCGAAGATGGCCCTCTTTATCCCTTGCTCAAAGACTTCGGATGCTTCTAGGGTAGCCCGCCTATTCCTTACTCATGTGGTGTGCAAGTTCGGGTTGCCTCGCACTATAGTGTCTGACCGTGATGTTAGGTTCACTTCCTATTTTTGGAAGACACTATGGCATATGATGGGTACGCACCTCAAGTTTTCCACTGCATACCATCCCCAGACAGATGGTCAGACCGAGGTGGTCAATAGGAGTCTGGGTGATCTTTTGAGATGTCTTGTTAGGGACCGCATTGGGGATTGGGATCTCATTCTACCTATGGCTGAGTTTGCATATAATGATTCGGTGAATAGGTCTACTGGCATGAGTCCATTTGAAATTGTCACAGGTCGTAGGCCTAGGAAACCCGTTGACCTTGTCCCCATGCCTGTCCATGCTAGAGTGTCGGAGTCGGCCGAGTCATTTGCTAGGCATGTTAGGAGTTTGCATGACGACATCCGTCGTCACATTGAGTCCAGCAATGCACGGTACAAGGAGTTAGCCGATGCCCACCGACACCACCGAGAGTTCCACGAGGGCGAATACGTCATGATCAGGGTAAGACCTGAACGGTTTCCCTCTGGAACCGTTAAGAAGTTGCAAGCTCGCGGAGCCGGTCCATTCAGAGTGTTGAAACGCGTTGGATCCAATGCGTACGTTGTGGACTTGCCCGAGGAATATGGTATAAGCTCTACCTTCAATGTATCGGATCTTGTTGCATATAGGGACCCAGCGGTGATCCCTAGTAAGCCTTTTGAGCCATCTCCTCCCCTTGAGAGTGATCCCACACCTGAGTGTCCACTTCCACCTCCAGCCCCTTTTTCACGACAGCGTGAGCATATAGATCGTATACTGGACGAGCAAGTGACAGTTACCAGGAGTGGATCTTACCCGCGCTACCTAGTGCGATGGAGAGGACGGCCCGCTACTGAGGACACATGGATCACACATGGCGAGTTGCAGCGGATTGATCCTGACCTTTTGGAGCGATACAGGAGTGATGCAGACCCTTACTCGACAGGGTCGAGTTTCTCCCACCCGGGGAGAATTGGTGCGGACACCAGAGCACGCGAGAGGCACGAGCCGGCGAGCTATCAGTACCGTACACGGAGCACCACTCGATCTACACCAGCTTCACTTTGGCTCGGGGATAGCCTGGAAGCCCCACCTTGATTCTTGGTCATTTTTAGCATTTCCTTGTATTGTTTTAGCAATGGTTTGCCTTGTAATTGGGTTGTAATGAGTGTTTTATTTGGGTTTGTCATATTGGGTTCAATGTAAGGCTCTTAATAAGCCAAATGGGTGAGTCCTTTAGGGTCCATTAAGGGTTAAGTGCCATATTGGGTTATAAGGCCTCATTAGGCTTCATATTGGGTTCTTAAGCCACTTAAGGCCCATATAAGCCTCCACTCCACATGGGCCACCTAGATTGGGATAAGATGGGCTTGTGGAAGGCCTTAACAAGCCTTGAAGCAACTTGGCCCAAGAAGGGCCCAAGAAGGGGGCGCCCCCTCTTTTGGCATTATTAGGCTAGGTTGGTTAGTTTTTTTTCTTTTCTTTCCTCTCCTTCTTTGACCACATGGGATAAAATTATGAATTGGTTTCTTTTAAATATTTCTTTGTGTGGATGGTCACATGCAATCCTAGCCCTCAATCTCCCACCCCTAGATCCAACGGTGGAGGATTGATTAGATTGGTGACCTATATATGCTTGTAATTTCCATTTTTGATGAATTAATGCCATTTGAATCAAACTTAATGTTGGAGCAAGGCCTAGGCCGCCCCCTTCCTCTCTCCCTCTCCCCCTTGCAGCTGTGAAGGCTGCCTCTTGGTGGTGTGACTCCACCCTATCAGTTCTGGTCGCCGCCGCCGCCGCCACGAGCCGCCATCGCCACCGCCGGAGTTCTGTCCGTGCAGTACCACAGCCACTTCCACGAAATTCCAGTCTCAGCCACGGCCTCAGATCGAGCTGGAACTTTTACTGGATATCCCAGAGGGATTTGTAAATTCATTAAAGTCTAGATCCGGCTAGATCCATCTGATCTCTCTGAGTCTAGATTGAAGCATTTGAAGAGAGCTTTCCAACGATAGCTCATGCGTCCCGATCCGACGTCGGGATCGACCGCAGCGGCTGTTTTCGCCGGAGCGCGCGCAGGGAAAACAGAACTGAAATCCGTGGGCAGCATTCCAAAAGCTTGGAGATCGGAGTTGTTCGGCCACCAGTCGGTGTTCCCGGCCGACCGCCTTCCGTGGAGACGTGCCACCAGGGGTCCCCATCACAGTGGGACCCACTCCTGCAGATCCGGAGGCCAGCGCCACCCGTGAGCCCCACGGGCCCGCAGAACCCGCCGTTCGGAAAGCACTAAAACGCGGAGTTCGGCACCGCCGGGCGACATCAAGATGCTGCCCGTCAACCCGAGTTGCGTGATTCCCGGGCTCCACATGTGACCTTTTACCTCCCTGCGTGGAGTGGGTCAAATCTTTGTATTGCTGTGATATTGTTTAACCGGGAGTCCGTGATTCGGCCGGGGTTGTCTTCGCCACGCCGGGAGCGTGGAGGTAATGGTCCGAACCTCTTGGCGTTCATTTGCTTAGCTAGTATACGGTCTTTTGCCGCTGCCGAGAGTGTAGGTACTAGCCCGTGTGTCCATGTCACCGCTGTGAGAGTGAGAGTGACCCGTCCCGCGACTCGATCCGAGTCCGGAAGTTGAGTCGGACTACCCTTGACCTCCGCCGGTTCCTTAACCGCGCACGGTCCGCGCTTTCCCTCGCTTGGGACGACGAGTGAGCTTCCACTTCTGTTAGCGACGTTTTACCACTAGGAGCTCGTAGTGTCGGGCTTAGTGTCTCCCTGGTGTGTGCTGCTGGTCGCGTCTTCATCTAGAGTCCGAGGGTGGCACCATATAGTGTCGTCGCCTGAGTCCGTCCCGCATCAAATATCCATCTAGAAAGCAAAAATATCTTTGCCCAGCCAATTTCTCCAAAATCTGATCTAGAAACGGGAGAGGGAAATGATCTTTCTTTGTCATTGAATTTAATTTTCTGTAATCAATACAGACTCTCCACCCCGTTTGTATTCTCATTGGCACTTCTTCTCCCTTCTCATTTTGAATCACGGTCAGCCCAGATTTCTTTGGAACAACTTGTGTGGGGCTGACCCATTTGCTATCAGAGATGGGATATATAATCCCGGCATCCAACCACTTCACTACCTCTTGCTTGACTACCTCTTTCATGTTCGGGTTCAGCCGGCGTTGCATCTCCCTGCTCGGCTTGGCATTGTCCTCTAAGTAAATGTGATGCATACAAACATCCGGACTGATACCCTTGAGATCTGTCACCGACCATCCTATTTCCCCCCTATGCTCCTTAAGGACATCTAAGAGCTGAGATTCCTAAGCAGAAGTAAGATTAGAAGCAATAATCACGGGCAGAGTTTGGTCAGGACCCAGATAAGCATACTTGAGAGAATCCGGCAGAGGTTTCAGTTCAAGAGTAGGCGGATGATCCAGAGATGGAAGTGCAGGTTTGGATTGTAATGGAGGGAGTGATTCTACCCTAGACCAGGGTGAGAAAGAGAGGGACGAATCCTGAAGCATGCTTCCCTCCTCTAGGGTGTCCTCGATGTCATCCGGACTTTCATCTATCACCTCCTCAAAGATATCAATGATATTACATTCTTCTTCATGGTCCGGGTATTGAGAAGCCTTAAAAACATTCAACGCAACCTTCTCGCCTCCAAACGATATATCCATCATTCCCGTGGCATAATTTATATTGGCCTTAACCGTAGCTAAAAATGGACGACCCAAAATGATGGGTGTGTGCTTTAAGTCCTGGGTCGAGGCCATATCCAAAATGAGAAAATCCACCGGAAAATAACATTCATGCACCTTGACAATAGCATCCTCCAACAGACCCCTTGGAGTTTTTACCTACCGATCCGCCAATTGAAGGATGATTGAAGTGGGTTTTAACTCTCCCAGATCAAATTTCTCATAGATAAAGGTGGGTAAAAGATTTACGCTAGCACCTAAGTCTAGCAATGCTCTATCAAAAGTAACTCCACCTATAGCACATGATATTAACGGGGCTCCGGGGTCCTTCAATTTCTTTGGTAAATGATTTGTCAGAACAGCACTCACATCCTCGGACAAGCAGATCTTTTGAGTTACCGCCTTCGACTCCCTCTTCGGAGTACAAAGCTCTTTTAAAAACTTCGCATAAGCCGGCACATGCTTGATTGCATCCAAGAGTGGAATATTTATATTCACCTATTTAAATAATTCCACTAATTCTTCCTGTTGCACCGGTAATTTCTTGTGAGACTTCGACTTCAGAGCATCGGGAAAAGGGATTTTTGGCACATATTCTTGGGGTCCTCCTTCAACCTTTGCCTTTCCTTTATCCAGCTTCTTCTCTCCACCATCCGGCTTCTTCTCTCCACCATCCGGCTTCTTCAGTTCTTTACCAATTACGGGCTCCTCTTCCTCATCACACTCCTCTTTAGTTTCTTGGCCCGAACTATTGTCAATTCCCCTGGCCTTGTAAGGATCATCTAAAACCTTCCCGCTCCTAAGAGAAGAGATTGCCTTAGCATTCTCAAATTGGGGACCTGTAGGAGGGGGCGGCTGAGGTTGGTTTGGGTGAGGAAGAATAGGAACTCTTTGGGGGAAGCCCGGAGGTTGGTTCCTTGGGTTAGCCATAGGCTGGCTAGGAAGCTGACCTACCTCTCTCCTCACATTACTTGCTGCCAATTGCCCTATCTGACCTTCCAACTTCGTAATAGATTGTTGCTGAGTAAGAATGAGTTGTTGGAGTTGGTCAAATTTTTCATCAAAATTGGGCTGCGGAGGTTGAGGAGGAGGAGGTTGGAAAGGAACTTGAGCTTGAAAACGATTTGGAGGATATTGATGATACTGGCCCTGAAAATGTTGAGTAGAAGGTTGATGATACAGGGCCTGAGAATGCTGAAAATGAGGTTGAGAATATTGTTGGAACGGTGCATTGGATTGAGAGAAATTATGCTGAGACTGAGCTTGTTGAAAAGGAGATTGGTGCTGTTGGTGATGTTGAGCCTGAAATGGTTGTTTTTGAAAAGAGGGATTAGATTGGGTAGATGGACCTTGTTGAGATTTTCAAGAAAAATTCGGGTGATTTCTCCAGCCTGGATTGTAGGTGTTGGAGTAAGGATCGTAAGGAGGCTTAGAGACACCCTGAGCAGCGAAGATTTGTTCCTGGATGAATGGGGGAAGCTGAGCTGCAGTGGGGCAATCGGTGACCATATGGTCAGGACTTGAACAAAGAGCACAAATTTCGCCATGACTGGGAGCTGAGAATGGTTGAGGTTGAGAGGCTGAAGAAGAAGAAGGTTCATGCCTAGATAATAACTGATCTAGCTTTTGAGCTACGAGATCAACCTTCTCTATCTTCTGCGCCAACAAATCCATTTTATTCAACTTCTGAGTCAAAGCATTTATATCCATCCTATTCTCAGACTCAACTTGGCTTTTCACTTCATAAAGTCCGCCCCTCTTAGCCGGCCCAATGACTCTTTCATAGGATGAGAGCGAGGCATGACTAATAGAATTTTCACTGAGCATCTCAAATAATTCATAAGCTTCATCCTCACTCTTACTCATAAAAGCTCCCCCACAAGACGCATCCACCATTTACCTGTAACTATCAGTCAATCCCTCATAGAATGCCTGGACAATTTGCCATCTTGATAATCCATGGTGAGGGCATTTCCTTAACAAATCTTTCAACCTATCCCATGCCTCATGGATTTGTTCCCCAGGGTTTTGTGTGAATCCAGTAATAGCTCTCCTCATGGTATTGGTTCGTCCTATGGGGTAAATTTTCTTCAAACATTCCTTTTGCATTTCTGCCCAAGTGTCAATTGATCTACCCAAGGCTCCTAACCAATATTTGGCTTTATCTTTGAGAGAGAATGGGAAGAGAGTCAGCCTGAGAGCATCATCAGAGAAGTTAGAAATTTTAACAGTTGAGCAAATCTGGAGGAACTCATCCAAATGTCTGTAGGGATCTTCATTGGTATTGCCATAAAATGATGGCAACATCTGAATGGTGCTGGATTTAATTTCATATTGGGCTGCTTGATTTTGAGGTGTTTGGGTATAAAATGAAGGTTGGTATTGATTCGGCAAGAAATATTCCTTCATTTGCTTGGGAGCAACTTGTTGAATTTGATTTTGATTTTGATTGTGGTCTGCCATGAGGTTAGGTTGATGGTGAGTTCTAGAATGCACTAACCTCTCAATCTCTTCCATTGGTCCTAACAAAGGTGGGTGAAGAGATCTCCTACCTTGCATAAACTAGGACAAATGAGAGAAAATCTTTTTTTTATTTATGATGATTTATTTTTTTTTATTTTGATTTTGACACAACCAAGACGAAGAGAGATGAGAAGAATTTGCTTTCTTTTTTTTTTCTTTTTTTATTTTTTTATGCAAACACAAGCAAGTTTTCACACAAATGATCCTAATGACTTAAATGTGATCTACCCTACAAATGGGGTTTCACAAAATGGTTAAAGTGAAACTTAAGTTCACCCTCAATATGTCCACCAGCCAGGTAAGGGGTGGGGTAGTGGGAGGTTCCCCCTACTTTCGTAGGGACCTTATTATGCAAAATCACTATCCCGCTTAAGGCGTTTGCCGTCCGACCGTCTTGCCTTAGACACCGGTTTTCAAATGAGGGTAAACCCAAATGACACAAGAACCAGAGTGTGATCCTAGGGCCAACGTCTACTGAATTTTTTATTAATGGCTTAGGTGATGCAAAGATGAAGAAGTTTGTGATTTTTGGGCTAAGGGAGGGTGATGAAATCCCCACCTTATCTTGTTTAGGGGTAATGCCCTTAGAGTGGTTTGAGATGAAATGCAACAATCAATGTTCAAACAAGGGGTTTAATATGCAAATGCATGAACAATTATGTTCTAAAACACAAGATGGAATGAAATTAATGCAACTTACATGATGCATGACCTATACATGATGTGTGTGATTTCTAATCTTGGAATGATATATTTTTTTTATTTTGGTGCAAGTATTGGTTCTTTTTTTTTAGTTAATGATCCTATGTAACCAATACAATCTTTTCTTTGGTTTTGATATTTGATTTTTTTTTTGAATTTTTCACTAAGAGATGAATAGATGAAGGTATAAATGATAAACTAACAATGATATGCAAATTTATCACAAAATGAAGCATAAAATGGTATTTTTGTATTTCTGAATTTTTTTAATTTTTATGTATTTTTCATGAATTTTTCTGATTTTTTAAATATTTTTCAACAATTAGAAAAACAGAACATGTACCTACGCTTACTGACCTTTAGCGACGGTTGATTTTTGCTAGATTTTTAAGAACTCCAGAATACCTACGTCTGCAGGCTTTCAGCGACGCTTCCAGGCTTTCTGCAACGTATAATTTCTCATGAATTTCAGGTCCGAATTTCTAATGTCTTTGCTTTTCCGTTTTTGTTTTCTTTTTCCTGTAAAATAAAAAGAAGCAAATTAATATACAGATATACAAATCAAACAAAAGAGTATCCAACCATTAAAAAAAATATTTATTCCCCGGCAACGGCGCCAAAAATTGACTGACCACAAACCTCGTCGTTAAAAGTCGTGCCTCAATTTATAATTTACCGAACTCACTCACTTAAACTCTATTGAATTTAGCGTAAAATGGTGAATACGGGTCGATCCACAGGGAGACAAAATAACTTTTAAAATAGTATGGATGAGAATTCTTATGTTTGAGAAATCTAATTTGAGTGAGATTAAACTAAGGAAGATAAGATTACATGAACTTAACTTAAGTTACGAATACGAGAAGGTGAGAAAATACAAGAAAAATTGAATAAAAATAACAGAGAGATTGGAAAAGGAATATCTTTGAAACTGGAGGGATTCAGGAAAAATGGAAGAAAGTAAAGTTGTAGAGGACGACGAGAGGAAGAAGATTGATGAAGAACTCAGAGGCAGAAAATGAGAGGAAGAAGGTGAAAATCATGAAAAACCGAGATCTATAAGGACGGATGAACAGTAAAATCTAGAAAAACTGAACTTTAGAAAATTAATTCTATCTTGAAAACGGTTGAGAATTAGAAGAAGAGGTAGAAGAAGAAATTGAAGATGACTTGAAAACACACAACTTTGATGAATAACTCAGGAAGAAAATAAGATCAGAAGGGGGTGAAAACTTAGATAGAAGATCTGTGAAGATTAATGATAAATATAGATGATCACAAACTAAACCGTACAGAACAGACCTTTTGAAAATAATTAATAACTTTAAAACGGGGGTGATTTAGAGGAAGTGGAAGAAAGATGAAGTCTAGATCTAAGGGAGAGGAAGAACTTTTGTGAAGAAATCAGAGAGAAAAGAGATTAGTAAGGACTTCAAAATGGAAGAATGGTGAAGACTATCCCTGCGAATGAACAATAACCACTGAAAATAGAACTAAGCAAATCATGCCATATCTTGAGAACGAAGAGGAATCAGAAGAAATGGTAAAAAGAGAAAATGTGGAGAACAGAAAGACGAACAACTTTGATGAAGACAATAATGTTAAATGGAGTACACAACAACATGTAAAGGGGTAATTAACAGTCTAAAATCTGATTAACACAAAGAACAGAACACAACAACAACAAAAACCACAAAGATTACAATAACATCTCTCAAAACACACACTACAAAGCTTCTCACGTAACTCTCCCTAAGGCAACAACAACTCTAAAAAATACAACCAATCCAACCCTCAACTCTCCAAAAAAAAACAACCCCCGAACTCCTCACAATGGGAGCCCTATTTATAACTTCCACTGTCCTCCTTTTCTTTCTTACGTTGTGACGGGGCGGAGCAGGGTTGCCACTGTTGAAGCCGCAAAGATGGGCAGCCGCCCTTTTTGAAATGGCCAAAGCCGTCCTCTCTCTTTCCTCTTTGTTTTTTTTTTCGCATGGGCTGCCTTGGCCATTGACTTGGCCATCCTGCTGCCGACCTCCCATCGGCCGATGTGAAGCACGGCACCATCGTTGCCACGCCACCTGCAGCCGCGTGAATGAGGCGCCCGCATGCTGCGTTGACGCCATGCGCTGCCGCATTTGTTGAAGCTTGCATGCTCTGAGAAGGAGGCCACTTGGCCTGTTCGTGAAGCCTGTTGCTCATTAATTGTATGGTCCAACCACGTTGACTATACCTATCAAAATATGCAACGCTACAATTAATTGTGAAGCCATGTAATGTTACACATATCATAGTTGTATAGCCAACGTGGTTAATTGTGAAGCCATTCAATGTTACACATATGCACATCACGTGATATATATATCACACTTAATATATATATATATCTCTATATATATATATTACAAGTGAATATGTGTATATTTGTGAATATCTCTTAAAATCTATTTTTATTAGAATTATAAATAGGTAGATAGATATATAAATATAAATATATAAATAAATAGCTAGATAGCTATATAACTATTATAGAAAATCTTGGGCTTTGATGGGTGTGAATGGGCTTCAGCTCATCTTTTCTTTTCTATTTATACAGGCCTTCCTTGCCATTTCTCAAGATGTAAAATACATGTTTATTACTCAAAATGTAATTAATTCTATCAAACATGACATCTTAATATGAAACTGTGATTCGGTGTGAAAAGTGCATATTTTTTAATATTAAAGCTCATAAAAAGTGTGCATGTCATAAGTTATCATTTAAAAGTACACATTTATCAATTACCTCCGAGTGCACCGTGGGTTGTGTCACCACGGATATCCTCTTATTCCTCCCCTTGTCGGCCAAGCCCGACTTCATTCCCTTTTACCCAAGGGAGGAATCCTATTTTCTACACATGTCCGTCATCCCACTGATCATAATGTGTGACAGTGACTATGAATTCTAAACTTGGGACCATGTCATGTTGGAACCCATCTCACGGGGTCATATCTTCTTCGACCCTTTTGACCCCTTCGCTAGTGAACCTCCTGATTTACCATCTTCACTCCACTTCCTCCGCGGAGTTCACTATCACGCATTTTCCACTCGGGCCAAGCAACCTCCACATAGCCATAGGTCCGAACCATCATTTGGGGGTAATGAAGGCTTTGGTTTCTCCGGTCCATCTAAACCACCCGAACCTCCCAGACTTCCACATCCAATCCCAATGTCCATGATTGGTGCATCGTAGGATGTCTAGAAGTTCACCATGACGTCAACCTCCGGTTACGTCAAATGCATGCATGGCACACGTTCGGGTGTCTTGGCCCGCCGTCACCCATGTACGGGTCGGACTAACAATAGGTTTATCTAGAGTCATGCATGAGTCAGTTTCTTGTTTGTGTGGTTTGCATACGTGTGTTAGCACATGGTGAGTCTGCATGTGTCTTGTGCGAGCTCGTTGTCGGTCTCTTATGAGTGAGAGGCGAGTGGACTCGCTCGATGAGTATGGGATCAGTTTTACATCTATACCCGGATCTAGTCACCTACAGGGACCCAGCGGTGATTCCTAGTGAGTCTTCGAGCCCCCTCCTCCCATTTGAGAGTGCCCCACCCAGAGTGTCCACCTCTAGCCTCGTTCCCACAGCAGCTTATGCATATCGAGTATATTCGGAATGACTAGGTGACGGTCACATGGAGTGGAGCGTACCCACGTTACTTGGCACGGTGACGGATCCGCCGGAGCGACTCGAGCAGCCGTACCCCTACTCGACGGGGTTGAGTTCTTCCCACCCGGGGAGAATTGATGGGAATCAACTTCGAGCATGTACATTTTATTTTTGTATTTGTGTCCTTTTATTTATTTTTATATCCTAGGGGAAGTAGATTCACAAATGTAAGGCTTCATGAGCCTATTTGTTCTTCCTTAGGATTATGTGGGTTTATGTGCAAAATACTAGTAGGACCTGCAAGGGGGGCCCCACTCCTTCCCCATTGGTCCATCTCATTCATGTGGGGCTGGTCAAAAGCCAAGGTGGCATCTAGAAGGTTGGACTAGTCAATTTGACACATGGGGGGACAAATGGGTTAAATTGTCAAGGGGTCGGCCACCTACCCTTACCCCTTGGTCAAGGGGGCGCCCCCCCCTTTTTATCCATTTTAATTTTTATAAAATTAGTCCATTAGAACTAATTAGTTTTAAACCTTGTAAACCCCTCCCAACCCTAGATCTGAGGGCATTAGTGGTCATTTTCCATTTATTATATAAGGCTTGTATTTCCCTTTTTCATGAATTAACGGAGAAGAAAATATTGAATGAGCATTGGAGTTTGGTGCGCCCCTATCTCTCTCCCTCTGGTTCCTCTTCCTCCCTCTGCATTTCAGGGTTGAGAACCCCTTCTACCTGAGCCCCTCTATCTCTGATTTCATCTCTGATGCCGTCGCCGTCGTTCGTGCCGCCATCGAGCTGCCATGAAGCTGCTTCCAAAGTGCTGTCCAAGGTTCGATTCTGTTGGACGGAGGTTCACTCCGAGATTTTTTAACTCCCAACTCCAACATCATCTGGAGTTGAGATTTTCAGGGTTGGTTCCTCTCTTGATTCTCAAGCTCCAGTAAAAACATCACGTACTTTAGACTTCGTTTTACATTTTTCCATTTTCATGTCTTTCTATCTTCCAGATCTGTCCCTTTTCGGATCTGTGTAGCAGATGCTTAGTTCTTCCCCCTTTCGACCCCCTTTTTGATTTTTTTTGGACGCTCCAAATTTATTGAAGGTTCTGTCCATCCTCCCCACCCTCCACAAATTTTTGTCGAATTTCTAAAGCCTTCTACCCACTTTTAGAAATTGTATCTTTTCCCCAAATTCAGTTCTGTCTCTGCTGTCCAGATCTGACCCCGAGTCAGTATAAAATCCCCACAAAATCGAAACTTCCACCCAATCTTGCATAAGATATATCCCCGTTTTCCTCTCTTTGATCTCTACAACTTATATGAAAGGCTCAAAAACTGATTCGAAGGTCTACATCACGGTCAATGCCAACTCTCAGGAAAACTTGGTTCTGCCCTGAGTTTTCAGATCCTGTGAGCCAGCATCTTGAAAATTCGATAAAGGCCATCAACGGGAAATTCAAATTTCTTTCTCTGGCCATAGATCTAAGGATTTCAAGTCAGCTTTCCATCAGTACCTCTTGTGCGTCGATCCGACGTCGGGAGTGACCGCAGCAACAGATCTTGTCGGGTCGCGCGCTGTAAAATAGAACTGCAGATCCGTGGCCAGCAACTCCGGCGAGTGGAGATCGGACCCGCCCGGCCTCCGGCCGTCGAACCAGCACACCGCCGTCCCAGGGAGCCCCCTTCCAGGCGTCCCCACCGCAGTGGTGCCACCCCGGTCCCACACGGCCCCTCGGACCAGCACGTGGGTCTCACGGTCGTGAGTACGTGTGCCGCCGAAGCAACACAAGAAGCGGCCCGTCAACCCGAAACAGCTACTCCCGGGTCCCATTGTGTCGCCCTTTACCTCCCTGCATGAAGTGGACAGTAATTTGTCTTGCTGTAATTATTGTGTATTTACTTTTCCGGGAGTACGAGATCGGCCGGGAAGTCGTCCCCAACGCCAGGCGCGTGGAGGTATCGTGTTCGCTCCTTACTCGGCACTTTGCTTAGTTCGTATATGCTTTATATGCCGTTGCTAGAGAGCATGATAGGGTAACTTAGCTCGCTATTTATTGATATTCACTGCTGCTGCGAGAGTGAGCGAGACCGTCCCGTGACCCGATCCGGGCACGAATTTGTGAGTTGACCACCCTAACTCTTTGCCGGTTTCTCAACCGCGCACGTCCGACGCTTCCCTCGCTAGGGATGATCGCGAGCTTGCTCAGAGTCCGAGGATCGCATATCCATTTGGAGTCGAGTCACGTGTCCGTCCCGCATCAGTTTGGTATCAGAGAGCCAGTTGAGTCTAGGGTAGTATTTGGTCAAAAATAAAAACAAGTATCATTTACGTCTAGTCATCGTCTAAGTTGGTCTAAGGTTGCATCCGCATACCATTGTTCGGTATATAAAAAGGTGTTGTCCGAACGTTAGGCTATGCCTATCGGGAAGGCCGCACACTTACGCGAGTAATCTTCGGATCGATTAACTCTGCCACGTACCGAATCTTGGTTTTGTCTCGATGTGTAGTCGAGTCTCATTTCAACTTTGCATTTACATCGCATTCTAAGTCGTGTCTAGGTGCTTGCATGAGTTGGCATTAATATTTTGCTTATAAAATAAAAAAATGGCCTTGCATGACAGTTCCTAGGGATCCGTTCCCATCTTTTGGCAACTATGGTTAACCCATACCTCAGGCCCGACCAAGGCAACCTGTCCGTGTCCGAGTACATTAGGGACTTCGAAGTGTACCGGTTAAGATGTGAAGTCGGGCTAGATAACATCGAGGCCGGAACACAGTTCTGGAAAGGTTCGCGGCTTCACTTCCAATTTGAATTATTTTGCCGCCACGTGAAAACTTTGGGGATTCCTATAAGGTCGCTTTGGAGGTCGAGCCATTTGAGTCTCGGTTTGATGCTGCCATACGGCAAGCCGATGCCGCCCTTCGGCAAGCATCTACCACCAAGCCGAGTCCCGATCCGGTCGGACCCCCACCCCAGTCGGGGAATCCTTCCCCTCCCATGAGAGCTCCATTACCATCAACCTCACCTTCCGATCTTATTTCGGAGCCCTCTCATTTGGAGCCACCAAAGCCCGAGCCACCCGTGTTTCTAACGGGTACACTTTTTATAGCCGAGCCACTTCTTAGTTGGCTTAAAGATGGCTTGGTCCCACATCCTTACCCATCCATGGACCGCACCCTACCACTAGTGCCCGTCAACTCCTTCCATACCACATTCCGGTCTAGTCACCATGTTGACACTTTGGATGACTTTATTGTGGGATTAGACGCACAATGGAAGTTGATGCACCCATTGGCCCGAGGCTTCGACTAACCCACTAGTCTTAGCTTCACCCATCCGACCTTAGGGTCTATTACCTCCGAGTGCACCGTGGGTTGTGTCACCACGGAGATCCTCCTATTCCTCCCCTTGTCGGTCGAGCCCGACTTCATTCCCTTTTACCCAAGGGAGGAATCCTATTTTCTACACATGTCCGTCGTCCCACCGATCATAATGTATGACGGTGACTATGAATTCCAAACTTGAGACCATGTCATGTTGGAACCCATCTCACGGGGTCATACCTTCTTCGACCCTTTTGACCACTTCGCTAGTGAACCTCCCGAGCTACCATCTTCACTCCACTTCCTCCGCGGAGTTCACTATCACGCCTTTTCCACTCGGGCCAAGTAACCTCCACATAGCCATAGGTCCGAACCATCATTTGGGGGTAATGAAGACTTTGATTTCTCCGGTCCATCTAAACCACCCGAACCTCCCGGACTTCCCACATCCAAGCCTAATGTCCATGATTGGTGCATCGTAGGATGTCTAGAAGTTCACCATGACGTCAACCTCCGGTTACGTCAAATGCATGCATGGCACACGTTCGGGTGTCCTGGTCCGCCGTCACCCATGTACGGGTCGGACTAACAATAGGTTTGTCTAGAGTCATGCATGAGTCAGTTTCTTGTTTGTGTGGTTTGCATACGTGTGTTAGCACATGGTGAGTCTGCATGTGTCTTGTGCGAGCTCGTTGTCGGTCTCTTATGAGTGAGAGGCGAGTGGACTCGCTCGATGAGTATGCGATCAGTTCTACATATATACCCGGATCTAGTCACCTACAGGGACCCAGCGGTGATTCCTAGTGAGTCTTCGAGCCGTCTCCTCCTATTTGAGAGTGCCCCACCCGGAGTGTCCACCTCTAGCCTCGTTCCCACAGCAGCTTGTGCATATCGAGTATATACGGAATGAGCAGGTGACGGTCACGTGGAGTGGAGCGTACCCGCGTTACTTGGCACGGTGACGAATCCGCCGGAGCGACTCGAGCAACCGTACCCCTACTCGACGGGGTCGAGTTCTTCCCACCCGGGGAGAATTGATGGGGCTCAACTCCGAGCATGTACATTTTATTTTTGTATTTGTGTCCTTTTATTTATTTTTATATCATGGGGGAAGTAGATTCACAAATATAAGGCTTCATGAGCCTATTTGTTCTTCCTTAGGATTGTGTGGGTTTATGTGCAAAATGCCAGTAAGACCTGCAAGGGGGCCCCCACTCCTTCCCCATTGGTCCGCCTCATCCATGTGGGACTGGTCAAAAGCCAAGGTGGTATCTAGAAGGTTGGACTAGTCAATTAGACACATGGGGGGACAAATGGGTTAAATTGTCAAGAGTAGGCCACCTACCCTTACCCCTTGGTCAAGGGGGCGCCCCCCACTTTTTTATCCATTTGAATTTTTGAAAAATTAGTCCATTAGAACTAATTAGTTCTAAACCTTGTATACCCATCCCAACCCTAGATCTGAGGGCATTAGTGGCCATTTTCCATTTATTATATAAGGCTTGTATTTCCCTTTTTCATGAATTAACGGAGAAGAAAATATTGAATGAGCATTGGAGTTTGGTGCGCCCCTATCTCTCTCCCTCTGGTTCCTCTTCCTCCCTCTGCATTTCAGGGTTGAGAACCCCTTCTACCTGAGCCCCTCTATCTCTGATTTCATCTCTGATGCCGTCGTCGTCGTTCGTGCCGCCATCGAGCTGCCACGAAGCCGCTTCCAAAGTGCTGTCCAAGGTTCTATTCTGTTGGACAGAGGTTCACTCCGAGATTTTTTAACTCCCAACTCCAACATCATCTGGAGTTGAGATTTTCAGGGTTGGTTCCTCTCTTGATTCTGAAGCTCCAGTAAAAACATCACGTCCTTTAGACTTCGTTTTACATTTTTCCATTTTCATGTCTTTCTATCTTCCAGATCTGTCCCTTTTCGGATCTGTGTAGCAGATGCTTAGTTCTTCCCCCTTTCGACCCCCTTTTTTGATTTTTTTTGGATGCTCCAAATTTATTAAAGGTTCTGTCCATCCTCCCCACCCTCCACAAATTTTTGTCGAATTTCTAAAGCCTTCTACCCATTTTTAGAAATTGTATCTTTTCCCCAAATTCATTTCTGTCTCTGCTGTCCAGATCCGACCCCGAGTCAGTATAAAATCCCCACAAAATCGAAACTTCCACCCAATCTTGCATAAGATATATCCCCGTTTTCCTCTCTTTGGTCTCTACAACTTTTATGAAAGGCTCAAAAACTGATTCGAAGGTCTACATCACGGTCAATGCCAACTCTCAGGAAAACTTGGTTCTGCCCTGAGTTTTCAGATCCTATGAGCCAGCAGCTTGAAAATTCGATAAAGGCCATCAACGGGAAATTTAAATTTCTTTATCTGGCCATAGATCTAAGGATTTCAAGTCAGCTTTCCATCAGTACCTCTTGTGCGTCGATCCGACGTCGGGAGTGACCGCAGCAACAGATCTTGTCGGGTCACGCGCTGTAAAATAGAACAACAGATCTGCGGCCAGTAACTCCGGCGAGTGGAGATCGGAGCTGCCCGGCCTCCGGCCGGCGAACCAGCACACCGCCATCCCAGGGAGCACCCTTCCAGGCGTCCCCACCACAGTGGTGCCACCCCGGTCCCACACGGCCCCTCGGACCAGCACGTGGGTCCCACGGTCGTGAGTACGTGTGTCGCCGAAGCAACACAAGAAGCAGCCCGTCAACCCGAAACCGCTACTCCCGGGTCCCATTGTGTCACCCTTTACCTCCCTGCGTGGAGTGGGCTATAATTTGTCTTACTGTAATTATTGTGTATTTACTGTTCTGAGAGTACAAGATCGGTCGGGAAGTCGTCCCCACACCAGGCACGTGGAGGTATCGTGTTCGCTCCTTACTCGGCACTTTGCTTAGTTCGTATATGCTTTATATGTCGCTGCTAGAGAGCATGATAGGGTAACTTAGCTCGCTATTTATTGATATCCACTGCTGCTGCGAGAGAGAGCGAGATCGTCCCGTGACCCGATCCGAACACGAATTTATGAGTTGACCACCCTAGCTCTTTGCCGGTTTCTCAACCGCGCACGTCCGACGCTTCCCTCGCTAAGGACGATCGCGAGCTTGCTTAGAGTCCGAGGATCGCATATCCATTTGGAGTCGAGTCGTGTGTATGTCCCGCATCAGATACTCTGAGGTTACTGGGTGTACCCATGTGCCTAGAGATGTGAAACTTGCAATGGCCAGGCACCTACTGGAGAAGAGAGTTGAGATGCAAGAAAGGGAAAAAAAAGAAGAAAAGAGATGAAGCGACAGTTAGCGGAAGAGCAAGCGGTAGCGACGAGGATGAATGTGCATGGATAGCTAGTGACGAAGACCAACAAGGGCATACTGACCAGCCTAATGTGTTTGTCACGGAGAATGATCCATATGAAGTGGAGTTTCGTGAGGCAGTACGTCGGAGTAGAGATGAGGCAAGACATCCCGAGGAGACGAGAGTGCGAAGCCGCGAGGCGGCATGGACCAGAGCATCAGGCAGTCGTGGTTCATCTACGACTCGACAACCACGGGGCATGAGGAGTTATTTCACTGGTGACTCAGGTTCACAAAGAAAAAGGACACAATCGATCAACATTGAAGATGTAGAGCCCGGTGCACTATCCCGAGAGCATGACAAGCAAACGAGGGTGGATGCTGCATATGACCAGAAGGGGCCTAAATGGAAACTTGGACAGGCCAGAAGGACACACAGCCACCATTAAATCCTATAGATATTGTAGACTTGGAGTCATTAGATCTCATTGCAGATGACGACACTTCCGAGCCCTCTATTGAGCCCCGCATCAGTGGGAGTCATGACTCCGATGATGATAGTACACTGACATGGTCTTCATCCCATGGAGGTGGCGGTTCTCAAGGTGGTCAACGGAGTCGTTGTGGGGATACTAGTGCTGGTGGCAGAGAGTATAGCAGTGGTCAAGGTAGAGGTCATGGGGGCCGCGAACATGCCGCATGTACAGAGGAGCAGCACTTCACACATGTCACGTAAGATGAGGACCATGGTGCTCCATCGCCAGGGATGAGGTGGGCAGTTGATCATTGGGATCATACTATGGAAGTTCTATTGCAGACAGTACCAGCTATCAAGGTATGCTGTCTGATTTTGAGAGGATGAGCACACATGACTCTCAGGGATCTGGAAGCGAGTATGGACGGTCATGGCCGCAGCAGCCGATGTATCATGGTGATTCAAATAGCAATAGTTCATTCTTCCCATCGTATCTATATCCTCATGCCCATGCTTCAATGCCGCAATATACCGAAAGATACGATCAGCCCTCAGCTGCGCCACCGCCGGTCGTGTACGCACAAGGTTCACAGCAATATAAATACTACGTACGCATGTACTAGAAGAACTATGTAGATTAGATGCGTTATGAAGACTATATGTCCTATCTGCGAATCACATTTAATGTCAGATTGTTTGGAGATAGGATTTGGCCAAGTTTGAGCCCATATGAGTAGGAGTATGTATCATGTGTTTATATTTATAAGTAACTAAAAATTAATTGTAAATTTCTTAATATCTTGAGTTTTGGACTTGTCATTGAAGTTACTAATGTAAAATTTTACAGCATTTACAGGTCATCATGGATGGACGACATCACCCTGCATGGGAGCATGGTTACACTGTTGAGGGTGATCGACATGTGCACTGTAAATACTGCGGACATCGCGTCACCGGCATACACAGAAAATTCGGTTTAAATCAAACTGAATCAAATTTTTTCGGTTTGATTCGGTCTGATTTGATGGGTAAATTAATTTGATTCAGTTCGATTAGGAAAAAAATGGTCTCAAACTGAACCGAATCAAACCGTGTTTGTAACGACCCAAATCAAGATATCGGAAAATATCCGATACCATTTGAATCCTGACCCGCCTCCCACTAGCCGGAAGACTCGATAGGGTTAATTTAAATGTTGTGGAGGTTCAATGAAATACAAAATAATACAGAACTAAATTATAGAATTAACTGTTTAAATAATAAGAAATAAATTATATTTTCAATTAATAAATTAACTACAGAGTCTAGTATACAAAGTACAATTTACAGGGAAGAAAACGTACCCAATCACCGAGTACGCTCCGGACTCTACCAACTGGCGACTACGAATGTAACGACCCGAGAATCCGATTACCGGGAAGGCCCGATAACCCGAGACTCGTACCGCCACCCACGAGCTCGAAGACTCGGAAGGGTTAAAAGGATGGTGTGGAAACTACACAAGTATCACAAGTAATTGCAGAAATTAAACAGTTATAATATTAAGTAGGAAATAAATTAACATTTTACATGGTCCACAATAAAATAACAACAACAACAACAATAGTCCACGACTAGTACAGTGACAAGAAAGAAAAGTACAGCTACACGGGGCATACCCCGGCTCTGACCTCTGGCACTACCTCTGGGCACCCGCACCATGCTGCACTCCTGACGCGCTCCCCGTAGGTGGCGCCTCACCTGAAACACGGTGAAAACACGCAGGGAATGAGTCTCGGAACGAGACTCAGTAGGGATCACTCGAACCCTACCTCGTAAAATGAAAAATCACTACTCTAGCGGTAGGAAAGTACCTCGGAAAGGAAAACCCTGTACTCTACAGAACTAGACCTTACGGCACGTAAACCGACACACGTGCCACGGTACGAGAAGACCGAAACTCAACGGTCGAACCGCCAAAATCTGAAGGTCGGAAACACACGACTGACAGTCTGTCACTCCGTACTCGACTGGAGTACCACCCACTAGAAGCATAGCCGGTAGCGTCCCCTGACGTCTGACACCGCGCCGCAGGTGAGCCGCCTGACGTGGTAGGTCCTACCCGAGGCGCAAACACCGTACAAGTAACCACAACAAGTGACTAGCTGGGGTCACGCCCGTCGACGTGGGTCCAACCGCCCCCAACCACGTGTGCACACACAGACCACGCGTCCTAGGTCTGGCCCTCTGACCGGTTTTCCCCCGCAGCCGGACTCTGGCTAAGACGAGAGGCCTACGGTGACCGGTCCACAAACCGTCTCGAAAGGTGGGTGCCCGTACACCACTCCCAGGTGAGACCAGCACCTCGTACTGGTGGGCTACGACTAGTGGAGGGTCACTGAAGGAGTAGACTCTCAAGTCAACGGAAAACAACGCCTGAAACTGACGGAGTACGAGGACCGTCCCACCTACCATCACCATCGCACGGTGACCGCAGTAGGAAGAAAACGGACACACTGCCCATGGCCAAACACATGACCAAGGCAACCGAAATCTCCGGACGCCCGAAGACATGGTCACGGAACTCCACGAGGTGCCCAGGACACACACACGGCCCAAGGGGAACACCCGACAACGGAAAAGATCGCGCTAGGGATACCTAGCGCGACAAGGAAGAACGCGCTAGGGTCCCCTAGCGCGACATGGAAGATTATCCCTAGCGCGACAAGGAAGAACGCGCTAGGGTCCCCTAGCGCGACATGGAAGATTACGCTAGGACTCCCTAGCGCGACAGGGAAGATCGCGCTACGGAACCCTAGCGCGACAAGGACCATCGCGCTAGGTCCTCCTAGCGCGACAAGGCTAATCGCGCTAGGACCCCATAGCGCGACACGAACCGCCCTACTGTTCAACTTCTCCGATGAACGCGCCTCGTCGGGGCAGCGCGACACTCAAGAACGCGCTACTGGAGTATAGCGCGTTCTCAGTCCGCGCCCGAAAATGGTAGAAACGCCCAAAACTTCCAACCACGCCCCCATGCCTCCACAGGTGTAATATCCCGGATCTTTCGGATCCTTCTTCGTGGGTCCCGGATCTGGTTTTTGGAGCGTCCGGCTCCGTTGTGTCTGAAATTTCGTTTCGGACATCTTTCGTGTTCGGATCGGCGCGATCCGGAGTTGTTTCGGAGGCCCGGAGGCGTTCCGCGGCTTTTCCGCGTGTGTTTTCCGATTCCCGGTGTGTGTTTCGGCTTTTCCTTCGGAAGCTCGCTGCGGGCGAACCAGGCGGTTCCCCCAGGCACGAGTGGTACCGTTGCGATCGGTGCGTTCCGAGGATTCCAGAAATGTATGTTTCTATTTTTCGGTATTTTTTCGAAAATTCGGATTTTCTATATAGCCCTAATTCTTTTCTTTTTCTTTTTCTCCTTTCTCTTTCTTCTTCTTCCTCTTCCTCCGTTTCTTCCCACCGTGACACCCTCCTCTCTCCCTCTCTCCCATTCGGGCGCGGCGAACCCCTCTCCGGCTACGGGCGGCGGTGGGGCGACGGCGCGGACGCGTGGGCGACGGTGAGGCGATCTCGTGGGCGTGCGGCGAGCGTGGGAAGCATGGGGAGTTCGTGAAGCTTCGAGCATTCTTCGTGATTCGTGATCGATCCGGCGGAGCATTCGCTCCATTGAGGTAGGGTGACGTTCCTTAGCCTCATGCCGATCTTTTTTCGCGATTTATAGGCCGCGGGGAGGCCGAGAGGGGATCGTTTGAGCGTTTTTGGGTTTTTCCATGATTTGGGGAGAGCTCGCCCGATCTATGGATTTGATGCATGATTTCGTGTTTTGATGGCCTAGAATCATGCTAGGGGTCCCCAAGGGTCTTCCCTTTTGTTTTCCCCCTCTCCTATGGAGGCATGGGGGCGTGGTTAGAATTTTTGGGCGTTTCTACCATTTTTGGCCGCGGACTGAGAACGCGCTATACTCCAGTAGCGCGTTATTGGAGGTCGCGCTGCCCCGACCGAGCGCGTTCATCGGAGAAGATGAACAGGAGGCGGTTCCTGTCACGCTATGGGGTCATAGCGCGATCATCCTTGTCGCGCTAGGAGGACCTAGCGCGATGGTTCTTGTAGCGCTAGGGTTCCCTAGCGCGATGGTCCCTGTCGCGCTAGGGTTCCCTAGCGCGTTCTTCCGTGTCGCGCTAGGTATCCCTAGCGCGATTTGGCTGTTGTTGGGTGTTCCCCTTAGGCCGTGTGTGCGTCCCGGGCACCCCGTGGAGTTCCGTGACCGTGTCTTTGGTGTCCGGAGGTCTCGTTTGCCTTGGTCATGAGTTTGGCCGTGGGCGGTGAGTCCGTTTTTCTCCGACTGTGGCCACCGTGCGACGGGGCTGGTGCGTGGGGTGATTCCCACACGTTGTCGGTTTCGGACGTCGTTTTCCGTTGACTCGAGAGTCTACTCCTTCAGTGACCCTCCATTAGTCGTAGCCCACCAGTACGAGGTGCTGGTCTCACCTGGGAGTGGTGTACGGGCACCCACCTTTCGAGACGGTTTGTGGACCGGCTACCGTAGGCTCCTCGTCTTAGCCAGAGTCCGGCTGTGGGGGAAAACCGGTCAGAGGGCCAGACCTAGGACGCGTGGTCTGTGTGTGCACACGTGGTTGGGGGCGGTTGGACCCACGTCGACGGGCGTGACCCCAGCTAGTCACTTGTTGTGGTTACTTGTACGGTGTCTGCGCCTCGGGTAGGACCTACCACGTCAGGCGGTTCACCTGCGGTGCGGTGTAAGACGTCAGGGGACGCCGCCGGCTGTGCTTCTAGTGGGTGGTACTCCTGTCGAGTACGGAGTGTCAGACTGTCAGTCGTGTGTTTCTGACCTTCGGGTTTTACGATTCGACCGTTGGTTTCGGTCTTCTCGTACCGTGGCACGTGTGTCGGTTTGCGTGTCGTAGGGTCTAGTTCTGTAGAGTACAGGGCTTTCCTTTTCGAGGTACTTTCCTACCGCTAGAGTAGTGGTTTCTCGTTTTACGAGGTAGGGTTCGAGTGATCCCTACTGAGTCTTGTTCCAAGACTCATTCCCTGCGTGTTTGCACCGTGTTTCAGGTGAGACGCCAGCTTCGGGGAGCGCGTCAGGAGCGCAGCGTGGTGCGGGTGCCCAGAGGTAGTGCCAGAGGTCAGAGCCGGGGTATGCCCCGTGTAGCTGTACTTTTCTTTCTTGTCACTGTACTAGTCGTGGACTGCTGTTATTGTTGTTCTTTATTGTGGACCATGTAAAATGTTAATTTATTTCCTGCTTAATAGTATATCTGTTTAATTTCTGTAATTATTTGTGATACTTGTGTAGTCTCCACACCATCCTTTTAACCCTTCCGAGTCTTCGGACTCGTGGGTGGCGGTACGAGTCTCGGGTTATCGGGCCTTCCCGGTAATCGGATTCTCGGGTCGTTACAGTTGGTATCAGAGCGCGGTTGTGGAATTACATGAGAATCATAGATAATTGTAGTGGTCCACTAGTCCACAACGATGATGTACATGTGACGCTGGCATTGGGCACCGCGTGTTTTATTCTGACATTGCCATTTTCGTGTTTTCTGTCTTGTGCTTCAGGAGCGAGGATGGCGCCGAGGAGGAGTTCTCGCTCTCAGCAGGGGCAGTCGGCTGGAGGTCAGGAGATCCAGCAGGGGGTCCAGAGGGACCAGGAGGAGCATAGCTGAGTTCCGGGAGCTACCGAGGCCGCGGATGCTGCGAGGGCTCCGGGGGCCGAGGATTTCTTCCGTGGCATGTACCATCTCATGTCTCAGCAGTTCGGCGGAGAGACTGTTGAGGGCTCGTCAGTCAGGGGTGGGCCAGGCCGAGCGGTGAGGGACTTCATGCAGTTCCATCCACCTTACTTTAGCGGCCAGGCAGACCCTGATGCGGCTCGTGATTGGCTTGATGAGATGGAGCGGGTGTTCAGTTCTGCGAAGAGTACTGCCGAGGACAGAGTGGTGTTGGCCTACAACCAGTTGCAGGGTACGGCTCGGAGGTGGTGGTCTTCCGAGTGGAAGACGTCCTTTCAGCTTCGTCCACTTGAGCAGGTCGAGTGGGGTGACTTTGTCAGTGCTTTCGAGCGTACGTACTGTCCAGACGTCGTTGCTACGCAGCGGATGCGGGAGTTTCTGGAGCTGGTGCAGGGTGACATGTCCGTGTTGCAGTACAGGACCCGATTTGTCGAGCTGGGTCGGTACGCACCTCATATCATGGAGCATGAGAGGGTGAGGACGACGCAGTTTGTGCAGGGCTTGAGGCTGGAGCTGAGGCACCATTTGATCGCGAATGGGGCCACTGATCTAGAGACGGCGTCTCGTGTTGCGATTTTCTTGGAGATGGATATGCAGAGGACTCGAGGACCGATCAGCCAGGGGCAGTCTTTGTCAGGTCGCAGCCAGCAGTCGGCTACCCAGCAGCAGGGTTCCTTCCAGCATGCGTCGGGTGGTTCAGGAGTGCCGGCACCGGCAGCGTCAGTGGCAGGATCTGCGTCCTTCGGCTCGAAGGTCAAGAAGTTCTTGAAGAAGAATTTCCGTAAGAAGCACAAGGATCAGGGATAGGCTTCATCGGGCAGTGTACAGCAGCCGTTTCCTTTGCAGCGTCAGGGATCGGTGGGTGGATCGCGAGGACCTTGTCCACGGTGTGGTGGGACCCACCCAGGCAGGCAGTGCACGGCGCCGATCATCTGTTTTCGATGTGACCAGCCAGGGCATATGGCGCGTGACTGTCCTCAGAGGCCGCCGCAGCAGCAGGTTCCCCAACAGCAGCAGTAGCAACAGGGACAGTATCCGCCGCTACCCAGGTCAGCTAGTGTGGGAGGCAGGCAGAGAGCTCGTGGCCAGATCACGCACTTGACCAGGGCAGAGGCAGTGGCGTCGCAGCTCGTGGAAGGTACCGTTCAGATTTTGGGTTGTGCGGCTCGGGTTTTATTTGATTCTGGCGCGTCTCATTCGTTTATTTCGGAGGATTTCGCGTCGAGCGTCGAGGAGCCGGTGACCCAGTTGTCCTGTGATTTGGCAGTGGAGTTGCCTTCGGGTGACTTTATGGTCACTCCGTATTGCTTCGACAGGTTCCGGTGTGGATCGATGGGCGGAGTATGCCAGGCAGGTTGTATGCGTTGCAGCTTCGGGATTACGACGTGATTCTAGGCATGGATTGGCTCGAGACTCATGGAGCGGTGGTGGATTGTGGAATGAAGAGGGTCTACTTCCAGCATCCGAGCAAGAGGACCTTCTATTTCCAAGGTATCCGTTCCGCCTCTTCTCGATTCCTTATCTCTGCTATTCGAGCCCGTCGATTGCTTGATTCAGGTTGTCAGGGTTTTCTCGCGTCTGTGGTTGTGTCTGACCGGATGGAGCCGGATGTCGAGGACATTGCGGTGGTGTGCGAGTTTCCCGATGTTTTTCCTGAGGAGTTGCCTGGATTACCTCCCCAGCGGGAGATCGATTTCGTGATCGAGGTTGTACCTGGTACGGGACCTTTGGCGAAGGCTCCCTACCGTATGGCCCCCGCTGAGCTGAGGGAGTTGAGGGCGCAGTTGCAGGAACTGTTGGCCAAGGGGTACATTCGTCCGAGCTTTTCCCCTTGGGGTGCGCCCGTGTTGTTCGTGAAGAAGAAGGACGGTAGTCTGCGGCTATGCATTGACTATCGGCAGCTGAATGAAGTGACCATTAAGAACAAGTATCCGTTGCCGCGGATTGATGATTTGTTCGACCAGCTTCAGTCTGCGCGAGTGTTCTCGCGGATTGATTTGCGGTCCGGTTACTATCAGCTGAGAATTCGCGAGTCCGATGTGGAGAAGACTGCGTTCAGTACGAGGTACGGGCATTATGAGTTTCTGGTGATGCCGTTTGGGCTCACCAATGCCCCAGCAGCCTTCATGGACTTGATGCAGAGGGTGTTCCATCCGTATTTGGACCAGTTCGTGGTCATCTTTGTGGATGACATCCTTGTTTATTCGCGGTCTGCTGAGGAGCATGCGTACCATTTGGGTGTGGTGCTGCAGACGTTGCGAGATCACCAGTTGTATGCGAAGCTCAGCAAGTGCGAGTTTTGGCTCAGCGAGGTGCACTTTCTGGGGCACGTGATTTCTGGTGATGGCATTTCCGTGGATCCCGCCAAGGTCGAGGCTGTGATGCAATGGCCGAGGCCGAGGTCGGTGACGGAGATCCGGAGTTTCTTGGGGCATGCGGGGTATTATCGCCGGTTTATCCAGGATTTTTCTCGCATTGCGACCCCGATGACGAGGCTCACGCGGAAGGATGTACCTTTCGTTTGGTCCGAGGAGTGTAAGCAGAGCTTCAGGGAACTGAAGAGATTACTCACCTCGGCTCCGGTGTTGGTTTTACCTTCTGGATCGGGAGGTTTTGTGGTGTGTACAGATGCTTCCGGCGTTGGATTGGGTGCTGTTCTGATGCAGCATGGTAGAGTGGTGGCTTATGCATCTCGGCAGCTAAAGCCCCACGAGGAGAACTACCCTACCCATGACCTTGAGTTGGCGGCGGTGATCTTCGCGCTGAAGATCTGGAGGCATTATCTGTACGGCGAGAAGTTCGAGGTGTTCACTGACCATCAGAGTTTGAGGTATGTGTTCTCGCAGAGAGATCTGAACCTCAGACAAAGGCGTTGGATGGAGTTCATGAAGGACTATGACTTCACCCTGTCTTATCAGCCGGGCAGGATGAATGTCGTCGCCGATGCCTTGAGTCGGAAGGTGGCGGTCAGTACCTTGATGCTGAGGAAGTGGAGGCTCTGGGAACAGGTGTCCGAAGTATCCTTCAGGCTCAAGATTTCCCAGGAGCGAGGGTTGGCAGTGCTTGCGAGTCTGACTGTCACTCCTGCTATCCGTCGTCAGGTGACAGAGGCTCAGCATGCGGACCCTGAGTTGCCCCGGATTCTTACGATGGCTGACGTAGAGCTCGGCGAGGACGGTGCTGCGAGGTTTCGTGGCAGGTTGTACGTCCCAGCGGAGGAGCAGGTTCGTCGTGCGGTGTTACGCGAGGCTCATGGGAGCAGGTACACTGTACACCCGGGTGCGACGAAGATGTATCGGAACTTACGGAGGCAGTTTTGGTGGCCTGGCATGAAGAGAGATGTCGCGGAGTTTGTGGCCAGGTGCCTGATCTGTCAGCAGGTGAAGGCGGAGCATCAGCGACCAGGAGGTACTCTCCAGCCCTTGGATGTCCCTGCTTGGAAGTGGGACCATGTGACCATAGATTTTGTGGTGGGGTTGCTAAGGATCCCGAGTGGGCAGGACAGTATTTGGTTACTGGTGGATCGGCTGACGAAGGTGACGCGGTTGCTATCGGTCAAGGTCAGCTGGAGCGTGTCCAGGTTGGCTCGTTTGTATGTGGAGCGGATCGTGCCGTTGCATGGGGTTCCCATTTCGATCGTGTCAGATCGGGATCCGCGCTTCACTTCTAGATTCTGGAGGAGTTTCCAGCGAGCTCTTGGCACGGAGTTGGCATTTAGCACGGCATATCATCCTCAGTCAGATGGTCAGTCTGAGAGGACCATTCAGACTTTGCAGGACATGCTGAGATCCTGCTGCCTGGAGTGGCAGGGGAGTTGGATTCATCACCTACCGTTGGTGGAGTTTGCCTATAACAACAGCTATCATTCGAGCATCGGCATGGCTCCTTATGAGGCACTGTATGGGCGTCCTTGTCGGACTCCACTTGATTGGTTTGAGGTGGGTGAGCGTATTTTGACGGGACCGGAATTGGTGCAGCAATGTGTGGATGTTGTGCACCTGGTTCGTCAGAACATGTTGGCGGCCCAGAGTCGGCAGAAGAGCTATGCTGACCGTAGGAGGCCACCCCTCGAGTTCGCTGTGGGTGATCATGTGTTCTTGAGAGTTTCTCCGATGAAGGGGGTGATGCGTTTTGGACGGCGTGGGAAGCTGAGTCCCCGCTACATTGGTCCTTTCGCGATTGTGGAATGCATCGGTGAGGTTGCTTACCGGTTGCAGTTACCTCCTGAGTTGGCGTCGGTGCATGACGTGTTCCACGTCTCGATGTTGCGGAAGTATATGCCCGATGACTCTCATGTGCTCGAGTTTTCTGTTTGGCCTGAGGTGACTCCAGATCTTTCTCTCCCAGAGCTTCCGATCCGCGTGGAGGATAGGCGAGAGCAGCGCCTGCGGAACAAGGTCATTCCCTTGGTAAAGGTCGTGTGGCAGCGACACTCTAGTGGTGAGGCTTCGTGGGAACGTGAGGACGAGATGCGTCAGCAGTTTCCGTATCTGTTTGAGTGAGTCTTCCTCTTCTTTCCCCTTGGGTTGTTCTCAATTTCGAGGACGAAATTCCTTAAGGGGGGAGGGCTGTAATATCCCAGACCATTCGGATCCTTCTTCGTGGGTCTCGGATCTGGTTTTCGGAGCGTTCGGCTCCGTTGTGTCCGAAATTTCGTTTCGAACATCTTTCGTGTTCGGATCGGCGCGATCCGGAGTTGTTTCGGAGGCCCGGAGGCGTTCCGCGACTTTTCTGTGTGTGTTTTCTGATTCCCGGTGTGTGTTTCGACTTTTCCTTCGGAAGCTCGCTGCAGGCGAACCGGGCGGTTCCCCCAGGCACGAGTGGTACCGTTGCGATCGGTGCGTTCCGAGGATTCCAGAGATGTATTTTTCTATTTTTCGGTATTTTTCAGAAAATTCGGATTTTCTATATAGCCCTAATTCTTTTCTTTTTCTTTTTCTCCTTTCTCTTTCTTCTTCTTCCTCTTCCTCCGTTTCTTCCCACCGTGACACCCTCCTCTCTCCCTCTCTCCCATTCGGGCGCGGCGAACCCCTCTCCGGCTACGGACGGCGGCGGGGCGACGGCGCGGACGCGTGGGCGACGGTGAGGCGATCTCGTGGGCGTGCGGCGAGCGTGGGAAGCGTGGGGAGTTCGTGAAGCTTCGAGCATTCTTCGTGATTCGTGATCGATCCGGCGGAGCATTCGCTCCATTGAGGTAGGGTGACGTTCCTTAGCCTCATGCCGATCTTTTCCGCGATTTATAGGCCGCGGGGAGGCCGAGAGGGGATCGTTTGAGCGTTTTTGGGTTTTTCCATGATTTGGGGAGAGCTCGCCCGATCTATGGATTTGATGCATGATTTCGTGTTTTGATGGCCTAGAATCATGCTAGGGGTCCCCAGGGGTCTTCCCCTTTGTTTTCCCCCTCTCCTATGGAGGCATGGGGGCGTGGTTAGAATTTTTGGGCGTTCTTACCGTTTTTGGCCGCGGACTGAGAACGCGCTATACTCCAGTAGCGCGTTCTTGGAGGTCGCGCTGCCCCGACCGAGCGCGTTCATCGGAGAAGATGAACAGGAGGCGGTTCCTATCGCGCTATGGGGTCATAGCGCGATCATCCTTGTCGCGCTAGGAGGACCTAGCGCGATGGTTCTTGTCGCGCTAGGGTTCCCTAGCGCGATGGTCCCTGTCGCGCTAGGAGACCTAGCGCGATCTTCCCTGTTGCGCTAGGGTTCCCTAGCGCGTTCTTCCGTGTCGCGCTAGGTATCCCTAGCGCGATTTGGCTGTTGTTGGGTGTTCCCCTTGGGCCGTGTGTGCGTCTCGGGCACCCCGTGGAGTTCCGTGACCGTGTCTTTGGCGTCTGGAGGTTCCGTTTGCCTTGGTCATGAGTTTGGCCGTGGGCGGTGAGTCCGTTTTTCTCCGACTGTGGCCACCGTGCGACGGGGCTGGTGCGTGGGATGATTCCCACACGTTGTCGGTTTCGGACGTCGTTTTCCGTTGACTCGAGAGTCTACTCCTTCAGTGACCCTCCACTAGTCGTAGCCCACCAGTACGAGGTGCTGGTCTCACCTGGGAGTGGTGTACGGGCACCCACCTTTCGAGACGGTTTGTGGACTGGTTACCGTAGGCTCCTCGTCTTAGCCAGAGTCCGGCTGCGGGGGAAAACCGGTCAGAGGGCCAGACCTAGGACGCGTGGTCTGTGTGTGCACACGTGGTTGGGGGCGGTTGGACCCACGTCGACGGGCGTGACCCCAGCTAGTCACTTGTTGTGGTTACTTGTACGGTGTCTGCGCCTCGGGTAGGACCTACCACGTCAGGCGGTTCACCTGCGGTGCGGTGTAAGACGTCAGGGGACGCCGCCGGCTGTGCTTCTAGTGGGTGGTACTCCTGTCGAGTACGGAGTGTCAGACTGTCAGTCGTCTGTTTTTGACCTTCGGGTTTTACGATTCGACCGTTGGTTTCGGTCTTCTCGTACCGTGGCACGTGTGTCGGTTTGCGTGCCGTAGGGTCTAGTTCTGTAGAGTACAGGGCTTTCCTTTTCGAGGTACTTTCCTACCGCTAGAGTAGTGGTTTCTCGTTTTACGAGGTAGGGTTTGAGTGATCCCTACTGAGTCTTGTTCCGAGACTCATTCCCTGCGTGTTTTCACCGTGTTTCAGGTGAGACGCCACCTTCGGGGAGCGCGTCAGGAGCGCAGCGTGGTGCGGGTGCCCAGAGGTAGTGCCAGAGGTCAGAGCCGGGGTATGCCCCGTGTAGCTGTACTTTTCTTTCTTGTCATTATACTAGTCGTGGACTGCTGTTATTGTTGTTCTTTATTGTGGACCATGTAAAATGTTAATTTATTTCCTGCTTAATAGTATATCTGTTTAATTTCTGCAATTATTTGTGATACTTGTGTAGTCTCCACACCATCCTTTTAACCCTTCCGAGTCTTCGGACTCGTCGGTGGCGGTACGAGTCTCGGGTTATCGGGCCTTCCCGGTAATCGGATTCTCGGGTCGTTACAACAGGAGAGGGGGAAAACAAAGGGGAAGACCCCTGGGGACCCCTAGCATGATTCTAGGCCATCAAAACACGAAATCATGCATCAAATCCATAGATCGGGCGAGCTCTCCCTAAATCATGGAAAAACCCCAAAATGCTCGAACAAGCCCGTCTCGGCCTCCCCGCGGCCTACAAATCACGGGAATGAACGGCAAGAGGCTAAGGAACGTCACCCTACCTCAATGGAGCGAATGCTCCGCCGAATCTCCCACAAACCACGAAGAACGCTTTAAGCTTCATGAACTCCCCACGCTTCCCACGCTTGCCGCACGCCCACGAGATCGCCTCGCCGTCGCCCACGCGTCTGCGCCGTCGCCCTGCCGCCGTCAACAGCCGGAGAGGGGTCCGCCGCGCCCGAATGGGAGAGAGGGAGGGAGAGGAGTGCGGTCACGGTTGGGGAAGGAAGGAGAAAGAAGAAGAAGAAAGAGAAAGAGGAAAAGAAAAAGAAAAAGAATTAGGGCTATATAGAAAATCCGAATTTTTGGAAAAATATCAAAAAATAGAAAAATACGTTTCCAGAATCCTCGGAACGCACCGATCGCAACGGCACCACTCGTGCCTTGGGGAACCGCCCGATTCACCCGCAGTGAGCTTCCGAAGAGAAAGTCGAAACACACACCGGAAATCAGAAAACACAGGCGGAAAAGCCGCGGAACGCCTCCGGGCCTCCGAAACGACTCCGGATCGCGCCGATCCGAACACGAAAGATGTCCGAAATGAAATTTTGGACACAACAGAGCCAGACGCTCCAAAAACCAGATCCGGGACCCACGAAGAAGGATCCGAAAGGTCCGGGATATTACAGCCCTCCCCCCTTAAGGAATTTCATCCTCGAAATTGAGAACAACAAAAGGGGAAAGAAGAGGAAGACTCACTCAAACAGATATGGGAACTGCTGACGCATCTCATCCTCACGTTCCCACGAAGTCTCACCACCAGAGTGTCGTTGCCACACGACCTTCACCAAGGGAATGACCTTGTTCCGCAGGCGCTCCTCTCGCCTATCCTCCACGCGGATCAGAAACTCTGGGAGAGAAAGATCTGGAGTCACCTCAGGCCAAACGGAAAACTCAAGCACATGAGAGTCATCGGGCATATACTTCCGCAACATCGAGACGTGAAACACGTCATGCACCGACGCCAACTCAGGAGGTAACTGCAACCGATAAGCAACCTCACCGATGCGCTCCACAATCGCGAAAGGACCAATATAGCGGGGACTCAGCTTCCCATGCCGTCCAAAACGCATCACCCCCTTCATCGGAGAAACTCTCAAGAACACACGATCGCCCACGGCGAACTCGAGGGGCTGCCTCCTACGGTCAGCATAGCTCTTCTGCCGACTCTGGGCCGCCAACATGTTCTGACGAACCATGTGCACAACATCCACACACTGCTGCACCAAATCCGGTCCCGTCAATACACGCTCACCCACCTCAAACCAATCAAGCGGAGTCCTACACGGACGCCCATACAGAGCCTCATATGGAGCCATGCCGATACTCGAATGATAGCTGTTGTTATAGGCAAACTCCACCAACGGTAGGTGATGAATCCAACTCCCCTGCCACTCCAGGCAGCAGGATCTCAGCATGTCCTCCAAAGTCTGAATGGTCCTCTCAGACTGACCATCTGACTGAGGATGATACGCCGAGCTAAACGCCAACTCCGTGCCAAGAGCTCGCTGGAAACTCCTCCAGAATCCAGAAGTGAAGCGCGGATCCCGATCCGACACGATCGAAATGGGAACCCCATGCAACGGCACGATCCGCTCCACATAAAGACGAGCCAACTTAGACACGCTCCAGTTGACCTTGACCGGCAACAGTCGCGTCACCTTCGTCAGCCGATCCACCAGCAGCCAGATACTGTCCTGCCCAGTCGGGGTCCTCGGCAACCCCACCACAAAATCCGTGGTCACATGGTCCCACTTCCAAGCAGGAACAT
This sequence comes from Amorphophallus konjac, assembly GCA_022559845.1. NCBI lineage: Eukaryota > Viridiplantae > Streptophyta > Magnoliopsida > Alismatales > Araceae > Amorphophallus > Amorphophallus konjac. Next base: position 427,837,949 of record CM040120.1, on the reverse strand, counting down.
CCAAGGGCTGGAGAGTACCTCCTGGTCGTTGATGCTCTGCCTTCACCAGCTGACAGATCAGGCACCTGGCCACAAACTCTGCGACATCTCTCTTCATGCCAGGCCACCAGAACTGCCTCCGCAAGTTCCGATACATCTTCGTCGCACCCGAGTGTACAGTGTACCCGCTCCCATGAGCCTCGCGTAGCGCCGCACGACGAATCTGCTCCTCGGCTGGGACGTACAACCTGCCACGAAACCTCGCAGCACCGTCCTCGCCGAGCTCCACGTCAGCCATCGCAAGAATCTGGGGCAACTCAGGGTCCGCGTGCTGAGCCTCTGTCACCTGACGACGGATAGCAGGAGTGACAGTCAGACTCGCGAGCACCGCCAACCCTGGCTCCTGGGGAATCTTAAGCCTGAAAGATACTTCGGGCACTTGTTCCCAGAGCCTCCACCTTCTCAACATCAAGACACTGACCGCAACCTTCCGACTCAAGACATCGGCAACGACATTCATCCTGCCCGGCTGATAAGACAGGGTGAAGTCATAATCCTTCATGAACTCCATCTAACGCCTTTGTCTGAGGTTCAGATCTCTCTGCGAGAACACATACCTCAAACTCTGATGGTCAGTAAACACCTCGAACTTCTCGCCGTACAGATAATGCCTCCAGATCTTCAGCGTGAAGATCACCGCCGCCAACTCAAGGTCATGGGTGGGGTAGTTCTCCTCATGGGGCTTTAGCTGTCGAGATGCATAAGCCAACACTCTACCATGCTGCATCAGAACAGCACCCAATCCGACCCCGGAAGCATCTGTACACACCACGAAACCTCCCGATCCAGAAGGCAAAACTAACACCGGAGCCGAGGTGAGCAATCTCTTCAGTTCGCTGAAGCTCTGCTCACACTCCTCGGACCAAACGAAAGGCACATCCTTCCGCGTGAGCCTAGTCATCGGGGTCGCAATGCGGGAAAAATCCTGGATAAACCGGCGATAATAACCCGTAAGCCCGAAGAAACTCCGGATCTCCGTCACCGACCTCGACCTCGGCCATTGCATCACAGCCTCGACCTTGGTGGGATCCACGGAAATGCCATCACCAGAAATCACGTGTCCCAGAAAGTGCACCTCGCTTAGCCAAAACTCGCACTTGCTGAGCTTCGCATACAACTGGTGACCTCTCAACGTCTGCAGCACCACACCCAAATGGTACGCGTGCTTCTCAGCAGACTGCGAATAAACAAGGATGTCATCCACGAAGATGACTACGAACTGGTCCAAATACGGATGAAACACCCTCTGCATCAAGTCCATGAAGGCTGCAGGGGCATTGGTGAGCCCGAACGGCATCACCAAAAACTCATAATGCCCGTACCTCGTACTGAACGCAGTCTTCTCCACATCGGACTCGCGAATTCTCAGCTGATAGTAACCGGACCGCAAATCAATCCGCGAGAACACTCGCGCAGACTGCAGCTGGTCGAACAAATCATCAATCCGCGGCAACGGATACTTGTTCTTAATGGTCACATCATTCAGCTGCCGATAGTCAATGCACAACCGCAGACTACCGTCCTTCTTCTTCACAAACAACACGGGCGCACCCCAAGGGGAAAAGCTTGGACGAATATACCCCTTGGTCAACAATTCCTGCAACTGCGCCCTCAACTCCCTCAGCTCAACGGGGGCCATGCAGTAGGGAGCCTTCGCCAAAGGTCCCGTACCAGGCACAACCTCGATCACGAAATCGATCTCCCGCTGGGGAGGTAATCCAGGCAACTCCTCGGGAAAAACGTCGGGAAACTCGCATACCACCGCAATGTCCTCGACATCCGGCTCCATCCGGTCAGACACAACCACTGACGCGAGAAAACCCTGACAACCTGAATCAAGCAATCGACGGGCTCGAATAGCAGAGATAAGGAATCGAGAAGAGGTGGAACGGATGCCTTGGAAATAGAAGGTCCGCTTGCTCGGATGCTGGAAGTAGACCCTCTTCATCCCACAATCCACCACCGCTCCATGAGTCTCGAGCCAATCCATGCCTAAAATCACGTCGTAATCCCGAAGCTGCAATGCATATAACCTGCCTGGCATACTCCGCCCATCGATCCAAACCGGAACCTGATCGAAGCAATACGGAGTGATCATAAAGTCACCCGAAGGTAACTCCACTGCCAAATCACAGGACAACTGGGTCACCGGCTCCTCGACGCTCGACGCAAAATCTTCCGAAATAAACGAATGAGACGCGCCAGAATCGAACAAAACCCGAGCCGCACAACCCAAAATCTGAACGGTACCTTCCACGAGCTGCGACGCCACTGCCTCTGCCCTGTTCAAGTGCGTGATCTGGCCTCGAGCCCTCTGCCTGCCTCCCACACTAGCTGACCTGGGTAGCGGCGGATACTGTCCCTGCTGCTGCTGCTACTGCCTCTGCTGCTGAGGAAACTGCTGCTGCGGCGGTCTCTGAGGACAGTCACACGCCATGTGCCCTGGCTGGTCACACCGAAAACAGATGATCGGCGCCATGCACTGCCTGCCTGGGTGGGTCCCACCACACCGTTGACAAAGTCCCCGCGATCCACCCACTGATCCCTGACGCTGTAAAGGAATCGGCTGCTGTACACTGCCCGATGAAGCCTGCCCCTGATCCTTGTGCTTCTTACGGAAATTCTTCTTCAAGAACTTCTTGACCTTCGAGCCAAAGGACGCAGACCCTGTCACCGAAGCTGCCGATGCCGGTACTCCTGAACCACCCGACGCATGCTGGAAAAAAACCCTGCTGCTGGGTAGCCGACTGCTGGCTGCGACCTGACAAGGACTGCCCCTGGCTGATCGGTCCTCGAGTCCTCTACATATCCATCTCTAGGGAAATCGCAACACGAGACGCTGTCTCTAGATCAGTGGCCCCATTCGCGATCAAATGGTGCCTCAGCTCCAGCCTCAAGCCCTGCACAAACTGCGTGGTCCTCACCCTCTCATGCTCCATGATATGAGGTGTGTACCGACCCAGCTCGACAAAACGGGCCCTGTACTGCAACACGGACATGTCGCCCTGCACCAGCTCCAGAAACTCCCGCATCCGATGCGTGGCAACAATATCTGGACAGTACGTACGCTCGAAAGCACCGACAAAGTCATCCCACTCGATCTGCTCAAGTGGACGAAGCTGAAAGGACGTCTACCACTCGGAAGACCACCACCTCCGAGCCGTACCCTGCAACTGGTTGTAGGCCAACACAACTCTGTCCTCGGCAGCACTCTTCGTAGAACTGAACACCCGCTCCATCTCATCAACCCAATCACGAGCCGCATCAGGGTCTGCCTGGCCGCTAAAGTAAGGTGGATGGAACTGCATGAAGTCCCTCACCGCTCGGCCTGGCCCACCCCTGACAAACGAGCCCTCAGCAGCCTCTCCGCCAAACTGCTAAGACATGAGATGGTACATGCCACGGAAGAAATCCTCGGCCCCCGGAGCTCTCGCAGCATCTGCGGCCTCGGTAGCCCCCGGAACTCTGCTATGCTCCTCCTGGTCCCTCTGGACCCCCTGCTGGATCTCCTGACCTCCAACCGACTGCCCCTGCTGAGAGCGAGAGCTCCTCCTCGGCGCCATACTCGCTCCTGAAGCACAAGACAGAAAACATGAAAAACGGCAAGGTCAATAAAAACGCACGATGCCCAATGCCAGCGTCACCTGTACATCATCGTTGTGGACTAGTGGACCACTACAATTACCTATGATTCTCATGTAATTCCACAACCGCGCTCTGATACCAGCTGTAACGACCCGAGAAACCGATTACCGGGAAGGCCCGATAACCCGAGACTCGTACCACCACCCACGAGTCCGAAGACTCGGAAGGGTTAAAAGGATGGTGTGGAAACTACACAAGTATTACAAGTAATTGTAGAAATTAAACAGTTATAATATTAAGTAAAAAATAAATTAACATTTTACATGGTCCACAATAAAATAACAACAACAGTAATAGTAGTCCACGACTAGTACAGTGACAAGAAAGAAAAGTACAGCTACACGGGGCATACCCCGGCTCTGACCTCTGGCACTACCTCTGGGCACCCGCACCACGCTGCACTCCTGACGCGCTCCCCGTAGGTGGCGCCTCACTTGAAACACGGTGAAAATACGCAGGGAATGAGTCTCGGAACGAGACTCAGTAGGGATCACTCGAACCCTACCTCGTAAAACGAGAAACCACTACTCTAGCGGTAGAAAAGTACCTCGGAAAGGAAAGCCCTGTACTCTACAGAACTAGACCCTACCGCACGCAAACCGACACACGTGCCACGGTACGAGAAGACCGAAACTCAACGGTCGAACCGCCAAAATCTGAAGGTCGGAAACACACGACTGACAGTCTGTCACTCCGTACTCGACAGAAGTACCACCCACTAGAAGCACAGCCGGTAGCGTCCCCTGACGTCTGACACCGCGCCGCAGGTGAGCCGCCTGACGTGGTAGGTCCTACCCGAGGCGCAAACACCATACAAGTAATCACAACAAGTGACTAGCTGGGGTCACGCCCGTCGACGTGGGTCCAACCGCCCCCAACCACGTGTGCACACACAGACCACGCGTCCTAGGTCTGGCCCTCTGACCGGTTTTCCCCCGCAGCCGGACTCTGGCTAAGACGAGAGGCCTACTGTAACCGGTCCACAAACCGTCTCGAAAGGTGGGTGCCCGTACACCACTCCCAGATGAGACCAGCACCTCGTACTGGTGGGCTACGACTAGTGGAGGGTCACTGAAGGAGTAGACTCTCAAGTCAACGGAAAACAACGCCCGAAACTGACGGAGTACGAGGACCGTCCCACGTACCATCACCATCGCATGGTGACCGCAGTCGGAAGAAAACGGACACACTGCCCATGGCCAAACACATGACCAAGGCAACCGAAATCTCCGGACGCCCGAAGACATGGTCACGGAACTCCACGGGGTGCCCAGGACACACACACGGCCCAAGGGAAACACCCGACAACGGAAAAGATCGCGCTAGGGATACCTAGCGCGACAAGGAAGAACGCGCTAGGGTCCCCTAGCGCGACTTGGAAGATCGCGCTAGGACTCCCTAGCGCGACAGGGAAGATCGCGCTAGGGAACCTTAGCGTGACAAGGACCATCGCGCTAGGTCCTCCTAGCGCGACAAGGCTAATCGCGCTAGGACCCCATAGCGCGACACGAACCGCCCTACTGTTCATCTTCTCCGATGAACGCGCCCCGTCGGGGCAGCGCGACACTCAAGAACGCGCTACTGGAGTATAGCGCGTTCTCAGTCCGCGCCCGAAAATGGTCACGCCCCCATGCCTCCACAGGAGAGGGGGAAAACAAAGGGGAAGACCCCTGGGGACCCCTAGCATGATTCTAGGCCATCAAAACACGAAATCATGCATCAAATCCATAGATCGGGCGAGCTCTCCCCAAATCATGGAAAAACCCCAAAATGCTCAAACAAGCCCCTCTCGGCCTCCCCGCGGCCTACAAATCATGGGAATGAACGGCAAGAGGCTAAGGAACGTCACCCTACCTCAATGGAGCGAATGCTCCGCCGAATCTCCCACAAACCACGAAGAACGCTTTAAGCTTCACGAACTCCCCACGCTTCCCACGCTTGCCGCACGCCCACGAGATCGCCTCACCATCGCCCACGCGTCCGCGCCGTCGCCCTGCCGCCGTCAACAGCCGGAGAGGGGTCCGCAGCGCCCGAACGGGAGAGAGGGAGGGAGAGGAGTGCGGTCACAGTTGGGGAAGGAAAGAGAAAGAAGAAGAAGAAAGAGAAAGAGGAAAAGAAAAAGAAAAAGAATTAGGGCTATATAGAAAATCCGAATTTTCAGAAAAATACCAAAAAATAGAAAAATACGTTTCCAGAATCCTCGGAGCGCACCGATCGCAACGGCACCACTCGTGCCTGGGGGAACCGCCCGATTCGCCCGCAGTGAGCTTCCGAAGAGAAAGTCGAAACACACACCGGAAATCGGAAAACACAGGTGGAAAAACCGCGGAACGCCTCCGGACCTCCGAAACGACTCCGGATCGCGCCGATCCGAACACGAAAGATGTCCGAAATAAAATTTCGGACACAACAGAGTCGGACGCTCCAAAAACCAGATCCGGGACCCACGAAGAAGGATCCGAAAGGTCCGGGATATTACAACGAATCTCCGCATTGCACCTCCGAATCTCAGGAGGAGCCGCTACACCTGAAAAGAAAGGGGTGAGTCTCATCTCATTGACTTAGTAGGGGTCCCGCAGATCCCCACTATGAAACAAGGGTCGTAAACAAGAGCGATCACAGTAATAATAATAACAACAAGAACCGTGGCGGCAGACGGCGGCGGAATCATAGCTCTATAAGCTACTCCTACTGGCAATGGAAAGTAAACCTCGACCTCGTAGTCAAAATCGCCGAACCAACGGGAAACCACGGCTACACTACCGGGAAACTAAGCATTTCAAACAAATCGTACGTCTCATCTTTACTCTTGCTCATGAAAGTCCCTCCACATGAAACATCCACCATCTGCCTATAATTGTCAGTTAATCTCTCATAGAAAGCTTGAATGACTTGCCACCTTGATAATCCATGATGTAGGCATTTCCTAAGTAAATCTTCAATCTCTCTCATGCCTCATGAATTTGTTATCCAGTATTTTGTGTAAACCCGGTGATAACCCTCCTCATTGTATTGGTCCGTCCTATGGGATAGAACTTCTTAAGAAATTCCTTTTGCATCTCTGCCCAAGTTTCTGTGGGTCAACCCAAAGCTCCTAACCAATATTTGACTTTGTCTTTCAATGAGAATGAAAATAGAGTCAAGCGGAGGGCATCATTAGTGAAGTTTTGGATCTTGACAGTTGAGTAATATTGGAGAAACTTGTCAAGGTGTTTATAAAGATCTTCATTTCTGTTTCCATAAAAAGATGGTAACATTTGGATGGTGCATGATTTAATTTCATATTAGATTGTTTGATTTTGCGGTGCTTGAACATAGAAGGATGGTTGATATTGGTTAGGCATAAAATAGTCCTTCGTTTACTTTGGAGGTTCATTGTGGTCCGGCATGGAGTTTGGTTAATTGATATGTCTAGAATGCACAAGTTTTTCTATTTCACTAATTGGTCCAACTAGATTGGGATGTAGGGATCTCCTACCGTGCATGCAGTGCAATAGAACCAAAAAGATGAGTTTTTTTGTTCAAGTTTTATGGTTTTTTTGTTATTTTTGTGTGTTATTATTATTATTTTTAATTTATCAAATGAAGAATCGGTACCGTTACCAAGTTGGTCCACCGGTCAGGTAAGAGGTGGGACAGTGGGAGGTTCCCCTTGTTTTCACAAGGTCCTTATTAGTGAACCACTTGTGCTCCCAGGCGTGAGCCACTTAACCTCTAGTCTAGACACTGATTTTCTAAAATAATAGTATGTTCCAAAATTCTCTCTCTCTCTCTCTCTTAACCTTCTAAGGGCAAACTAACTTCGGAGTACTTCGATAGTACAATTGGTCCGGCGTTCGTGAGAGAATCTACGGGTGCGAGGACTTATGGAGGTCTTGGAGAAGGAATTTCTGATCCAATGAGATGGAGTACTCAATTGGAGGGTCTTTCAAACTCCAAGAAGGGTGTGCCTAAAGTGCCCTTAAGAAGAAAGAGAGAAGAAGAAGAAGAGTTTTTTTTTATTTTGTAAGGGAATGCAAGTAAACGAATCAATAACAATATGGATGAATGCACGAGCATGATATAACTAGCATGATGACATTTTTTTTCAAGGAGATGAATATGAATGCTTTTTAACAAGACTACTAGCCACAAAATTACCTAATTAGTATGGAAATTAAAAAACAGGAACTAATTTTACTTTTTAGATTTTTGACTTTCTCATTTTTTTAACTTTTTCAAAAAAATTTCTATTTTTTTATGCAAAGATGTGTAACGATAAATGCTTATTATCAAAGAAACTAACCACTAGAAACACTAAATAACATGCAAATCTACATGGAAAATAAGGCCTAAAACTATTTTTTCTGAGTTTTGATTTTTTCTGATTTTTTTATGATTTTCAAGAATTATTTTTAGATTTTTTTTAGTTTTCAGACAAATCCGTTACCTTCAGATTCGGACATGTAGAAACGCTTTTTTTTCTAGATTTTCCTGATTGTCTGATTTCTGCTCCTTTTGGTGACAGATTTCAGCCCCTTTCAGTTACGCTTCCTGCAACACTTAATTTTCTAAGATTTTTTAGATCCGAATTTTTATTTTTTCTGCGAAATAAAAAGAAAAAGAGTTAGTATTAATATATACAAATAAAACACAAGAAACTCCAACTAAAAAGAAATCAATTCTCCCCGGCAACGGCGTTAAAAATTGATCCACGAGGTGACTCGTCGTTAAAGGTACCGTGCTCAATTTTAAAATATTACCGCACTCACTCACAAAAAGATTTTAGATTAAGTGTAAGGTGGTGAATACGGGTCGATTCCACAAGAAGTAAAAATCTCTAATTAAGTTGGAAAAACTTGTATTTTTAAAGTCAAGGTTTTGAGTGAGCTTTAGATTTGAACAAAGTAAAATTGCACAAAATAAACCTAACTAGAGAAATTTGGAGGGTTGAAGAAGGGGAAATTGGAAGAGATAAAGTGAGAAAGAGGAAGAAAGATAGTTGCACAAATGGATGTTTTATTGTTAGGCATTGAAAGTACAAGATCTATAAATGAAAAATTATAATCAAAATGAACTAAGAGAAATGGGGAAGAAAATAGAGCCGAAGTATGAAGAACGTCGCCGTATCCTTCTTGTCGAGCCTTGGAGAGGATCGTCCCGCCTTGAAATAGAACGCCGCCGTGAGAGGATCGAAGAAGAAGATCCACCAATGAGACTTAAGAAGAATTTAGAGGAGGGAAAGACAGAGAAGAAAGATGAGATGATAGTTTAAAAATAGCCAAAACATGTGGGTGTGGGTGTGGGTGTGGGTGTGTGTGTGTGTTGTTTGAAAAAATAGATGAACATAGGAGAATAGAAGAGAGGGCGTGAGATGATTTACAGAGAAAAAACAACAACGATATCATGAAAAAAGAAACAGCAATAGCTTAAAACATGAAATGCGTTGAAAACTAATCCAAAGTAGCCAAAGTAGTAGAAGAGAAAGTTGTACAACTTGAGAAGAGGAAGAATTTTTGTAAAAGGAGCAGAAGAGGGAGAAAAAATGGCGGATCCCCCCTCTCGGTGGCTCATGGGGTTATTTATAACCATTGAAATATCCCCCGTCGAAGTACCAATTTTGGCTCTTCCATTTCCCAAAATGCAAGTCCAAAACTCGAACAAAACAGCTCACTTTTTCTGACAATATTTCTTGTCAAAAGTAAAAAATGGCGTCTATCAGCACGACCACTAATTTTAATTGGCATCAAAGACTCAGCCGTTAATTCCGAGTTTCCTTAATTTCATCTCTTTTCTTTCTATTTCGTACAAGAGAATTGACGCCCACCCATACGGACATTAATTCTTTATTTCAATAAACTGCTTCAAATTGGCGCCTTCGCAGAAGGGCGCTAGTTCTTCTTTTCATAGGCGGGCTTCAAATTGGCGTCCACCAGCACGCCGTCAATTCTTAGAATTGGCGCCTTTCTGAGAAGGCGTTAATTCTTGCTTCTTCAAATGGCGTCCAAAAAGCAGATGCTAATTCTTAGACTGTCAGAAAAATGGCGTCCAAAATACGAACGCTAATTCTTGCAATGATGAAAACATAATGTTCTTTATCCGAAATTGATTATAATAATTATGTAATTTATTCCTTTTGCATGTTCAAGTCTCACATAGTATTGTGACTCCAAAAAGAGGTTAATTTCATGCAAACTCAATTTTATTTATGAGATTGAAGTTAATTATCCAAATTACATAATTTTATTCTTTTAATACTCATAGATGATGTATGTGATGTAAATTATGATACGAAATTTAGTACTCGTCAAGGTGATCCAGGCCACGTCTGGGCAAGTCCGGTGATAGCGACCCAACGTTCATCCGTTGGTGAATTCTGTTGTGCCTCGAACGCCCACGCGCGGGTTTCCTACTCACTTGATGGCGATGAGATATTTTACATGTGGGTTGGAGATACTCTTGTGGGCCCCGATTGAGCCGTGCTAATTAATTAGGCCTCCGGTTGGCCAGGGTGCTCCACTACGAACTTAGCAGCCCCAAGCTGTAACGGGCCTAGCATTATTAGGCCGCACTAGGCTCGACGGAATTTCCCCTCTCCAGCCATCAAGCCAAGAATGAATCGTTGATCATCAAGGCAAGATCCAACATGGAAGAAGATTGATTAAGGGGTGGTTACATAGGGACGGAGGGGATGGGGGCGAGCCCCTATAAATTGATGGGTGATCCCATCAGAGTACACACGAGAAAAAGTTCTTGTGAGAATCCCCAATTGTCAAAGTCCCAATCCCACTCACCTCTCTCATTTTATTCTTTAATATCCGGCAGTGTCGATGGGGCAAACTGGGGCGTATCAGCCAATTCGGCCAGCACCAGCCCGGTTCGTCCAGCTTAGGCCTTTTTTTTAAAGTGTATGGGTTGGTATTGAGACCAAACTAGTAGAACGGGACCGGTCAAGCCCGAGTACATACCACTAGGTATCATTATATACCGGGCACTACTACAGACCATGATACGAAAGTACGGTATCAAAGGGTACTGCGGACCATGATACCAAAGTATCAATATGATTTGTCCAAAGATGGGCTCCGGGCAAGCGCTGCATCCTTGTCCACTTCATCGTCTGACAAGATGGGCTTACTCCAACTGAATGCATCCTTATTTGGCTGATACAATATAGGAATTTTGACATGTACTTTTGCATTTGAATTTGCTCAGGCTCTAGTGGTCGTTTGAACGTAGAAAATGGTGATAAAAAGCAATGGTGTCCTCTCCTTGCACACACTATTTGTTGGGGAGCTATAAAATTAAATCTAAGCACAAATATATGTGCAGTCGGAGAATCAACACAGAAATAAATTTATCCACACAACTTCGGCATCTTATATCAACCATAATATTTCCTTACGGTATCCACACACAAGTACCCGAGTCGCATAAAATCACCAAACCAACAAGAACCTCAATCACACAAGATGCACTAGCTTTTTTAATGTGAAAAAACTCTCACGACATGGAGAAAAAAAATCACGGGACGAACCGACAGTAATCTACTATATCAAAATAGTAATACACGATTTCTCTCTCAAGATTTGTCCAAATCTTGAAGAATATAAGTGAGAGAAAGAAGATATACGGGATTACCTCACATTAGATAAATCCTCAGATCAAAAAATTCAGAAGAACAGAAAATACTCGAACTCACAAGATTTGACTCCTTTACTTTCTTCATCTTTCTTCCTTTCTCTCTCTCTCTTCCTTTTTCTTTTCTTCACTGCACGAAGCCGCCGTAGAAGGGTTCTGCTGATGCTGCTCAGGTTCTGCTACTGCTCACTTTTTGCTGTTATCCGAAGAAACCCCCAAAAGCACGTTCTGTTGCCTTTTGGGATTATTAGGTTAAGGGTGTTATGTTGCACCCACATTCTCAACTTGCTTTATCATGTTCCAAGGCCCACAAAAAGTAAAGCCCCATTATTGAGCTGGACTCAACTCAACAATCTCCCCCTCCAGCCCATGGTAGGGGTAACACTAAGATGACTCCTCGCTGGGAGTTCATGCCAGTCAGTTGTCGACACAACTCTAACTTCTCTATGGGAACCACCTTTGTCATCGTATCACAAGAATTCTTATCAGTGTGAATCTTCTTCAACTTCATATGTTGTTGTTCTATAGCATCTCGCAACCAATGGTATCTCACATCAATGTGCTTTGTACGGTGATGCGGGACAAAATCCCTGGTCGTATAATTTTACTACTTTCTCTCCTTGTTATTCTTCAATTATTCTCAAAAATTATTTCCCACTCTATTTATTTAATATCCTCCACATTTTCACATAATAATTTTTTTCTAATTTTTTTTCATAAACTTCTCACTCATGACACATTTTTTTATATATTTTTTTACTCTATTTTTTCTTTCACAAAAAATATTTTCTATATATTTTTTATTGCTTTGCACTTTATTCTCAAAACCTCTCTTTCTTTTTTTTATAGAAAATAACTTTTCTCCTCTTTTGATTCCTTTTTCTTCCATAAATCTCGCATGTTTTTCACTTTCTTTTCTTAACAGGTCTTCACGAGTGTGTGTGTGTGTTTGAGAGAGAGAGAGAGAGAGAGAGAGATTTCCTTTCTTTTCTTTTTATATTTCTCATGCGCATCCCGTAAAGTGAGTGAGAGAGAGGGAGGGGAGAGTGAGAAGAGAGGGGAAGAGAGAGAGAACACGGGAGGTGGGGAACGACCACCACGGCAGGGAGGGCACCGAGAGTCGGGCGGGCGAGCTGGATGCAGCCGGCGTGCTCGGTCAGGGCCGCCGACGTGCTCGGAGGGGGTGGGGGCGCCGTGCCCAGGGTCGCGGCGTGCTCGGGTGAGGGCGAGCACCGTGCTCCGACTGGCGGCTGGCAGGGGGGGTCTCGCGGCAGTTGACGGCGTTGCAGGTGGCGACCGGAAGGGACACGGTGGTGGCGACGCCGGGGCCGGGGAGGGACCCCACTGGCGACGCTGCATGCATGGGCCGTGGCGATCCGGTTCGTGTGGCGCAGCAGGTGGGGCGGCATGCAGGAGGGCGACGCGGGAGGTGGCTTGTGGGTGTCGCAGGGAAGTTGGTGCCGGGGTCGTTGCAGCGGAAGGGAGAGAAAGAGGGGGTGCGGCCCGCGGGGGAGGGGAGGCCGGCGAGACCGGTGGCTGGGCTTCTGGCTGCGAGAGGTCGGTGGCGTGCGTACGGAGGGAGAAGTTGCGGCTGCCCACTGAGAGGGGCTTGGGGGAACGACAGTGGCGACGGGACGGTCACGGCCGGCGTCGGGGTGTGCTACGGCTCGAGGGCGCGGACCTGAAGGTCTCACAGGTGGCGACGGTCGCGGCCGGGCTGGCGCCAGTCCGAGTGGAGCTGTCGGAGGGGGCGAAGGCTGGCGTGAAGGCCAGCTGCGACTGGGCCCGGTGCTGTGCTGAGAGGGGCCGGCGGCCCTAGTTATGTTGCAGGTGGGGAGGTGGAGCTGGCGTTCGGCTTTGTGGTGGGCGCTGGGATGAGGAGGCTTCAGTGATGTGGAGGGGATCTTGACGACGTGGCGCTGGCTAACGACCATCATGTTGGAGAAGTCGCCGTGGGTCCTGGAGCCATTGCAGTCGGCGGCGTTCTAGGTGAAGACCACACGGGAACAGTAGACTTCAAGGCCATGAACGCATTGGTCGCAGCTGTGACAGCGGCGATGTGCATGCTGTGGAGAGGGACGGTGGCGGAGGCGAGGCTGGGTTCGCACCGAGGGCGGGGCCGGAGTCCCTGTTCACTTGCCGGCGGGGTAGTGGAGTTGGCGGAGTGGGGTGAGGGAGGGAAAAGAGAGTGTGAGAGGGAGATGGCAGCGGCGAACAGGAGGGGCAGGGTGGTGTTGGAGGAATGGGTCCGGGTTGCAGGTGGTGCGCAGAGGAAAAGGAAAAGGGCAGGATGGAAAAGAATTAGCAAGGACTAAGAGTAAGGTGGTGGCTTTAATAACATGCTAATGATAGGGAAAAGACTAAAGGGAATACGCTGGCTGGGAGGAGTTCCCTTATGTCAGAATAACTATAGGAATGGAGAGGTTTAGGGAAGACAAAGTAATCAAACAAGGAAGTGGGGCAGCAATAGAGGTGGTGGGTGGAGTGTATGATGACGGTAGTGGCTAGGTGGATAGAGAGGGACTTTTCATCCCAGGGCAGGCATATCACCCGTCTCCTTCTCGGAGAAGAAGCAAAGCACGGAGGCAAAGGTTTCACACTTTATAAGGAATAACTCTCCAATAATATCATCCTAACTACATTGTCCCCTTAACATGTGCTTACAGACTCTTATATAGACTACTCCCACATACAACGTATCAAAAACTTCAACACCTAACATTTGACATTTATGACCAAACATCACCTAACAGCTCTTTATAACTCACGTGGGAAGACTTAAGACACTAACATAATGGTGGCACTAACATAATGGTGACACATCTTCAAAGCACACCTAAGCTTACGAATGTGACATATAAAATAAAACACTCAAAAACATAATTTGATAAATGTCCATGCTGCTTACGATCCTCGTCAACGGGAGTGATATGTGAAGTTTTTACTCAGATCCATAGCACTCTGACTGTCACATAAGACCACATACTCTTCTTGCTTCAAACCCAATTCTTGTAGAAATCTTTGCAGCCAAAGTATTTCTTTTCCTGCTTCAGTTGCTGCAATATACTCTACCTCAATAGTAGACAAAGAAACACATTTTTACAATTTGGATTTCCAGGACAGCTCCCCCTATAAAAGTAAACAGACACCCTGAGGTAGATTTCTTGTGATCAAGATCACCTGCCATGTCAGCATCTATAAAGCCTTCTAGAATTGGTTCTGAACTCCCAAATGTCAAGCACACTCTAGAGCTACCTCTCAAATATCTGAAGATCCACTTCACTGCTTCCCAGTGCTCTTTCCCTAGATTAGAAAGAAAATTGCTCACTATACCAACTGCATGTGCAATATCAGGTCTAGTATACACCATTGCATATATCAAACTCCCAACAATTGAGGAGTAAGGAATGCACTTCATCTCTTCCATGTCTTCCTTAGAAGAGGGACATGACTTTTTGATGGGTTTGAAATGGCCAGCTAATGGAGTACTCACATACTTGGTATTTTTCATATTGAACCTGTCAAGCACTCGTTCAATATAATTTCTTTGTGACGACCATAATTTCTTGAATTTTCTGTCACAAGAAATATCCATACCCATTATTTTGTATGCGGGTCCTAAGTCTTTCATGTCAAAAGACTTAGACAAATCTTCTTTCAGTTTGTCAATCTTCTGAATATCTTGACCAACAATCAACGTATCATCAACATAAAGTAAAAGGATAATGAAGCTATCACCTGAGAATCTCCTAAAATAAACACATGCATTTGCAGTTGTCCTCTAGTACCCATAGCTCACCATAAATGAGTCAAACTTCTTGTACCATTATCTTGGTGCCTGCTTCAATCCATACACGCTTTTCTTAACCTGCATACCATGTGTTCTTTGCCTTTCACTTCAAATCCTTCTGATTTTATCATGTAGATCTCCTCCTCCAAATCACCATGGAGGAAGGAGGTGATGCGGAACAGGATGTGACTCGAGACCAATTCGGATGCAAACCTGGGACTCTAGCTCGCGACTCGTCCCTAGCGAGGGAAGCGTGCGGATGTGCGCGGTTGAGAAACCGGCACTGAGTCAAGGGTGGTAAAACTCACTCTCATGCTCGGGTCGAGTCACGGGACGGGTCACACTCACTCTCTCGCAGTGGTGATTGAAATAATATAACGAGCTAGATTATCCTATCACTCAAGCAGCGTCATAAAAAATAAATATGAAATAAGCAAATGAGACAAATAGGGAAGCGAATGTACCTCCACGCTCCGGGCGTGGGGAAGGCAACCCGGCCAAGACTCGTACTCCCAGTACGAATAATTAACAATAATTACATAAATAAATAATTATCCACTCCACGTAGGGAGGTAAAGGGCTACATGTGGGACCCAGGAGTATCGAACTTGGGTTGACGGGCGGCACGTCCGTGAAGCACTCGGATCGGCGACAGATTGCCGGTTCGGTTCAGTTCTGCTCAGGCCCGCGGGATAGCAAGCTGGTCCGGATGTTGGGACGGTGGCGTCCGGGTGTCTCCTTGCTGTGGCAGCTGGCAGGGACGATGCTGGGGGATCCTTGGTTGATCCTCGGGAGCGGCGGTCGCTAGATCGGAGCCGGGGATTTATGGGAGAAGTAACTCCCAACTCTATTCTACAGTCCTGTCTCGGGACAAATCTGTGCGACTCCACGAGAATGATCACTACGCCCAGATCCGGTGTCAGATCAAGCCGAGATCAGTGCCGTTGGAAAGTAGACTTAACGATATACAACATATGTGAATTTCACGTCCATCCAACAGTCTGATTTAAAATACAAAACTTTGTGCTCCGAAGTTGTTTCTGCCTCAGATTTTAGAACAGACAAGATATATTGGGATCTGCCATAAAACAAATTTTGACTGGGGGGAATTTGGTAGATCTGGACTTTGGAAATTTTATGGGTAAAAGGGAGGGAAGTGAGGATCACGCACAAATATTTTGGGATTTTTCTGAGATGGTTTAAAGGGTGGGAAGAATAAAAGAACAGGATATTGTCCCATAGATCTGTTGATGGGCAAACTGTCAGGGGTGGAAAGAATTGACTGGGAAGTGGGGTAAACGAAGACTGATTGACATGAAAATTTAACTGGAGATGGGGGACGACATGGGGAACAAACCCTCAAAATTTGAGGTCGATCAGATGGCTGGATTGGGAGAAGCAACCTAATCTTTAAGCTTCTATCTTGGATCTCAAAATCCTGGACAGCAGGTTGAAGACCGGGTTGTGGCGGCACGAACGGAGGCGGCGGCGACGGTGGCTGGAAGTTGCATCCAGCAGAGGTGATAGAGGTGAGAATCACTCCTAGAATCAAGGCTTCACACCTTGGAGAATACTGCAACTCTCATAGCTACAAGAAGGGGGAGAGAGGGGAGGGCGCCCAAGGCACAAGCTCCACAATTTTCTGATTTCATTTGCATTAATTCTCCAAAATATGGAAATACAATGATTATATAATACTAGCTAAAAGACCTAAACTAACCTCAGATCTAGAGTTAGGGAGAGACAATTAGGGGATAGGAGATTATTCTCCCATGTGGTCAATTAATACAACAATAATAAAAAACTCTAAAGGGGGGGCGCCCTCTTCAAGTGGGCAAATTGGACTTGTCTTGGTTCAAGTCCAACTTGGACCATGGACCATCCCTATGGGCCCTAGAGAAGTTAGGTGGCCCAATGGGAGAGAGGGTGGGGGTTCCGTTGGGCCAACATAGCCTTTTATAAAGATATCCACTAAATCTTAATGACTAACCCATTGGCTTATAATTTCTTTACAATTAAAACCCAATTGACTCAATGATATAAATGCAAACAAAAAAATGTTAGTGGCCTTGCTTTGATGTCCCCATCAAATCTCTCCAGGTGGGAGAAACTTGGCCCTGTCAAGTAAGGGGTGTGGTTGCTCATGTGTCGCTCCTGCGGATCCGTATCTCTGCTCGGGTGATCCACGTGACAACGGATGAGGGCCATACTCTCCACCGTACCAGGTAGCGCGGGTACGCTCCACTCCTAGTAATCGTCACCTACTCATCCCGTATATGTTCTATATGCTCACGCTGCTGTGGGAATGAGGCTAGTGGTGGACACTCCGGGGTGGGGTCACTCTCAAAGGGGAGGAGACGGCCCGAAAGACTCACTAGGAATCACCGTTGGGTCCCTGTATGTGACGAGATCCAAGACTTTGAAGATAGAGCTGATCCCAGATTCGTCAGGCAAGTCCATAACGTACGCATGAGATCCGACTTGCCTCTGGCTCGAAAGGGACTGGCACCGCGAGCTTGCATTAGATCGACTTGACTCGACGTATGCAGACTCACTATGCACTCGACAAATATATGTATAGACTCAAACACTCATGCATGCATGGGGGATGGGATTAGAGCTATTGACTTCCTAGACCTATGACTAGGGACTGAGTTGAATGAAAAAAAAAATAACATGATTTGGTGTGATTCCCAAACATCACCCATGTACATCATGAATGGAAGCAACTTGACCCATAATCCGATGTTTCGGATCTCGGACCACGCCAATCTCCATTGGTTCAAAAAGACTCGTCCTCGGGTTTTGAAGTGTTTGAGGACGAGGAGTTGGGTGATGGGAAAGTCATCCGGAAGCCTGACATGGTTCATGAGAATAATGGGGTCTGGATGTTGTCTCTCATATGCGCAGTAGAAATCAGACCATATTGCGTCAACGTAGGGCTTCGACAGTGGTACGACAGTGATAAGCGACTGCGCTAACACAGGGACGGCTGACTGCTGCTCAGGGGTGACTAGCCAAAGAGAGGTGGCAGACTGGTCAGGACCGTTGTGGGAAGCTAGGATGGGCAGAAGCTTGGGGTCGTCTATGGGCTCCTGAATGATGGGCATGGTCTGGGCTGTTAGTATTGGTGTGCTACATGCCAATTTAGGGTCGGGTAGGCCCGATAGATGTACGATCTTGTTCATTATTAATGAAGTGGTATTTGAGCATAGATATGTGATTGTATGTTACTTTACAATGTCCCTAGGATATGTGGTTGTAAAGTCAACTCGAGATGGGATCTCGATCATGAGACTAACTTTACATGGACACATACCTTAAGTTATTCTTGGTTGGAGGGTAATCACTCGGGGACTTTGATTACCCAGTAAACCAGTACACATGATGTATACGGGACCAGTCTCATGGTCACTAGTGCGGGGCACCAACACATGTGTAGGTGTACGTCCTAGGAGGATGTACACTGAACTGACCCGCTATTGGATCTTCAAATGGTTGATTATACCTAATGTCCACTGAAGATCCAATTGTTTTAGTAGTATCATTGGTCCTTTGACCTGAGATATTGATCGGATCTTCCACGAAGATCGGAATGGTTTAATGAGTTGGCTAAGTGACTTTAACCATAAGTGCATGAATTGCCAAGTCATTAACTATTTCGGGATACGTGTGAAGATCATCAAATGGTCAAGAGTGGATTGCTCACTGTCTGGTATATATCAAACAATTAATGAGTCATGACACTGACGCTCCGTTAAATCCCTGGCCAGGGTCGTGTGAGTTCGTTTAGAACAGACATCATACACTTTAAGGAGGTCATGGTCGAATGGCACGATCATGGGGGTTTGACAGTTACCGTACCCTCGATCGAACCAGACTCATAGAAGAAGGGATGGATTATAGCGGTGCGGGAACTGTAGACTTACAGGTACCATATAGGGTGGTTTGAACCCGACGTCCTCTAGGATCACCCGGATTTATTTGACCCAACGTGATCAAAGGTTCGGAATAAATTAAACTATTATTCGGCTCTAGTAGAAAAGTTTAATTTGCTTCTAATTGAGAATTAGAAGTTAATGGGCCTTAAACTAAAGTGACTATGGGCCTAGAGGATCACACACAATGGGTTCTCGGGTGACGGGGCATTATTGTACAGACGTATATATTAAAAGCCTTAAACTTTTTGGGAAAAGAATGATGAGAAGGGCTTAATATATATGTACAATAATGAAAGAGATACATATATAATTTTGGTCCTTATGGGTTCTTTTGAAAAGCACCTAACTATTATATATATGTATCCTATGTAAACTCTCCTCTCTTGATGCCAAGCACTTCCAAGAGGAGAATAGCTCCCCTTCTCTTCTCCCCTCCTCTCCCAGTGCTCTATCTCTCTCCCTAGCTGCTCTCTCTCTCTCCCTCTCAAGGGTGAAAGGCTTAAGAGAGAAGGATGGGATTTTGAGAGCCCGTGGTTTGTTCGTGGGAGGGAAAGAACGGGAGGATGCCGTCACCGCGCGAGGATCCATGTGGATCAACTCTAGAGGCTATACATTGGTGCGGCTCGACGTGCGTGAAAATCTGCATCGGGCACTACGGACAGCATCATTCCGCGCAAGGTGAAATCAGCAATCCGTAGTTAGGTGTTGGGAGTAATTATTGCATCGATTAGAGCACGGTTCTAGGATTCCACCAAGCCCAGATTCGGTAAATAAATTTTTTTTATCCACTGCGTTGCCCGAACCGGGCTGACCGATTCCTAACAGGGGCAACTGGAGGAACCGGGACGACGGGTGTGATCGGGACGACCGGCTGCTCGGTCAAGAGGGGACTGGCTGACTGTGTAGGGTCGACGGATAGGTGCTCCATGGTATTGCTCTCTAACCCCTCAACCTCAGTGAGGTACTCCTCGGTCAACTCCTGGTCAGCCTCATAACTCACTGGAATAAGCTTGGATGGGCATCCTCCGAATGTGGGTACTCTAAGATAGGGGAATGGGAAAGACACTGGTCGGGCAAATGACTACTCCCACGATGAGTGGCCAGAGGGGCGGGCTCCGGGAGAGGTGGCGGGCGTGAGCCCGAAGGCGGAGCGGGCCGCTGGAGGTGGGTGGGTGGCGACACGGAGGTGGTCGGCTGAACGTCATCATGGAAGATGAACTCGCCGAGTAGGTGAGGTTGGTGTAAGGTGTAGGTCCTCCTGTCCTGGTCAAAGGTCGCTCTCCTCTCTTCCAACCAAGTTTGCCTTAAAATGATGCATGGACTAGCAAGTGTGTCGACCTCGCACCATGCTCCATCGTCATATAGGACGGGGCCGAACCTCCATTGGAACTCTACAAACGCTAAGCTACCATTGAGAACAATCTCCCCGATCTTAGAGAGTGACTCGACAATGTCCTGAGAGACACAATCAGATGACATCCGACTGATGAAGTCGATCTTCGTATGCAACCCATTAGGTAGGATGGCAGTGGACACTATAGGGCGCTAGAACGACTCAATTGTCGACTTTGGGGTCGGGTCAACCGGTAGTTGAATGATAGGGTCGAGCCCCGGGGGTCGGGCCATGAGAGCCTCGAATTGGGCCACCAGGGATGACCACTTGGACGCATGGTCTCGGGGAATGGCCATGGGCTGGTAGGTAGTTGTGTTAGAGATGTATGCCCTTCAAGCCAATCACAAGTGTTGTGATGGCGACATTTCTTGTACAATTTCGTTCAATATACTAATGGCATTTTCTTCATTATATTCTTAGCACGTTATAGTATGTTTGTTGTAATATGATGAAGTCCTTGAATATGAGCTATGATGATTGGATCATAATGCGATTGTGATAATGAGAACAGTCATCTAGATGTTTATATTCTAAATGTTCCTGGTCATAGGATCTTCAAGAAGGGACATTGAAGATCCGGATAGACTGGTGCACGTGGTACTCACTCATGTGATGAGGGTGCTCGATCTCATAATCACCGGTGTGATGACATCAAGGTACGCGTGCAGGTGCTCGTTAGTGGAATGAGTTCACTGAACTGACCCGATCTAGAATTCCTGAATGGTAATCATGCTGACTGTCAATCAGGAGATTCTAGTGCCACAGTAGCATAGTTGGATCTTTGACCTGAGTCACTAACGAGGTTTTGCGTGGACTCCACTGAGCGCTTGATTGCTGACTTATGAACTTCAATCTTGTGGTTCTTAATAGTTAGCTATTCGGACTCAGTGGGATTCATGTGAAAACACTTTGGTGGATAACAAGGGATCATTCACTCTCTGCATGGATTAAGAGAGAGAATGCTCTATGGACATGTACTTAGAAATCCCTGGCCAGGGTATGGGGGTTCACTTAGAAAAGGAGTTTTCTAGTGAACTGTACTTAAGAGTACAAGGGTCCATAAGATCATGATGTTTTAGGGTTTGACAGTTTGACCGTACCCTAATTCTGATTGGAGCATTGTATGAATGAGGATCTATAACTGTGTGGAATCTGATGACGGAAAGGTTCAATATGGGTTGCATCCCTCCCAAAGTCATTTGGGATCACGAGGTGTTGCTTGGTGCCGTTCGTGGTCGGAAAGCATGTTAAATCCATTAAGAGTTATTGGATTATAACTAATTAAGTTAAGAAGAGTTCTTAACTTAATGGGCTTGAAAACTAAACAGACTATTGAGCCTAGAGGGTTACACACATTAGAGTAGTGGATCAGACGGAGAAGGACGGTAATTATAGACCGTTTCTGGGTTTTTGTGAAAAATGCCAGAGTCTATAAATACACGCTGAGGAGAGAAACCCTGGCCAAGCACTAGGGTTTCTCCCCTGGCCGCCCCCCTCTCTCTCTCTCTCTCCTCCCTGACCTGGGCGCACCCCTCTCTCTCTCCCTCCTCCTACGGCGGTGGATGGTGGTGCTGAGGAGTGGCCGACGTGTGGAGATCGAGAAGGAGACTCCGTCCGTTCCCGCTGCTCGTGTGGATACATCTAGAGGCCGGACACTTGGACGGCTAGCAGCCCGACGAGCCTCTACTCGATCGTCTTCGGGCATCTGGGAATTGATTAATCCCGCAAAGGTATAGAACTGTTCTTCCTTGGCGGGTTCTACGATGAATAGTTTTTGATTTTGATCGCCAGCAACGATACGACTCTTAGGGTTTCGTTGTTTCCGCTGCTCCTCTGATCGAAACCTTACAGTGGTATCAGAGTCAGGTTGTTGGTTTGATCAAAATTGAGATTATTATATTATTTTTCGTCCTTCACGTTCATGCTTAGGGCTCAATTTAGGTTGTTCGATTGAGTCTTTCACGGATGAGTTTTTGGTCAATTGATCCCATGGAATTGTTCCTGGTATCAAGAGGATCAAAACGCACGTTTTGGTGCGTTGATTGACCCTATGGTGAGGGCGAATCGAACGGGTCTTCGGGGCGGTGGTCGCCGTTCGCACAGGGAGAGGGAGGCCGATTCAGGCCGTTAATCTCCAATTTTGGATGTCCATGGGGCTGGCAAGGGTTGCTGGAAGATTCCCCGTGGCATCCCATGGCGTCCGGGTGCGTGCGGCGGCCGGATGGGGCGGCTCCGGCGAGGTTCGCGGCGAACAGGGCGGAACGGCCCCGTGAAGGTCGCGGGCGCCTCCTCCGGCCACGGCGTCGAGGGCGGTGGCCGGCGGACGTGCCGGCGGGACCCCAGGGGTCGTCCGCGGTGGTCGGGGGTGGCGGACAGGCCCCCTGCGGCGAGCACCGGGGGGCTAGGGTTTTACCCCAGCCCCCTCCCCTTCGCGATCGGGCGGGGAAGACGACCCCCGCGGGTCTCCCGCGGGTGGATCCGGCCCGCGCCCGGATCCGCGCCCCATTAGGCCCCCCCTTTAATTTTTTTTTGATTTTTTATTCATTTTAAAATGTTTAAAATGCATATAATGTCAGAAAAATTCTGGGAAAATTCTGAAAAATATTTTAATGGATTATAAAATTGTTTTAGAAATCTGTTAACTTATTTTTCATTATTGGCCCTTGGTTAATTAGTTAATGGGAATTTTAAAATGGTTTTAAGTATTTCCTATTATCTAATTAATTAATGTTAATTACTATAAGGATGTGATTCTTATGAGGTTAATTAACAGTATATTTTTATTGAGCCCATGCTGTGAATGTGTATGACTTTTGTCTAAAGTTGTTTAGACTTGATTGTTTTAACTAAATTGTTTAGTTAATTTATGTTGCGTGATTTCAAAACTAATTACTATTATTTTGAAATCAACGTTATATCTCGCTGTAATTATATGATAATTACTTTATGATGCATGTGATGTGTCACGTATGTGGATGGATGGTCATGGACTTAGTTATCATGTGATGGTATGGTTTGTGGTGAATGGATCATGATGTGATTATTGGGGCCTGCGTGCCTTCTCTCCCTCTCTTATTAATCCGGGTTGTACATTCTATCTCCCACCTATGTTGTACTCCCCTTGACTGGTTCAAGGTTTCTTATTATTATCTGATGTATTTTTATGGGCCTGCGTGCCCAAATTTCAAATTTACTTGTAATAATAAGAAGCGGATGGAGACTAAGAAGGAGACCGTCTTCGGTGGCTCGGGAGATTCTTCACATCCAGTGGGAGCATTGGATGCTCCAAGTCTTTGTGAATTTACCATGTTGTGTGTACATTACCAACTAGCTCTGGTAATGTTGCTAGGTTTAAAGTCCATGATCATCCATCGGTGTTATAGCATATATTTGATATATGCGGTTATGCTACTAATTGTATATATATACATAATTTTAGAGTATATTCGATACTCCAAATTATTATTATTATATAGCACCTATATTGATGAGACCAAAATATTCAAATCCCCTTCAATCAAATATTAGGTCGATAAGCGTGAGACATTAAGAATGTTCCACGTAGCCTTCCGTTGTTATAGTCAAAGTGAGCCGTCCTTAGACTGTGGGAGTTTGTTGTGCTACCACAAGACTATCACAGCAAGGGGACGGAGACTTAGGCTAGGGCTTGGGCCGAACCTTGGGATGGGGGCTGGCATGGCTTTGTTGTGCTACCACAAGAGTTATGTCATAAACCCACTCTCATAACGTAACAACGGGTTGGACCTAACCAACGCTCGTGGTTTGTTGTGCTACCACAAGATCACGAAGCGTTTGGAGGCTAAATTACTGGGAGTTACAAGGAGTTGTAATTGGCAAGAGTTGCCTACCCATTAAGTATGGGGTAGTTTATTGTGCTACCACAAGACTACTTCCATAATGTTAATGGGATCCTAGTACCCACTAGGACACAGTCGTTGTGTCCCGTCTTTGCATATTAGGGGTTATGCAAAATCGTCGAAAATTAGTGGGAGTATTAAGTTAGCATAAAAGTCCATGTCTTAATTTAATATCATGAATATCTGCAATGTTGTTCTAAATTCTGTTATTTCCTCTTATAGATCGCAATGACGAACCACCCATTGAGAGGCATATTGGATGCCAACAGGCTGACTGGTCCAAATTATGTCGATTGGCTCAGGAATCTGAGAATTGTTCTCACGGCTGAGAAAATAGCCTATGTCCTTGAGCAGCCTGTTCCCCCTGTTCCTGCTGATGATGCCGATGAGGCTGAGGTGATTCTTTATGAGAAGCATAAGGAAGATGCCACTCTGGCCCAATGTTATATGCTAGCCTCCATGACTAATGAGTTACAAAGGCAGCATGAAAAGATGGATGCTAGATCCATCCTATTCCATCTGGAGGAGCTCTTTGGAGCTCAGAGTAGAACAGAGAGATATGAGATATCTAAGAATCTGCTCAGGGTCAAAATGTCTGAGGGAACATCTGTGCAGACACATGTTCTCAAAATGATAGAGTGGATTGAGAGGCTAAAAGAATTAGGTTTTGATATGAACAAGGATTTGTGCATTGACCTAATCTTGCAGTCTCTCCCATGTTCATTCTCCCAATTCATAGTGAATTTCAACATGAATAAGATAGAGTGCTCTCTAGCAGAGCTTCTTAATATGTTGAAGACAGCTGAGGGGACAATGAACAATGGGAAATCTTCTGTGGTACTTGTTGGTAAGACCAACAAGAAGAGAAAGAATCAATCTGTTTTTAAGAAAAATAAGAAGAAAAAGCAGGATAAGCAGGGAAAGACTGCCAAGAAGGATGAGGCTAAGAAGGACAAGGGCCAATGTTTCCACTGCCATAAGAATGGTCATTGGAAGAGGAACTGTAAGTTGTATCTTGCAGAAAAGGCAAAACAGAAGCTTGGAGAAGCTTCAGGTATGTTCATGATTGTTGACCTAAACTTGTCTTATAGATCCACATCGTGGGTATTAGATACTGGATGTGCATCTCATATCTGCAATGACTTGCAGGTGCTGACAAGCAGTAGGCAATTGAACAAAGGCGAGGTTGACTTGCGACTGGGAAATGGAGCAAAGGTTGCTACGCTCGCAGTTGGGAAGGTGAACCTCCAGATGCCTACAGGAGTTACACTAGAGCTTATAGACTGTTATTAT
This sequence comes from Amorphophallus konjac, assembly GCA_022559845.1. Lineage (NCBI taxonomy): Eukaryota > Viridiplantae > Streptophyta > Magnoliopsida > Alismatales > Araceae > Amorphophallus > Amorphophallus konjac. The sequence continues at coordinate 427,812,350 of CM040120.1, read as the reverse complement.
GTTCCTTCTATAATAAAGAACATTATTTCTATTTCTTGCTTAAATAAATATGGATTTGTTGTAAGTTTTGGAAACAATGGTTGTTCTTTATTATTAAATGGTGAATTGTTTGCCAGTGGGAGCTTAATGAATGGTTTGTATATTTTAGATGTGGCATCTTCTGTGATGTGTGTGGACAAACCTCTTAAGAGAAAAAGAGGCAATGTGAATAAAGCTTATCTTTGGCATTGTAAGCTTGGTCATATCAATGAGGAAAGATTGAAAAAGTTGTGTAAGAATGGATACCTTGATCTATTTGATTATGAATCATTCACGACTTGTGAATCTTGCCTCATGGGTAAGATGACCAAGTCTCCATTTTCTGGACATGGAGAAAGAGCAAGTGAGTTATTAGAACTCATACACTCTGATGTGTGTGGACCTATGTCCATACATGCCAAAGGAGGTTATTCATACTTCATTACATTCACTGATGATTTCTCAAGATTTGGATACGTGTACTTAATGAAGTACAAATCTGAAGCTTTTGAGAAATTTGTCGAGTTTAAGAATGAAGTAGAGAAACAAACCGGGAAAAGTATTAAAACTCTTCGATCAGATCGAGGGGGTGAATACTTGAGTACGGAGCTCACACAGTTTTTAAGGGATAATGGAATATTGTCTCAATGGACTCCTCCTTATACACCTCAGTTGAATGGTGTAGCAGAAAGGAGGAATCGTACCCTATTAGATATGGTACGGTCCATGATGTGTTTTGCTGGTTTACCCTTGTCCCTCTGGGGTTATGCCTTGGAGACTGCTGCACACTTGTTGAACAAAGTCCCATCGAAGTCTGTCGACTCCACTCCATATGAGATATGGAAAGGAAAGAAGCCAAATCTTAAGTACTTTAAGGTTTGGGGTTGCCCTGCCCATGTAAAGAAACATGACTCTAATAAACTGGGATCTAAGACTGAGAAGTGCAGGTTTGTGGGATATCCTAAGGAAACTTATAAATATTATTTCTACCAGCCTAGCGATCAAAGAGTGTTTGTAGCTAAACGTGCTGTATTTCTTGAGGAAGACTATATCCTTGAAGGAAACAGTGGGAGCTCGGTAGAACTAGAAGAAGTTCTAGAACCACAACCTGTCAGTGTACCTTCTCAAGATCCAGTACAAACTGACCCACAAACTGTGCGTAGGTCAGGCCGGATACCTGTTCAACCAGATAGATATGTAGGACATATTTCTGGTAAGGTATCACATAATGAGGATGATGATCCTAAGACCTACGAGGAGGCAATGAGTGTCATTGACTCCAGGAAATGGCAAGAGGCCATGATATCTGAAATGGATTCCATGTACTCCAACCAAGTTTGGAACTTGGTGGATCCACCTGAGGGTATTGTACCTATTGGATGCAAGTGGATCTTTAAAAGAAAGATTGGAGTAGATGGAATGGTTGATACCTATAAGGCAAGGCTTGTAGCGAAGGGATATCGTCAAAGGCAAGGGGTTGACTATGACGAAACCTTCTCTCCTGTAGCCATGCTAAAATCCATTAGAATTTTACTTGCCATTGCTGCACACTATGATTATGAAATCTGGCAGATGGATGTGAAGACGGCATTCCTCAATGGAAACCTTGAGGAAGAAGTGTACATGACACAACCTGAGGGATTCACATCCAAAGAGTATCCAGATAGAGTGTGCAGGCTTCAGAGGTCCATATATGGATTAAAGCAAGCATCTCGCAGTTGGAACATAAGGTTTGATGAAGCAATCAAATCTTATGACTTCGTTAAGAACGAAGATGAGCCATGTGTATACAAAAAGGCAAATGACAGTGCAATCACTTTTTTAGTACTGTATGTGGATGACATACTACTCATTGGGAATGATGTAGGTATGTTATCGTCAGTCAAAGCCTGGCTGTCAAAGTATTTCTCCATGAAGGATTTGAGAGAAGCATCCTATGTGTTGGGGATTAGGATCTATAGAGATAGATCAAAGAGGATGCTAGGCTTGTCCCAATCAATGTACATAGACACCATTGTCAAAAGGTTTGGCATGGAAGACTCCAAGAGAGGTCTAATACCAATTAGACATGGAGTCTACCTCTCTAAGGAAATGTCCCCTAAAACTCCTGAAGAGAGGGAGTACATGAGTAGGGTTCCCTATGCCTCTGCCATAGGGTCCATCATGTACGCGATGTTATGTACTAGGCCTGATATAGCTTATGCTCTAAGTGTTACGAGCAGGTATCAAGCGGATCCAGGTGAACAACACTGGATAGCTGTGAAATGTATCCTTAAGTACTTAAGAAGGACTAAGGATCTATTTCTGGTTTATGGAGGAGAGGACTTGAAACTGAGAGGATATACTGACTCTAGTTTCCAGTCTGACAAAGATGACAGCAAGTCAACCTCTGGGTTCATTTTTACTCTCAATGGTGGGGCAGTGAGTTGGAAGAGTTCCAAACAAGAAACCACTGCTGATTCAACAACCGAGGCTGAGTACATAGCTGCTGCCGAGGCGTCAAAGGAGGCGGTCTGGATGAAGAAGTTCATCGATGGATTGGGAGTTGTCCCAAGCATCTCTGATCCTGTCCCCATGTTTTGTGACAACAATGGGGCAATTGCACAAGCAAAGGAGCCGAGGTCTCATCAGAAGTCCAAACATATTCTGCGGCGTTATCACTTGATCAGAGATATTATAGCTAGAGGAGATGCGATAGTAGATAGAGTATCTTCTGCTGATAATATTGCAGATCCATTGACTAAGCCTTTATCTCAAAGTGTGTTTGAGCGTCACCTTGGGCTGATGGGGATCAAGCACGTGGGTGATTGGCTTTAGTGCAAGTGGGAGATTGTTAGAGATGTATGCCCTTCAAGCCAATCACAAGTGTTGTGATGGCGACATTTCTTGTACAATTTCGTTCAATATACTAATGGCATTTTCTTCATTATATTCTTAGCACGTTATAGTATGTTTGTTGTAATATGATGAAGTCCTTGAATATGAGCTATGATGATTGGATCATAATGCGATTGTGATAATGAGAACAGTCATCTAGATGTTTATATTCTAAATGTTCCTGGTCATAGGATCTTCAAGAAGGGACATTGAAGATCCGGATAGACTGGTGCACGTGGTACTCACTCATGTGATGAGGGTGGTCGATCTCATAATCACCGGTGTGATGACATCAAGGTACGCGTGCAGGTGCTCGTTAGTGGAATGAGTTCACTGAACTGACCCGATCTAGAATTCCTGAATGGTAATCATGCTGACTGTCAATCAGGAGATTCTAGTGCCACAGTAGCACAGTTGGATCTTTGACCTGAGTCACTAACGAGGTTTTGCATGGACTCCACTGAGCGCTTGATTGTTGACTTATGAACTTCAATCTTGTGGTTCTTAATAGTTAGCTATTCGGACTCAGTGGGATTCATGTGAAAACACTTTGGTGGATAACAAGGGATCATTCACTCTCTGCATGGATTAAGAGAGAGAATGCTCTATGGACATGTACTTAGAAATCCCTGGTCAGGGTATGGGGGTTCACTTAGAAAAGGAGTTTTCTAGTGAACTGTACTTAAGAGTACAAGGGTCCATAAGATCATGATGTTTTAGGGTTTGACAGTTTGACCGTACCCTAATTCTGATTGGAGCATTGTATGAATGAGGATCTATAACTGTGTGGAATCTGATGACGGAAAGGTTCAATATGGGTTGCATCCCTCCCAAAGTCATTTGGGATCACGAGGTGTTGCTTGGTGTCGTTCGTGGTCGGAAAGCATGTTAAATCCATTAAGAGTTATTGGATTATAACTAATTAAGTTAAGAAGAGTTCTTAACTTAATGGGCTTGAAAACTAAACAGACTATTGAGCCTAGAGGGTCACACACATTAGAGTAGTGGATCAGACGGAGAAGGACGGTAATTATAGACCGTTTCTGGGTTTTTGTGAAAAATGCCAGAGTCTATAAATACACGCTGAGGAGAGAAACCCTGGCCAAGCACTAGGGTTTCTCCCCTGGCCGCCCCCCTCTCTCTCTCTCTCCTCCCTGACCTGGGCGCACCCCTCTCTCTCTCCCTCCTCCTACGGCGGTGGATGGTGGTGCTGAGGAGTGGCCGACGTGTGGAGATCGAGAAGGAGACTCCGTCCGTTCCCGCTGCTCGTGTGGATACATCTAGAGGCCGGACACTTGGACGGCTAGCAGCCCGACGAGCCTCTACTCGATCGTCTTCGGGCATCTGGGAATTGATTAATCCCGCAAAGGTATAGAACTGTTCTTCCTTGGCGGGTTCTACGATGAATAGTTTTTGATTTTGATCGCCAGCAACGATACGACTCTTAGGGTTTCGTTGTTTCCGCTGCTCCTCTGATCGAAACCTTACAAGTTGGACATGCAGACAACTGAGTGACACTCTAATGGACTAGACACGACCCCATACAACAATGCAAAGTTGGAACGCAGACTCGAATACAAACATAAACTCAACCAGTATCCAGTACATGACAGAGGTATGATCCGAAGATCAAACTCACGCAAGTGTGCTACCTTCCCAATAGGTGTAACCTATCGTTCCGGGAACACCTTTTGATATACCTGGTATATGGATGAAATGCACACCTAAGACAAAACTACCCTAAACTCAACTTAGCTCTGATACCAATTTGATTCGGGACGGGATGTGACTCAAGACCAATTCGGATGCGAACTTGGGATTCTAGCTCGCGACTCGTCTTTAGCGAAGGAAGCATGTGAATGTGCGCGGTTGAGAAACCGATAGTGAGTCAAGGGTGGTCAAACTCACTCTCGTGCTCAGGTCGAGTCACGGGACGGGTCACACTCACTCTCGCGTAGCGGTGATTGAAATAATATAACGAGCAAGATTATCCTATCACTCAAGCAGCGGCATAAAAAAAATAAATACGAAATAAGTAAATGAGACAAATAGGGAGGCGAATGTACCTCCACGCTCCGGGCGTGGGGAAGGTGACCTCGGCCAAGACTCGTACTCCCGGTATGAATAATTAACAATAATTACATAAATGAATTATTATCCACTCCACGCTGGGAGGTAAAGGGCTACACGTGAGACCTAGGAGTATCGAACTTGGTTTGACGGGCGGCTCGTCCGTGAAGCACTCGAGATGGCGGTAGACTACCGGTTCGGTTCTGCTCGGGCCTATAGGATAGTAAGCTGGTCCGACTGTTGGGACAGCGGCGTCCGGGCATCTCCTTACTGCGGCGGCTGGCTGGGACGTTGCTGGGGGGTCCCTGGTCGATCCCTGGGAGCGGCGGTCGCTGGATCAGAGCCGGGGATTTATGGGAGAATTAACTCCTAACTCTATTCTTCAGTCCTGTCTCGGGACAGATCTGCGCGACTCCACGAGAATGATCACCACGCCTAGATTCGATGTCGGGTCGAGGTGAGATTGGCTCCGTTGGAAAGTAGACTTAAAGATCTACAACATAGGTGGATTTCACGTCCATCCAACTGTCTAATTTAAAATACAAAACTCTGTGCTCCGAAGTTGTTTCTGGATCAGATTTCAGAACAGTCAGGACAGATTGGGATCTGCCTGAAAATAAATTTTGACCGAGGGGAATTTGGTGGATCTGGACTCTGAAAATTTTATGGGTGAAAGGGGGGGAAGTGAGGATCACGTACAAATAGTTTGGAATTTTTATGAGATGGTTTAAAGGGTGAGAAAAATAAAAGAACAAGATACTATCTCATAGATCTGCTGATGAGTAGACTGTCAGGGGTGGAAAGAATTGACTGGTAAGGGGAGCAAACGAAAGCTGATTGACATGAAAATTTAACTGTAGATGGGGAACGATAGGGGGAACAAACCCTCAGAATTTAATGTCGATCAGACAAGTGGATTGGGAGAACCAACCTAATCTTTAAGCTTCTATCTTAGATCTCAAAATCTTGGACAGCAGGTTTAAGACCGGGTTATGGCGGCTCGATGGCGGCACGAACGGAGGCGACGGCGGTGGTGGCTGAAAGTTGCATCCAGCAGAGGTGATAGAGGTGAGAATCACTCCAAGAATCAAGGCTTCACACCTTGGAGAATGTTGCAACTCTCACAGCTACAAGAATGGGGAGAGGGGGGAGGGGCGCCCAAGGCACAAGCTCCACAATTTTTTGATTTTATTTGCATTAATTATACAAAATATAGAAATATAAGGACTATATAATACTAGATAAAAGATCTAAACTAACCTCAGATCTAGGGTTAGGGAGGGGCAATTAGGGAATATGAGATTATTCTCCCGTGTGGTTAATTAATACAACAATAATAAAAAACTCTAAATTAAGGGGGGTGCCCTCTTCAAGTGGGCAAATTGGACTTGTCTTGGTCCAAGTCCAACTTGGACCATGGACCATCCCTATGGGCCCTAGAGAAGTTAGGTGGCCCAATGGGAGAGAGGGTTGGGGTCCCGTCGGGCCAACATGGTCTTTTGCAAAGAAACTCACTAAATCCTAATGACTAACCCATTGACTTATAATTGCCTTACAATTAAAATCCAATTAACTCAAGGATATAAATGCAAACAAAAAAAATATTAGTGGCCTTGCTTTGATGTCCCCATCAGGCGGTCTTCACATCCATCTGCTCAAGCTCCAGGTCTAAGCTTGCAACCAAGTCTAGAACTACTTTGATAGAAGTCATCTTCCCAACAAGAGAAAATATTTCATCAAAATCAATTCTCTATTTTTATGCAAAACCTTTCATCATCAATCTGACTTTATACTTCAAGTACTCTGCATTGTCATCATTTTTCAACTTGAAAACTCACTTATTCTTCAATACTTTTCTGCCTTTAGGAAGGTCCACCAACTCATAAGTATTATTCAGCTTAAGTGAATTCATCTCGCTCTGCATAGCTTTTATCCACTTATCTTTATCTTTATGAGATTGTACCTCCTCAATGCTTTCTAGTTCCTCCTCCTCAGTAAGCAACATATACTGAGAGGGAGGATATCTGGATGATGGCTGGGGCACTTTGGAAGACCTCCTGATATCTAATTCTTGATGCTCCCCTGCTCAAAAATCTCTTGCTCTGGCTCAGTATCACTGTCACCCAACTCTGGCATCTCCTCACTGTCATCTTCATCTTGTACCTCTTCTCCATCTGTAGGTTGTTGTGATGGAGAAAGAATGGGTGTGAGATCAGAAATATTATAAGAAGCTTGCCCTTTCTACTTTGTTTCTTCAATATTTTGATTTTCATAAAAGATCTCAACTCTCTGCCTGATTATTTTCTTCTGCTCTAGATCCCATAACCTGAAGCCAAACTCTTCCTTTCCATAGCCTAAGAAAATACAGGGAGAGGCTTTGTCATCAAGTTTCTGCCTTTGCTCCTTGGGGACATGCACAAATGCCTTGCATCCAAATACTTTTAGGTGACTGTAGGATACCTCTTTCCCTGACCAAATCTTTTTTAGAATTTCAAAACCCAAAGGAATAGAAAGAGACATGTTTATCAAATAGCAAGCAATGCGAACAGCTTCAGCCCAGAAGCTCTTTGGTAGCTTTGCCATCCTCAGTATGCATCTCACATTTTCCACAATGGTTCTGTTCATTCTTTCTGCTACACCATTATGCTATGGTGTGCCTGGTTCAGCCCTTTCAGGTCTTATGCCATGAGTTACACAATAATCTGTAAATTTCTTGGAGATGTATTCTCCTCCATTATCTGTACGGAGACATTTTAACATTTTACTTGTCTCTCTTTCTACCATAGCATGAAATTTCTGATATGACTGAAACACTTAATCTTTTGTCCTCAACAAATAGACCCACACCTTTCTGGATGCATCATCAATAAATGTGACAAAGTATCTATTTCCACCCATGGACTCCACCTCAAAGGGACCACAAACATCAGAATAAACTAAGTCCAAAATGCAACTTTTTCGTTGTGATGAAGAACGAAAAGAAATTCTATGATGCTTTCCAAGTAAACAATAATCACAAGGACTAAGAGTCATACCTTTCATGGAGAGAATGTAAGACTTACTCGCTTAAAGTTACAGTCATTTCTCACTCATATGTCCTAGCCTTTTGTGCCATAAATCTGGAGAAGCATAATCTTGTAGAGCATTCAACACATTCTTGCATACTTTTACATGTGTCTTATAAAGATCACAATAAGCATTTCCTTTAGCAACAATCAATGAGCATGTAGTCAATTTTTATTTTCCTTGACTAAATCGGTGCTCAAAACCTTGTTTATCTAGAGCAATGCGAGAGAGAAGATTGAGACGTAAATTAGGAACATGTCGCACATCTTTCACAGTCAGTGCATACCCAGCATTTGTTTGCAAGCACACATCACCAATGCCAACAATCTTTGAATAGCTAGTGTTACCTATCTTCACATTTCCAAGGTCTCCTGCCTTATAAGATGTAAAGTGCTCCCTCCTAGAAGTAGCATGATAGGAAGCACCAGTGTCCACTATCCACTCTGAATCATGGCCAGTAAAATACAAACAAGTGTATCCTTCAATTGTAAGAATGACATTATCACCCTCTAACAATGTAGCTATGGTGTTCTGATCATCCTCTGTCTTCATCTGATTCTTATCATTTTTCTCTTTCATCTCTCTCTTCCAAACTCTGCAGTTCCTCTTTAGGTGGCCTTCCTTTCCACAATAAAAGCAAGCTCTGCTCTTGGACTTTGACCTGCCTTTGGACTTGCTTTGACACCTTGACTGTTCATTTTGCCTTATCCTATTCCTCCCCCTGTTCTCTGTGACAAGAGTTTGTGCATTATCTGGTCTAGTCAATTTCCTTCTTGTTTCTTCGTTGAACAAGCTAGCAGTAACTAAACTCATAGACAACACACTATTAGGAGCAGAGTTACTAACTGACACAACCAAGGTTTTCTAACTATCTGGCAAGGATCCCAAAAGCAACAAAGCTTAGAGTTCATCTTCCAAGGTCATTTTTATTGAAGCTAACTGATTCACCAAACTCTGGAACTCATTCAGATGCTCTGCAACATTGTTGCCTTCTTTGAACTTCAAATTAACAAGCTTTCTAATAATAAAAGCCTTGTTACCTATAGTCTTTTGCTCATACAAAGATTCTAATTTTTTCCACAAATCATGTGCACTGGTTTCACTCGAAACATGATGAAACACACTGTCATCTACCCATTGTCTGACTATGCCAATAGTCTTCCGATTCAAATTTTCTCATTCTTTATCGGATGTACCCTCTGGTTTGGCTTCATCACCTTCAATTGAGTCATACAAATCCTTGCAATATAGGATATCCTCCATCTTTGGCTTCCAAATAAGCCAATTAGTACTATTCAATTTTATCATAGTGCTAGATGTGCCATTGTCCTACATTTCGACTCACAAAAAAAAAATAATGCCTCCAATCTAACCACACTCTGATACCACTTGTTGGGGAGCTGTAAAATTAAATTTAAGCACAAATATATGTGTAGTCCGAGAATCAACACGGAAATAAATTTATCCACACAACTTCGGCATCCTTTCTCAACTACAATATTTTCTTACGGTATCCACACACAAGTACCCGAGTCGAATAAAATCACCAAACTAACAAGAACCTCAATCACACAAGATGTACCATATTTTTTAACGTGGAAAAACCCCCACGACATGGAGGGAAAAAATCACGAGACGAACCGACATCAATCTACTATATCAAAATAACAATACATGATTTCTCTATCAAGATTTGTCCAAATCTTGAGGAATACAAGTGAGAGAAAAAAGATATACGAGATTACCTCACATGGGATAAATCTCCAAATCAAAAACTCTATAAGAACAGAAAATACTCGAACTCACAAGATCCGACTCCTTTTCTTTCTTCACCTTTCTTCCTTTCTCTCTCTCTCTTTCTCTTTCTTCACTGCACGAAGCCGCCATGAAAGGGTTCTGCTACTGCTGCTCAGGTTATGTTGATGTTATCATAAGAAACCCCCAAAAGCATGTTCTGTTGCCTTTTGGGATTATTAGGTTAAGGGTGTTATGTTGCACCCTCATTCTCAACTTATCTTATCATGTTCCAAGACCCAAAAAAGCAAAGCCCCATTATTGAGCTGGACCCAACTCAACACTATTGGCATTTTAAAATCTCTTAAATATTTGTTGCGAGAATAAATTATATGAGAAAACGCTAAGGTTCAAATTGATCTGTCCAAACTTCTGATCTTATTAAACTTGAATTATGTTTACCATTTTTTCACTAATATTTTCATCTTTTCTGGTGGAAGGGAAGGGATACTTCGCTTCAGTTTCATTGACAGCCTCATTTATGTTGATTTCAAACAAAGCTTGATGAGGCATAGGAAAACATCTGCAATTTTGGTTTCAGACGCTACCGACGGAAGAAAATCTCGACATGATGATAGTAGTGATATCGCAAAATAATTTATGAGTTCTCTGGATTATTGTAAATTGATCAAATTTAAAATTTTCTATTTTTAAAGCTAGTGAATTTCTGCATTATAAAATTAAGGTACCCTTGCAAATATACTATCCTATGAGTTTATTTGCAGAATTGTCACAGGTGGCAATAGACATTTTCATCTAAACATTTTCTTTTATGGATAGGAAGAGGAATATTCACTATAAATGTTGAATGGAGGGTCAGTTTTGACACTAGCTTAATTTAAGGAGGAGGGTGTTAAAACTAATAAAAAATAAGTGTGACAATTCGACAAATTAACCTCTAGAACATATATTTGCAAAGTGTAACACTTATCGTAAACCTAGATCATAACAAGTGTTGTTATTCCCTTCATATGAAACCTATGTGACTTGAGAGACAAGAAAAAAATATGGGTCGAGACTCGGCCTATCTTGTCCTATTGACTAAGCCCAATTGGGTCTTAAAAAAGTGAGCTAAGATCATAACTTTTGACGACTACGTCAATTTCAGGCCATGTCATTCTTGTCTACACAATCCTCTAGGTCAAGTCTGAGAGGATAATCTAATCTTTAGAGAGGATAATCCAATCTTTAAGGTAGGATAATCTAATCTTTTTTCTTGAGTAATATTTTGTGCGTCGAATCTGGTACACAAAGTCAACTCAAATTGTAATTTATCCTCTCATTGGCCCAAAAAAAGGTGCAATGATTATTTTTGCGTAAAAAAGGATATCAGGTGTCAGACTCGTACGGCCCACTTTTTCACTCGACGAGAAATCATGGGAGTTAAATATTTTGTAAGATTGAAATATTTTGTCATATGAATAAAATATTTGATATAGAATTGGAATAATTTGTTAGGTTTTCTTATTATAACAAAATGTTTCATTTACATAATATTTTATTCTTATAACAAATATTCTATTCCTATAATAAATAAAATATTTCGTTCACGTAACAAATGTTTCATTTTTATAAAATATTTCATTAGTTCATTTCTGTAGTCAAACAAAATATTTCATTCCTCTAACAAAATATTTTATTCTTACAAAATATTTCATTCACGTCGAACGTGCTCCATATTTAATACGCAAAAAATAGGTTGCACTGATCAGATGCGGGACGTCCTTTTTTTGCATGAAAATGATTATTTCACTTTTTTTAGATTAACGAGAGAATATGTTACAATTTGAGTTTGACTTTCGACACCGAATTTGATGCACAAATATCACTCTTCTTCTAATTATCCTTGTAATGGTACATTATTTTGGTTCCAAAGAATATAGAGGTGATGCAAGGACTCCCATTATAAATAAATAATTGAGTAGACAATGAATGAATCGCACTTCCATTTCGTGAGTCTCATCACTTTTTTTCAAAAAAAATCAATGACTTCCACGATTCCTTACCATCATATATTTCATTCTTCCGAAGGCGGAAAAAAAAGATAAAAATGATTTATTGATTAAAATTCATATATTTCATTCTTTTGAAGGTGGGAGAAAAGATAAAAATAATTTATTGATTAAAATTAAGGTTTAAAAACTATGTAATTAACTTCCTCGACTAATCACCCCCAAAAATGAGATAAATTTCTTTAAAATGTAATTGAGTTACGCGTGACAAATTGAGTCAAAGTATGCATATCATCCTAATGACCTACGAATTGAAGTCTAATTTTATCCTAACAGGTGGAGGTTTCATCAATGACACCATTTCTATTTCTGTTTTTGGTGCCCTAATCTATCTCTCTTGACATAGATTATTGATCACAATAAAATGTGAGTAGCACACTCTACAGATGTGCAGTTAAATGGAGTTGGAGTCTTATTTCAAGTTGTGAATGTATTTCATTGGACTTATTAGACTCTAGATCGGTTTTATTGGAGAGACTAAATTTTCTGATTTGTGAGTTAAGTAAGAGTTTGATTATGAAATCAATTCATAGATTAGACAACATGAGTTTCTTTTAAGAAAGATGTATAAACGAAGAGAGAATTGAATTATTATCTCTCCAACGTGTGAATTCAATACTTCAAAAAAAAAATTTAATTTTAAATTTTAATTTTTGGTAGAAATCTTAATTCTAAATTAAATTCAATTTCTAACTATACATAAATAATTTGCTAATAAGAAATTTTAATTTCCCTGTCATAGAAATTAAATTATACATCTCCCTAACCTGGGGAGAAAGGAAAACGTAGGTAGGGTAATATCCCTCCTATAACTAATGATCATCGTTATTATTATTCTTTGTTTTTCTTAGTGGATACATTAACATTATTCATCATAGAAGATTTATCATTCAGTCTATGATTCAAGAAAAAGAAAGTATAGGCTTCTCTCTTAAATGAGATATTTAAGTTTCGTAGATCTCTAAAAAGAATGCCACGGTGCCACACTTTGAAATGAGAGAAAGGTTTGCTGCACACCCTGGGGTGTGCAGTGTTGTTAAATTTTTATTTTTAAAAAATAATTAAAATAATCTTAAAATATAATTTAGAGTGTAAATCACGTCATCATCTGATTATTTAAAAAATTAAAAATAAAATATCTTAATTTTTAAAATAATAGACTTCGATTTGACTCTCTTTTTTTATTTCTTTCCGAGTAATTCATCGGTGATGTGATTTACATCAAAGTTAAAATATCTCGAAAAGTTATTTAAATTTTTTTAAAAAAAATAAAAATTTAAAAAACACTGTAAATAGGGGTGTGCAGCACACCGCCTGAGTGTTCTCTTCGAAATAACTGACGAGGGTCCTTTTCCATGGCCCCGGCTGCCAGCCTGTTATGTAAGCCCAGCCCATTGGGCCCCGCACATGGCGACGAATTAAAGACCACCCAGCGTCCTCCTTGACCCTGGGTGCCTCTCAGAGGGCGTTCCTCTGCTTCCGGCCCTTCCGACGCTGACGGCGAGGCGGCCAGGCGGGCGATGGAGAGCGCTCGGAGGCTCCACGCCCTGTTCTGGATGTTGGAGGTCTTGGGAACGGCCACAGCCCTCTGCTCCAACGGCAGCGCGGCGCTCCGGAGGAGCTGTTTCCCGGCGGGTTTCATCTTCGGATCGTCCACCTCGGCTTACCAGGTCTGCCCCCTCCTTCGCATGTACGTAGTCCACATCGTCTGATGACCATGGCGCACGTCTTGGGATGGAGGGCAGTGAGATGACCGGAGGGTGATGCTGCTGCTGCAGGTGGAAGGGGCCGTACGAGAAGGCGGCCGAGGACCGAGCATATGGGACACCTTCACACACCGGCACCCAGGTCATCGCCGACACACCCAGCCTTCTGAAACATTTATGCATCATCCCGTACAAACTATTTAAATGTTCGTCTCGTAGACACCCCGTTTCGATTGTCAGACGTACTGGGCCACTGGCAACAAAGTGCTTCCATATCTAACGATTTCTTCCAGTCTCACGATTTCTTCCGGTCTATCCACCCATTCTTTTTTTTTTTTTTTTTTTTTGACATAAATACGTTTCATATCATTCCATAAGTACCATTTTAGAAAGGGGTCACGTATTTCGTGGGTTAAATAAATCTACTTAACTTAGTCTTGGATTAATCCGATTTTGATTTGATAGAAACATAATTAATTTAAAAATAAAGAAATGTGTTAACCTATTTTTATTCCAATATAATTTGGTAACAAGTGGGTTAACTCTTTAATCATGACAACTAAAATATCATAATTACCCCTTCTTCATGATTTTTTTAATATATCTGTCTTCCTCTCTCTCTACTCTCTCTCTCTCACGTCACTCTCTCTCTCTCACACACAAACATATATTAATTACGAGTTTAAGTATATATTTTAATTGAAATTTTTTTATTTTATTATAATTTAAAATTATTTTTAGTATATACTATAAATTGAATATATCATAAAAATAAATTTATTTTGATAAGTAACATCAATAATATCACTAATGAAAATTTAAAAGTCAAAAACAACATTAATTATAGGTTTATGTTACTGTTCATCTTTAAAAAAAATTATTTTGTCTTAACTTTTTAATATTTTTAATATAATATATGAATATAATATATCATTAAAATAAATTGTATTTGATAAATACCTCCAATAATAGCACTAATTAAAATTTTAAAGTTAAAAATGACATTAATAAATTTTATAGTATATTATTTTTTATATATTTTTAATAGATTTTATATGCTAAATATATGGTTACAATAATAAAATTTTTGATAAAAATTATCTTTAATATTATTAGCTAAAAATTTAAAGAAAACAAAAGTGATAATAATTAATTATTAAATATATTTTAATTAAGAAATAAGAGAGAGAGATAGGGGAGAGAGAGAGTGTGTGTGTGTTGTATTTAATGAGAGAAGAGAGAGAATTAAATGTATTTAATAGTGGGATAGGGAGAAAACCCACATGTGGAGGTGGATTTCGAAACATGACTAACCAAGGGTTAGCCCACATATAAAGTAGATTATCCATGTTCCTCGATCAAAGCATTAAAGGGCTAAATATTGGATAAACTATAGCTTAACCTATGGATAACCCAATACCAAAGTGAGGCTAAGAGAGTACGTGGAAAACAGTGAGACCAATCCTTACAGGACAGCCTTATCCCGACCCATCTTGCCAACCATCCCATGACAATAAAAAAAATACAACAATAAATGTAGAGATTGAAAACTTCACCCAAAGTGGTTGGAAGCTCCAAGAAACGTGAGGAAGAGGGAGAAGGGCTACTTCCCGGAGGGGCATGAAGCTGTCAAACAACGCATACAAATGGCAGAGCGAGGGGGACACTAGGATAGCAAGTATCCACTGGGATGCAATGAGAATAAGTGTCGGATCTCCGAGTTCCCTTAAGGCCGAGGGCACGATCATAACAACAGCTCCAAGAAAATATACTCCCATACTTCGACGAACTCCTAAAAATACGGCTAACACTGAAAAAAATCGACAGACAACCAACAGCGATCGACTAGTCGGGGGAGTTAGACAAAGAAAGGGGGGAGAGTGCTTCAAAGGAGGTTGGCAGTTGGGAACAAAGAAGTAGTCTTCAAAGAAAATCTTGCATCAAAAGACGTATAAGAGATGAGGATACTAAACAAGAGGGGAAACAAAGAAGATGATTTCATAGGAGTTCCAGAGAATTCACCTGCCTGATCTCAGCTGAGTTTAAAAGAAACTCACCTAACAAAATCTAAACGGGTCCCGGAGCACCACCCGCCTGACAGGGCCTCCTACGAGAGGAGGAGGAGAGGGGGGGGGAGTTCCCAGCAGGAGCTCCTCCCACCAAAGGTTCCACCGAGGACCGAAACCTGGAGTCGGTTCCCTCGGTGAGACAGGCAGCGGGGCAGTAAGTTGAGACCCGGTTCAGTCTATGCACCCATTCGATGGTCTGTTCTAAAGATCGATGATGATGTCTTGTGGCAATGCAGAAAAGATAGTCGATGGAAGCAACGGGGACGTCGCAGAAGACTTCTACCATAGGCACAAGGTGACATCTATCTACCACGTCTTCGTTTTGGTGTCACCAAGTACCTTGTACGGCCATTGTCACTGTTGGGGCTAATTCGAAGGGGCTGTTGCAGGACGATTTGAAGGTGGTGAAGGAGCTGGGTCTGGATGCCTTCAGGTTCTCCATCTCCTGGAGCAGGATATTACCTAGTAAGCCTTCATGATCACAGGAATCACCATGACATGCGGCAACATTCTATGGTGAACTGAACCGTCAAAGATGTGATTTATGTCTTTTTATCTGGCATGCATGGATGCAGATGGTAAAGGGGAAACAAACAAAGAAGGCATTCAATACTACAACAACCTCATCGACGAGACCTTGTCGAACGGTCTGTGCTCCTCCCTAAATCCTTGTCGTTCAGTTTTGATCTACGCGGCCGCCTCCCTCGCTCCATTTCTTCGGGTAAAGGTCTGCTGCTTGTTGCTTAATTCCTACTGCAGGCTTGCTGCCCTTCGCCACTATCTTCCACTGGGACACCCCACAAAGGCTGGAGGACGAATACGGTGGCTTCCTGAGCCCCTCCATCGTGTCAGTGTCCCCACACACCCTCCTCTATTTATATTCATCACATCTCAGATCATCAAAATATGTAGAACTGGAAACAGTGTAAAGCAACTTAATTGGGAAGCGTGTTGAGATGCTTTGGACGTGCTTTTCAGGGACGATTTCCGCGACTACGCGGAGGTGTGTTTCAGAGAATTTGGCGACCGGGTGAAGCACTGGGTCATCTTCAACGAACCCGACAGCTTCTCCGCGAGAGGTTACGCGATAGGAGAGCATGCGCCTGGGCGGTGCTCTCCATGGGAGGTGGGCAAGTGCACCGCCGGTGACTCGGCCACGGAGCCTTACATTGTCGGCCACCACATACTGCTCGCGCACGCCGCCGCCGTCAAGCTGTACAGAGAAAGATACCAGGTCGACACTGGTTCCCCAATTAACGTAGCCAAGACTTGAGGCCTACCAGAGTACTGGAGGATCACATGTAAGCCTTGTGGGTTCTGGTTTGTTTGCTTTTTGTCCTTGCAGGGTTTCCAGCAAGGCGCCATGGGCGTAGCCTTGTCACCCACATGGGGCGTCCCCCTCACAGACTCCCAATCCGATGTCCAAGCAAGAAGCCGCGCCCTGGATTTCACGTTCGGATGGTAAGCGTCCAAGCATTAATAATAATGCGGTGGCACCGCCTTGCTGCTAATTCCCGGCCGGTCGCTGCTAGCATACCAAAGAGATGTCATCTCCTCCAAACTAATCCATTATATGACACGGCATAGATCTTTTCAGGTTCATGGATCCCCTGGTGCACGGGGAGTACCCACTGAGCATGAGGACGCTGGTCGGGGACCGGCTGCCGGAGTTCACCAGGGAGCAGTCGGAGATGCTCCAGGGGTCGCTCGACTTCGTGGGGATCAACTACTACACCGCGAACTACGTCTATGACGTCCCACCCAGCGAGAGGCCGAGCTACATGACGGATGCGCAGGCTGCTTTCACAGGTGTTTGCGCTATTAATTTCCTGCCATTTGTGGTGGAGAGATTTTTAGTGATTAAAAGTTCACTTATCTCTAACCAGGGCGCGCTTCCTCTTGTAACAGGCGAGCGAAACGGGATACCCATGGGCCCTCTGGTGAGTACTGGTAACAGCCTAATTGACAGGGTATCTGAGAGCAGTTTCTTCCCCTTACTATTTTGTTTTCAAAAGTCATTGCATTAATTCTTTTTTCAAATTTTAAAATACTGCATTTCAATTGTTAACATGTTTGGCAAATGAGAGTTCATTGATTTTAAGATTTTACCAGATTTGAATCAACAATCATTAATGGGGAAGGAAGAGGAAGAACAAGGGGAGGAAGGTGGGGTGGGTGTTTACAGATATCTCACAACAATATTGCTAATTGCTTTTATACATATCTCACCATGTAGAATAGGAATCCATCTTAATGACTCAGTTACTATTTACTTCAGAGTTAACCACAATCTCCACCCCTCATAGCATATCAATTGAGTTTGTTCCACCTTAAGCTAGCCCTAGAAAATCCTGTTGCGTTACAGGACCTTGGGTCACCACGGCGATGGAGAGCATGCTGACTTGAATGCTGTTAACTCCTCGCAGGCTCCTCTCAAAGATTTCTGCATTTACCCGGAAGGGCTAAGGGATATGTTACTGTACACAAAGGATAAGTACAAGGACCCTCCCATCTTTGTCACTGAGAATGGCACGTAATTATTATCACCTTCTGCATTTACCATGAACAATCAATCCCATGCTCATTTGTGTATAGCTTTTCATGAGTTGAAAATGTGGGTCCATCTGTGACAGGTGTCTGCGAGGTCAACAATTCAACCTTGGCACCGGAGGAATCTCTGGACGATGATCTGAGAGTGTACTATCACCACGGGCACCTTGTAAAGATCTTGGAAGCCATCAGGTGAGCAAGACTAGTTTGGCCTGCTTTGTTATTTGAATAACAGGATGGCGTATTAGCCAGTCGTCTCATCGGTTTTTCGGTTATTCGTCGACGCATGTCTTACCCCGCTTTGATAGTGCCACCCCACTGACCGAATTTTCACATACAAATAGTTAGTTTGGGTCGAATAATCAATTCGATGGGGGAGGGTCGAATGGCTTATTCGCGGGAATGGCCCACCCAACCTTGTTCTACTCCATTATCAAAGAGGGATAATTTCATGTGATTTAGTTGATTGTACTAGAAAGAGAATAACTTATAAAGAAAGGATTCCTTCCCGAATTCTCCTCCCTTCCCCTCCATCAATCCCCCTTACTTGGATCGATCTTGCTGTATATGGACTTTCTCGATCCATTCCCCCCTCCTATTCTTTGGGTTGATTGTAACTTGTAGGGAAAATTATCTCTATACCCTTAAAATCTTACGAAATTATCTCTATACCCTTACCTTTATTATATTTATCGTAATACCCCTAAAATCTTTAAGAAAAGATCTATTGTTCTCCTATCCGCCCCTATCCTTAGAATAAAAAATTATCCAAATATCCCTACGAAAGGACATAATGTTTATTTTCTTCGTGATTTCAAGAGTATTAGTTATGGATATAGAGATAATTTTAAATGATTTTAGGGGTATAGAGGTATTTTTTTCTAACTTAATATAAAGAATACAATATACAATTATACATATATTGAGTCCTCTCTCTCTCTCTCTCTCTTGTTTACATTAACACCATTGCCCAGCAATTTTAAGATGGCATGTGATGAAATTGGACACTGTTTTACAAAGTTGGAGCCTCTACTTCCAATTAAATGAGCCTGACCTGATCCAGAGTATCATTTCACCACAGATGGGCTCTCAAGTTGAGAAGTGGTCAACTAGGTCCATTTTTTTTTAATCAACACCGGCCCTCAGAATCACAACCGGTCGAGTGCATGTCCCCCTAGCAGGGGAACATGTTCTCACTCCCCCTATAAGATGTTGTGGCCTAAAATTTTATTTATTTTGTAACAAAAATACAAGCTATTTGGGGCATACCCCTGACTGTACAAGTTGCCAAAAGAATCCAAAAAGGATTCTGTGTTATCTATTTACAAAGACGAATAGAAGGCAGACCTCCTCTATCCAACCTATACGCTCCCCTCGCCATTTTTGAGAGTTCACTGACATGAGAAAAAATATAGTTAGAATGACTTAAACTTGCATAGGAAGCCAATGCATCAGCCAACTGGTTGCCTTCCCTATAGACATGTCTCACCGCGCAGCCACTTAGAGATATGAGTTTCAGAATTTCACTCCACCATGGATGGACAATTCAGCTAGGAGCTTTTTCCTTTTGGATGGATTCCACAAGGAAGGCGCAATCAGAAAATATAGCAGTCACTTTCAGGCCTCCATTCTTAACAATAGACAGTCCATCATAAAGAGCCCTTGCTTCTGCTAATAAACTACTTCCAATTCCATAGTTGAAAGCAAAACTGATGATCATGTTTCCTGCTGAATCTCTAACACAGCCACCACCTCCACATCTACCCGGGTTACCTTTTGAAGCTCCATCTGCATGAAGGGTGAGATGGAGAGGGGCTAGACTGCAAGTTACTATCATTGGCCTTCTTGGATTGAACTTCGGGAACAGCTGAAATTGATTCAAAGATTTTATTTGTTCTGCAGAGTTGCAAGCTGAGAAAGATAGATTTTTTATAGCTTGGGAGAGGCCTTCCACCACTTTCCTCTTAATGCTTATTACATTGATTGCAGAGTTTTCAAACTTGGTGGAGCATCTTGCCTTCCAGATCTCCCATATCAATAAGATCACTGCATACATTCCAGAGTAACTGAAAACTGAGTGCATTTTAGAGCCTGCCAAAATGTTCCAACAACGAATGGTGATATGCTCACTGAGATTTATTTTGGTATTTATCAGGGGGGAAACCCACTTCCATAGGGCTGCAGCTAAATCTCCTTTTATAAAAAGATGGTCCAGGTCCTCCTGGGATGGGGATTGACAACAATAACATTTTGAAGCTAAAGAAATACCACACTCTGTAATTCTGCCATCAACTGGAACAGCTCTATGGATAACTTTCCAAAAGAAATTTGCTACCCTGGGAGCAATGCTTAAGTGCCATAACTTGGCCCATGGCTGCCTTATTACTCCTCTTGATCTCAACAGATTACTGGAAGACTGAACACTGAATTCTCCACCAACTGTGCCAGTTCAGATATAATAGTCTGTTCTATTACTCAGCTGAATTTTAGGAAGTGGTGGAAAATTGCTGAACAATGACCAAGCTGAATGATTTGGATCAAGAAAAACCTCCCTTACAGTCTGCTTAGGCTGCACCTGAATTCTGTTAAAGTTTTCTGACTGTATAGTATTAATTAAGGGCCCTCTGCCCGTCCAATTATCTTTCCAGAAATCTGTTTCCTTACCATTCTCAATCATCCACCTGGTATTGTTGATGATAAACTTTTTTGTCTACTGAAATATACTTAGGGACATTCCAGCTGGAAAAGGTTTAGTACAGTCAAAGAGACAGGTTTTGATAAACCTTTGTCTAGCATACTAGGACCAAAGGGATGATCCCTGAATTATACTCCACATACTTTTAGCCGCCAAGGACTTCTGGACAAGGTTTAGATCTCTTATACTAAGGCCCCCTTCCAATTTAGGCTTTTGAATAGTTTGCCAGGAAATCCAGTGGCGACGTCTCAAATTGTCAGATCCCTGCCAATAAAAGTTTGCACATAATCTGTCAATGGCATTTATGATTGACTTGGGGATGAAGCATGCAGAGGCCATATATATAGGAATGCTTCGGAGAACTGAATTGATAAGAATTGCCCTCCCAGCATGTGAGAGCAGTTTAGACTGCCAACCCTCATAATTTCTGCTGGATTCTGTCCACTATGTGTTTAAAATCCTGACATGTGTACCTTCCTTTCTTCACTGGGATACCAAGATAACTAGGTCCAATTTAACCTTTCATAAGATGTGCTCAAACCAACTAGATGCTGTTCACTTGGCCAATTGAACTTAGGAAGTTTTGCATATAAACTATTATTAGAACAAAGAGTGTATTTCTTTCTATTTTTGAATTCACACGTATTATTAAAAATATTCATAGTGTGCAGAAAAAAACACTATAATATTTTTGCACACGTTAAAGTGGTTACTGAATTGGAATAACTTTCATCGTTTAACTAATATTTTACATGTTTTATGATACTAGGGAAGGGGTGAACGTGAAGGGATACTTTGTTTGGTCTTTAATTGACAACTTTGAGTGGGAATTCGGCTACACCCTGAGGTACGGCCTCGTTTACGTAGATTTCGAACGAAGCCTGAAGAGGCACAAGAAAAAGTCCGCAATTTGGTTTCAGAAGTTGCTTACAGGAGAACACGTCGACAAGATGGTGGCAGCAATGTAAGTACGTAGCAAAATTGTTTGAAGTATTTGCTCAGATGTAAAATGATCAAAATCTACAAAACTTACAATTCTCCGATTCTAAAATTAGTGATTTTTTTTCTTTTTGGAATGTGAAGGTAATATGTTATTTTCTCAGTAGTATTGTAAAGAAATCAGAAAAAATAAAGAAAAATTATCAAAATAACCCTCTTATTTCAACACTCGCAGAATTGTCATCCTCATAATTTTGCTATTGTTGAAAAGACTCTCTTGAATAAACATCAGCCCTTAAGATTCATTGCTATTTGGGATACCTATTTGGATTCTTAAAATTAAAATTTTAGATGAAAATGATTACTTTCCCAGGATATTGTGCCAAAAAGAGAGAAGTAGAGATAAATGAATAGATATGTGAAGAGAGAGAGAGAGTTTAGGAGAGATAAGGGATATCTTATCTTTTTTTTAATTTAGTTATGAACTAACCACAGAGTTAAATAAAATATTTTAATTGGAACTAGCCGCGATGACGGAAAAGATATTTTTGCAAATATTGTAACGTAACGAGATTGTTTATAGTAATAGTAAAATAAATATGGCGATTCTATAATTGTTTAAATAAGAGCATTTTTGGTGCAATGTTCCAAAAATGAAAACCAAGCTTTCATTAATTGTGGAAAAGTAATATTCAGCTCTGATCTAGGAGAGACAGTGAGGTCTTATTCTAATGTCACACTTACACACTCGTCGGGTTAGGGTGTAAACAGTGTTGAAATCTACAAAATCACAATGTTGAGATACATAGGTCAAGGTCATAAGCACATAAACCACAGCCCATTAATTGATATGGGACTATTGCTCAAGGATTATGCTTAAATTCTAACAAACGGGTTGGATCCTAGGAGATTCAAATCGGAACCTGAAAGTCATGATCCGATAAGGATATAGACCCAAATACTTCATATCTTATGAAGTTCTGATTTAGGCCTAGCTTCAACAATGCAAGTGGGTTTTTGGATCCTGGCTGATACAGTATTGTGCAATGCAAAATCATATGGGCTTTTTAGATCTGTATCAGAAACACATTTATTGATCCGAAACAATGCCAAGTATGGGTTCTCAGATCTAGGTCTCTGACAATTTCTCCTACGGCTTCCATGGCCTTTTCATGATTCAACATTATCCGTACACCAAAGAAACATACGCTAAACGATAATAAACATGCAACGAGAATTTCTTAAACTGATGACATCCAAACACACGACTGTGTGATTGATCTGATCAACATATATCATTGGAGAATAAGAGGTAAAATAAAGAGAAGTTAGCAAGGATTCATCACAATGACCACGAGCAAATTGAGCTACAAACAGGATGACAAGGATAACATACAACAGACAGATTACACGTTGAGCCTTCTCCTTTTACCTTGTCCTTACGAGACAAACTAAGGGAAGAAAAACTTTCAAAGAAAGGTTTTTTCTTCATATAATCGTGACAGTTATATCTATACGGCTCATTGTTTAAAAAGACGACGGTAGAGGTCTAATAAGGGGGTTTAAAAGATCTCATATTGAAAATTATAAAGATGGACACGTACTTATAATCAAAATCTAAATCTTCTCCTTTGAGGGTCTTTTTATCAGTAAAAAAGGATAAAATCCTAACTGTCTCCGAGCATAGCAAGAACAATACCTCAAAAGCGACACCGCCAAATTTGTAAGTACAAAGCTCACCTTTGTTGGGGGGCTAGTGTAGAGGTCTAATAAGGTGGCTCAAAAGATCTCATATTGGAAACTACAAAGATGGACATGTGCTTATAAAGAAGACTCAAGTCTTCTCCTTTGAGGGCCTTTTTATCAATAAAAACGGATAAAACCCTAGCTGTCTCCGGACGTAGCAGGGACAATACTTGAAAGGAGACACTGCCAAATTTATACGTCTTCAACGACGTCTTGAGATATTAAGACTTAAGTCTCGAAATGAGACATTAAAAAAATATCTTGAGACATATGTCTCACACATTTTACTTGAGACTTATGTCTTTTATTGATTGAGATGGTATGGTACGACGCATTCATCACCTCGATACATTTACTTCAAACTCATGTGTCAGTTGAAAAGGTGACGTAGTGTGATGTTATAATTAAGATGAACCCAAAGTTTATACTTCTTCTATTGTCCTTAAAATATGATTCAATACTATCGAGATAGCGCATATCTATCGTTAAAAGTTGAGATGACGTTAACACAAGAAGATTAATACTATTTTTAATTCTTTTGATGATTTTAAAGTTATTTTTTTGATATCATTGTGACTTACCCATCATTGTCTCAAGACGTACCAAGACTCCCACGACCGACCCAATACCTTTTAAAATATGATACAACCGACAATTCGACATGTGGAGATCTTACTATGGAAAATAATTAATTTCTCTACCAAGCTGACGAGCCATAAGACTGTTTTTTGATGTCAGAGACGAATAAAGCTACAAATCAACAACTCAGTGCACGTCTGTTCAGTTAAAAGACAGGACAAGGCGGAGGAAGCTCATTTACTAAATAGCCCGAGCCCAAATTTGACCGAGCTCCGCTCCATTGGCTCTGGATAAAAATTATTGTAGAACATTGGTTATTAATGTTAGTTTCTACTCTTCGTATATCTGTACATAAAAGTAATATCGTCCCATCTGACATTGAATGGCTTAAAAAAAAATTAAAAAAAATGTGACGTGTGGATCACTTTGGGCCGCTGGTCATTTTTTTTTTTTTTTGCATTTTTCAAACCGTTTGATCTCATAGGATCGTGAACTTTGGATGGGCTCTGGAGAAGTCCACAAATCTTTTTGTTTTGAAAAAAGTAGAGAAAAAAAAAAAGCCCTGGAGCACGGAGATGGGCGATGCAAATAAGCCACGTACGAAAGGAATAGTTTTATAGTGTTAAATTGATGGGCTGCCGTGTTTTTACTCGAGAAGTCTTGGGAGGTGGGACAAGAGTCAGCATCCATATCATACTGTGTCGAACCATTCCAGGTCAAGACCGGTGCGATCGGTCCGACCGGCATGACAAATCTTACCTTGACATCAGTTCTCTCTTACAAAATATGAGAGAGAGAGAGAGTTGATAATGGTGGAAGGTAACAGTGTGAGGTCTAAGGATGCGCTTGATAATCCACATTTAATAAGGTTCATGATATAGTTCAAGGGTAAAATATAAATAAGGATCTCGGAATTTTGATAATAATTTTTACATCCAAGTGCGATTTTGATTCTGAATGTTGCATCTCATGACTACCCATAGGATCATATTCTCTTCATTTATAAATGATGTAACGAATGTAGACGCAATCTAGCGCCACCCTCTGTTTCATGTTTCTTCCAAAATCGATCTTTCATCACCTATAGTGTTCCGCAACCAACCCGAGAGTGGCTGAGCCGGAGAGAATGACAGAATCTGGATCTCTCCTCCTGCATTGTCCTCCCTCTTTCATCCCCCGCATGAAAGAGATCTTGAGAGAGAGAGAGAGAGAGAGAGAGAGGTGTGTTATGCTGCAACTCGCACACATGACATGGCAGCACTCGGCCTTCTCAAGACACCCGCCTTCTCAGCACTCGGCCCATGGTTATGTCTGAGACTCACACCATTTTTGTGATAGTCCACGTAACAGATCTTTAAGTCACTTTGCTGAGGGACTCGCAAGACACCCCCTTCCTCCTCATCCCCGACGCCTTCGCTCCTCTCCTGCATGCACTGCGAAATGACACCATAGTGTTGCCGGAGGCTGCCGAGCAAAAGTCTACAAGTTTGCGAGTGATGTGGTCATTCCAGTAGCTAGCTGCGGATGGGCTGGAGATGCTCACCAGTGCAGGGGACGAGTCCGTCAAACGCACCACCTTCTCCGCTGGTCTGTTCACGGACAACGCGGTGCCTGTGCTCCAGATCTTGCCGGGCAGCGTGGAGCAGGGGGGACATCAGAGTTTTAGGCCCATATGCAGGGGAATTGTTTTATTTTTGGGTTTTTAGTTTTTGGCCCTTAAAAAATATTGATATTATTTTATTTTTTAATGGATAAATGTTGTAGGTGAGTTGGTTAGAGTTTTTCAACCACGAGGCCGTGTGGGTTACATGTTTTTTTTGTTTCTTTTTAATATTTTTAATTGTAAAAACCGATTCGAACCCGGGTTAAGTTGTTAAAAACATAAAGTTAATTTCGTTACATTTCAGTACTACAGCAGAGTATTTTCATCAGATATTGACGTATGGGGAATGAAGTCAACTGGGTGACGCTTTTGACAGGATATAAGTAGTACGGTAGTATATATGTGTGATTAGAAGAAAAAAATAGACAAGCAAGCATGGTATTTTTGAAATTTAAGAAATAAGGATGATATTTAATATATTATCTCCACTATATCTTACTTCATTTCTTAAGATAACTCTATTCATCACCAAGGACGGATGTTAAATATGGATAATAGGTCATGTTCATTAAGAAAACCATGTATCCATTTAACATTCATGAATTATCGGTTAATGATTAAAATAATAACTTGTAGAAATTAAATTTCACGTTTAAATTCGTTACAAAACAGCTTCACTTAATAAGAGAGAGTTTTTTTCCTTTTGAGTGTGGGATTAATCTCCTATATATATATATATCATTGCACGTAGATATTGATAGAGATGGAAATGACAATGCCGCCAAACTAACAACAACTAAAAGAGGATGGTTAGAGAGTTCTAATTAGTGTTATTTCTGGGAAAAAAATATTTGATACTTAAGTCAATCTGAAGACCATAAACGAGGAAAGAAAGACTTGTTTCAAACCTGTAAAGGCCTAAAAAGGGGTTCAAGAGATCACATATTGAAAATTATAAAGATTGACATGTATTTATAAGTAAGACCCAAGTCTTCTCTTTTAAGAATTTTTTTATCAATAAAAAAGGGTAAAACCCTAGCCGCCCTCGGATATGGCGGGGATAATACCTTAAAAGAGACACCCCAAATTTGTACGGTCTTCATTGTCGCCGTCCGTGGGAACCCCGGCCCAATAAGTACAAAGTTCACCTTTGCACCCTAGCTGCCCTCTAGCATGGCAAGGAGAATATCTCAGACAAGACACCCCAAATTTGTACGTCTTCGTTAACGTCATATGTGAGAACTCCCGCCCAATAAGCACAATGTAACATCCCAATTTATCTGAAACCTAAAAATAATTGAATATTTTATATTTAGATCCCATATAAATTTCTGATTCTCTTAACTAAAACCTAATACCTTAAACTGTATAGTAAATATGAGTTTAACTAATTTTATTAAGTAAATTAAATAGATATCTCACTTTAATAATATGTAACTTTTCGTATGAATGTCAGAATAAGATCAATATTAGACCCATTGAAAAGAGAATTCAAAGATCTACAAATTTTATGTTGAACATATTTTCAAATTCTTACATTTGATAGGCCAAAAATAAAATAGAATGAACTACTTCTTTGAAACCATGTTAATGTTAAATTTGCAAAAATTTTGTGTAAAAATCCCCCCTCCCATAAAAGAAAAAATAATAAAAACCCCAAGTTTTCCTTCTCCTTCTTATCCTCTCCACTTATCCTAATCTCCTCCCTCTTCTTCTTATCCTCCCCCCTCCTTATAAATATCTCCTTCCCCCCCCCTCTTTCCCACGTACTCACCCTTCTCTCCCTTTCCAACTATCTCATTCCCTCATCTCTTCTCTCACCTCTCTCCAACTTCTCTCTCTCTCTCTCTCTCTCTCTCTCTCTCTCACACACACACACACACACACACACACACACACACACAACACACACACACACATCACTTTTTTTCTTCATCACACACGCGCACACACACACGTTCTCTCATCTCTCCCTCACTTTTTTTCATCTCTCTCTTCCCTCCCAACTCTCTCATCTCTTCTCTCACCCCTCTCTCTCTCTCTCTCTCATGTTTTCTCAACTCTCCCTCCCTCTCTTATTATTTTTTTTATTTTTCATCTCTCTCTCTCTCACTAATCTTTCTCTCTTTCTCTCACCTCTTTTTCCACACTCTCATTGGCGGAGAAAATAAGATGAAGTCGGAATAAAGTGAAATTTTGACAGAAATTTAGACGGAGAATTTGAGAATTTATTTGGACCGTTTCGTCCTTCTTTACGTAGGAATCCGTCCTTACAGGAAAGTTACGAATTGTTTAAATTTTATTAATTAAGAAAGATATAATAAAATAAAAATTATTTTTGGATAGAAAAATTATCTTTTCCTATGTAAGGATTATTACGGAAGCTCGGGTGAGATATTAAAGTTAATTTGGAGAGTTCACCCTAAAGGTATACATATGATAAACCGACTGCATGTTATTTGATATTGATATTTCTTTTATTTGACTTTATTTGAAATATAATTATTTATGCCTAAATCAGTGATTTATTTAACGTATTTGACTCGATGATTTATGCTTAAAATCTATTATTTATTTAATTATTATTATGTTAATTTTATTTTAATAATCAGATATATAATTTTATATAGTTAAATAATAGTGATTTATTTAGTTAATAGATTTGATCCACTATTCCATGATTAAAATTTGATTCAAGATATTAAAGTATCATTCGTTGATAATCAGTTATTTTAACAATTTTCATGATAAATCTTTATGTATTGAGATGACTATGTAATAAGAATAAAAATTTGATTAAGTATATGAACTGTGTCACTTTAAGAAGGTGTGGGACGACAAACCGTAGTTAGTGTCCGCTACGGGATTAGACCCATTTCCTAGGACAAACGGACTTTTAAAAAATCCAGAACTCATAATAAGACAATTATCTGGAGAATGGTGGAGTATTAACTCTCGATCCTACGCGGTTGATGAAGGCCGACAGACTCCAATGTTTAGACCATTTATCTTTAAGTCGACATACGGATGCCTAGATATGTATTTGCAACTACTTATAGTGACAGGATGTATGTCCAATATGTGCTTATCTAATATGTGATAGATAACTAATGTATTATGTGACTCTGTAAACAAGCATGGCCTAATATAAAGTTCAGATTTAATATATGACTCTGATATGATCTGAAAATAAATTTATCTGTATAAGCTCTGAATTAGCTAAGATATGTACCATGTCATTTATAAGTCAGATAAGATTTGTTATATGTATTTTCTTATAAATATGAAATTTATTTTTTTCTATTATATTTCTTTCGCATTCATAGTATATGTACAATCCAATAAAATTGTGATTAGCTATACATATATCATGTATTTTGCACAGGTTATTATATGATAAACATATGATTAGTTTTAATGCCTACTGAGTCGTTGGACTCATTTCTGTTGCCTAACCATTTTAGGAAACTAACAAGCGTGCACTCTGACTCCGACAGGCAGTAGGTCGGAGGGTGATCCCGGGTGTAGTTTAGATCCCGCTGCGTAGAATAAGTAGGTTTAGTTTTCTTTTATATAATGAATGTAAATATGACGTTTGGGTAAAGATATGTAGAAAATAATATACAATTTAAATTATGTGTGTTTATCTTATGGAAAAGGTATAGTTGTGCTATTGGAATATGTGATAGTTTGGCATTTAACGCCTTACTAATATCTCGACCCACAACAGTCCATTTATACGTTGTGACATCCCCGGACCTGATACGGGATCGCGAGAAGGTACCATGATTGGTTGGGAGTAATCTTATTGCATACTTGTCTTGTTGAGTTTGGAGGTCCTTTTATTTATAGCACTGAAGGTACCATGATTGGTTGGGACTTTACTCCTAATCTTTAAGGAATAGGAGAGAGATTTTCTGTCATCACCTCTTGGCACTAAGGGTTGATCATGTTGGGAGACAATCACCTTTGCTGGGAGGGGAGAGGGGGGCTAGTGTAGAGGCCTAAGAAGAGGGCTCAAAAGATCTTATATTGGAAACTACAAAGATGGATATGTACTTATAAGCAAGACCCAAATCTTCTCCTTTGAGGGCCTTTTTACCAGCAAAAAAGGACAAAATCATAGTCGCCCCCGGATGTGACGGGGACAATACCTCAAAGGAAACACCCCAAATTTATACATCTTCAACACCCTTGGTTATTGCACATCAAAGTGTGCCGCAAGTCATTCTCAAACTAAAAAGAAAAACACAAGAGTTGAGAGTAATCCTATTGCATACTTATCTTGTTGAGTTTGGAGGTCCTTTTATTTATAGCACTGAAGATACCATGATTGGTTAGGACTTTCCTCCTAATCTTTAAAGAATGGAAGAGAGATTTTCTGTCATCATCTCTTGGCACTGAGGGTTGATCATGTTGGGAGGCAAAGACCTTTATTGGGGGGGAGGGGGGGCTAGTGTAGAGGCCTAAGAAAGGGGCTCAAAAGATTCTATATTAGAAACTACAAAGATAGACATGTGCTTATAAGCAAGACTCAAATCTTCTCCTTTGAGGGCCTTTTTACCAACAAAAAAGGATAAAACTCTAGTCGCCCTCAGGTGTGGCAGGGACAATACCTCAAAGGAGACACCCCAAATTTGTACGTCTTCAACACCCTTGGTTATTGCACACCAAGGTGTGCCGCAAGTCATTATCGAACTAAAATGAAAAACACAAGAGTTGAGAGTAATCCTATTACATACTTGTCTGGTTGAGTTTGGAGGTCCTTGTATTTATAGCATTGAAGGTACCATGATTGGTTGGGACTTTCCTCCTAATCATTAAGGAATGGGAGAGATTTTCTGTCATCACCTCTTGGCACAGAGGGTTGATCATGTTGGGAGGCAAACACATTTACTAGGGGGGAGGGGACTAGTGTAGAAGCCTAAGAAGGAGACTCAAAAGATCTAATATTGAAAACTACAAAGATGGACATGCGCTCATAAATATGACCCAAGTCTTCTCCTTTGAAGGCTTTTTTACCAATAAAAAATGACTAAACTCTAGCCGCCCCCAGATGTGGCGGGGATAATACCTCAAAGAAGACATCCCAAATTTGTACGTCTTCAACACCTTTGGTTATTGCACACCAAGGTGTGCCGCAAGTCATTCTCAAACTAAAATGAAAAACAAAAGAGTTGAGAGTAATCCTATTGCATGCTTATCTTGTTGAGTTTGAATGTCCTTTTATTTATAGCAATGAAGGTACCATAATTGGTTGGGACTTTACTCCTAATCATTAAGGAATGGGAGAGATTTTCTGTCATCACCTTTTGGCACAGAGGGTTGATCATGTTGGGAGGCAAACACCTTTGCTGGGGGGAGGGGGCTAGTGTAGAAGCCTAAGAAGGAGACTCAAAAGATCTAATATTAAAAACTATAAAAATGGACGTGCGCTTATAAATAAGACCAAGTCTTCTCCTTTGAAGGCCTTTTTACCAATAAAAAATGACAAAACTCTAGCCGCCCCCAAATGTGGCGGGGATAATACCTCAAAGAAGACATCCCAAATTTATACGTCTTCAACACCTTTGGTTATTGCACACCAAGGTGTGCCGCAAGTCATTCTCAAACTAAAATGAAAAACACAAGAGTTGAGAGTAATCATATTACATACTTATCTTGTTAAATTTGGAGGTCATTTTATTTATAGCACTGAAGGTATCATGATTGGTTGGGACTTTCCTCCTAATCTTTGAGGAATGGGAGAGAGATTTTCTATCATCACCTCTGGGCACTTAGGGTTGATCATGTTAGGAGGCAAGTACCTAAAGTATTAGGGGTGAGTATGATCTAATTTGATTTGAAGAGAATTTTTTTCAAATTAAATTAAATCAAATTAAAAAATCAACACGAATAATATGAAACCAAATTAATCAGATTTGAACTATAATAGGCAAAACTCACTTTTAGTTGGAAGCAAAAAAAAAACTTAATAAGATATAATGTGATCTTAATGATAAAAAACAATAGAACCTGAAAAGTTCTTTCACGTCTGAGCCTTGCCAAACGTGCCTATGCTAATGTCACCCTAAGTCCTTACCAATGAAATCATGGTAGAACGGGGAGAAAGAATATGAAAACTAATGTAAAATAATAGAAACGGATGCGACTTCTTTCTTGAGACATGCTGTGCCTTGATAAGGAACCACGAGTGTGGATAGAACCAAACCAAATCAATCTACCGATTTGATTTGAATTACGGGTTAAACTTGGATCATACTCACGCCCAAAAAACATTCTTCGGTGATTATCCGCCCATGATCCCTGGGTAAGTTTAGGATGGGTTCCTCTCAAATTTAACCTTCTCTCAAGATTCGACACCTTTCCGGGAAGGAATCCTTGGTGGGGGCTGCCAAGGTCAGATGTGCTCATGGCCCTTAACAGTCAATGGGCTTCATAACTGGCTCTCCTAGTGGGCCCACAGGTGTGTGAGTCTGAGTGTTGTTGTGGTGTTGGGACAAATCCCGCTTAATGTGTCTTATTGGGCTAGATGAGGCTTACTTCTCCCAACACTTAAATGTGGTGAACAAACACGATGATTGAACTAAAATATAGCGAAGGTAGAAAATGAATAATCACACAAGAACACAAAGGGGGCAGAACGCCGCTAGGACCAGATTTGGCACAGTCGCTCTGGCTGGGTAGGGGGGACTCCGTTCGGTTCAGATACCGTTGTTGTTCTTGTCAACGGAAGTAGAGTGGTTACAATTTGACTAAAGTCTGATGCAAAGATGGCAGGAGATCTGCGTTCCTTAACAATCAGGGAGGCACAGCCTTGGTCTAGTGCAAATAACACATTAGTGCACGTACCACCTCAGCAGCCGCTGAGTCTGACATTAGTGGTCCAACTGATGCTAACAGCTGCTAGAAGAGAAAACATCATACTGATAACTGGATCATTGTGAAGACTCTTCACCAGAATCGTCCAAGCCACCTTCAGATGTCACCTCCGAGTTGCCTTCACCTTCAGAGTCCGTGGCTGCAGCAGTGACAGCAGCAACGCTGGCCGACATCCTGCTCATCGCCACCGTCTTGCTTGTCCTCTGCAGGCGGGCGCCCGTCAAGCTGGGGGTCACGGGTACAGCTGCTGCTGACAGACCTTCATCGTCAGAAGAAGAAGAAGCAGTTTCACGCCTAGTTCTTCTTCGGCTTGGAGCTGTCCTGGACCTTGGGGCGGGCGTCGGCACTGGCACGGCGGACATGTCCATCTTGAGTTGGACACCCAACTCTAGACTGGCTGGGAACATCAGACCATTGCATGAGACTTGAAGATATTCAAATGCTTTTGAAGT
Organism: Amorphophallus konjac; assembly: GCA_022559845.1. Taxonomy (NCBI): domain Eukaryota; kingdom Viridiplantae; phylum Streptophyta; class Magnoliopsida; order Alismatales; family Araceae; genus Amorphophallus; species Amorphophallus konjac. The sequence goes on along the minus strand of CM040120.1, from coordinate 427,779,292 downwards.
CTGAACCTCATTCAGCTAAATATGAGAGACCAAAGACATACGAAAGAGCATGTACCAGAGATGGAGCTAGCTTGTTCTGGTGATAGTTCCTGGTCGGGATGCTCGTCGAGAGCTCTCAGATGTGCAGCCATTTGCATCAATTCTTTTAGAACTTCCTTCTCTGCTGATACGGCTTCCATCATAAGATTTAGGAGGGCTCTCATGCACTTTATTGCATCCTGCTGGGAGGGGCGAAATTTCAGGGCCACGGCTATTTTACACAATGCTGAAATGTATGATTTCTCAGCAGCAGTCTTCTTCGTAGGGAAACTTGCAGCCTGCATGAAGAAGCAGATGAGATGGGGATATCCAATAAGGTTGAACGAAAAAATAGCACCACGGACATTTTTTTTATCAGAGTAGATACACTTAAGTTGACTGCAAACATGTAACACCAGTCTTTTGAAATAAAAGCATGCTAGTAGCTGGAGGTATCATAAGGCAACAAGAAGAGATTACCTCCGCGCCAATGCGAATGGCAAGCCCCTCCTCTCCACTATCTATATCAAGAGTTGACTGCCCTGTAGTAGGTAAGGTTCCTGGACTGTTTTCACTATGCTCTGCATCCTCGTCTTCGTTTGAGTAAAGCGGTTTCTGCAACATTTGGAGCATGAAACGCGAAATATTGATTGCTCGTTTCCTTAATTTAGACACAACAACACTGGAGCCTCCCGTGTTGCCGTAAACACCTGGCCACATGGATCGCATCACAGGAACGAAAGCCCTGGAGACACACTTCTGTGTTTGGGCAAAACAGATTAAAAGAAGCAACCGAAGTCAGGAAGTAACTTGAAGGTAGACACCAAAGGCTTTGGAAATGACAATGATATGCAGAAGAGAGCTGGTGTTCGCAGGCTAGAGATACTGGCCTTATGCGTGCCTGAGAGTGCTGCATAATGGTCAAAGAATACAGACAAACACTGTTTTAACCTGCACAAAGAACAGAATTTAATCATGCATCTGAGAAAAAGACAGACAAGGAATGAAAGAAATAAGAGAAGACAATACCTTTCTAGCTCCTTCGCTTCAGAACAGAAATACAGGCTTACAAGCTTGCCAAGGAGTGAAGGATGCAAGGAAGTGGGAATGCTTGGGTAGTTTTGACTCAGGAGAAGAATTTTGGCAAACCCCTCACCCACAACACCATGAACGGTTTCATGATCGTTTACTTCAGAACTCTCAGACCATTCATCCGACTCTAGTGCAGAGTACAAGAGATCCAGTAAACTAATGCTTAGATCATCATTTCCATTTGAGAGATCTACCAAAGTAAAGCTACTCTTATCACTTGAGAGTGGTGGATCCAATCCAATGGCTCTGTCAAGTTCCTGAGGCCCATGCCATGTAGCAAGATCAATTAGTGCCCTGCTAGCCATAACTTTAACTGGAGGCAGGCCATTAATGAAAGAAAGTCGCAACTGCTTCACTAACTCTTCGCTTGGTCTTCTTTCAACTAATCCAAAAAGACCCAGACATCTCATAGCCACCCTTTGCACATCCAGATGAATCTGCCTTCCCTGTGTTCGGCACATACGACAAGATTATTGAACAGACAGATGAAAGAAGAAACTGCCATCAACTGGCTGGAGTTAAAAAGAAAAGAACAAGTTGAAGTAAAATTCAAAGGATGTGTTTAGTTAAGTAGACTAACCGCTGGAAGCAGTAGAGAATGTAATAGTTCAGTGGGTTCGATGGCCTTCCCTTGCAAGCACCAATAGGAATCAACATTTTCCAGCAGAAGACCGGTCACAGCAAGGCAGTGCATCCAATCCATCATATCTGCACTCCTCTCACGACAAGGGCGAGCTAGTTCCTCAATAACAGCAGCTATGACTTCTTCAAATTCACCTACAGAAGCATGAACCTTTTTGGCCAAGTCTGCCACTGCTCTAGACCACTCTCTATCTCCACCAAGATTGATGCCATCTCCATATATGATCTTATTTCCATCATCATCGATCTCATGCTCAAGTGACCGGCATAAAAGCTCATACACAAAACCACTAGCAACCTTCCTGTTTGTGGCATCAGAAAAGTCCAGCATTGCACCAAGCAGTAGAAGCTGCCGAGATGCAAAGCGATAATTTGGGCCTGAAAAAAGCACATGTAGTTGATGGGTCTCCATATCAAATCTAGGAAGGAAACTCAGAATTGAACATAAATCATTGAAAGTGTTATGTTGACTAAAACATGACGACCTAACAAGAACCCCCCACCCCCCGGTAAAAAGTCACCTGCCTCTAGAGAGTAAAACCGTTGAACATAATAACTGCACTAATGTATTTAGCCAACCTGCAGAAAGATGGGCCTTGACCAATTCAACATAGTCAGAAATTGTAGCGGGAAGCACACTCTCTAGGAGGTCATTGCTAACAGAAGCTTCTGATGCATATACTGCAGCTTCAGTGCCCATTGTTGCAGCAGCATCAGAACCTTTCACCTGTATCGAGGTTAGGGTACTTTAGAAGACAGATATGGTATGACTAGTACGGAAACATTAAGAGACTGCCTTAAAGTTCTTGGAATGCCCTGCAAGTATATGACAACATCGACAATAATCTCTGATCAAAATAGAAGAAGGCGAATGTAATATGATGTCATCTTATGGTAAGAGAGCTTCACAGTTTCCGAATATCAAGAGTTGAAAAGGAATTTACATTCGAATACGTGAGGCCTGAAATAATAACATGAAAAACACAAGAAACCAGAAAATGTTTGTGCATGAAAAATGTTATGATTTATAAGGCTTCATGAAAACCAACATAGAATTCTCACATGGAACAAACCCTGACAGGAAAGGGGAATCTGACAGGGGAAAAGAAAAGATAATTACAAAGAAATGAATTATGTATCTTCTGTTGTCCATCATTTAATACTCTAAACTCTATAATCCAAGGTTCGCCGAATCGGATCAGATCAGGCCGGATCGCCCGATTCGACCGGATTTTGGGCAAACTGATCCAATCCCGTGCCGGCCTTTCCCGATTCTTCACTGGGATCGACTTGACTCAACTCAGGTCGGGTCAGATCGGCTAATCCCTACCTGGTTCTGGGCAATCCCGCCGAGGCAACCCCATTTGAAATTCAAATGGGGTGGGCTTACCGATTTGGGGAGGAAGGCCATTCGGGGTTCTTTTGTCCTTGGGGTTTTTTTGACCAGGAATTCACTCTCTCAGGTGTACCTTTTCACTTTCTTCTCTTCTCTTTCACCCTCCTCCTTGCTCTCCATCACACCTTTCTCTCTCTCTCTCTCACACACAATCTCCCTCTCTCTCTAGGCTTATTGTTGAAGGAAGATCAAGAGTGATTGGTGTTAGGGCTGTTAATGGGTCGGGCTGGCCCAACAGGCCCGTAGGCCTGGCCCGATTTCGGGCCGACTGCAAGGCCCTTTTTGGCCCACGGGCCCTTAGTCGGGTGTTGAAGCCCAAAATTGATAAAAAAGAGAGAACAATGAGAGAGAAAAATGACACCAATATATATATATATATATATATATATATATGGAAGCTGGCCCCTCCATTCCCTCCATAAGAGGGTTTGGACCGGATCCAACCCCCCAATTGGGGGGTTTGGACCGGAATCAACCCCGGACCGGATCAAACCCCCACATGGGGGGTTTAGACCAGATCCAACTTCCCATGGGGGGTTTGAATTGGATCCAACTCCCACACGGAGGTTTTAGACCAGATCAACCCCTCTTAGGGGAATGTTGACCGGTCAATTCCCTAGGTTGCAAGGATGGTAGTATCGGTTTCGGTATCGGTTTCGGCCAGTACCGAAACCGATACGTATCGGTTTCGGTTTCGGTTTCGGCCGAAACCGGTTCAAAACAGTCAGAAAAGGCAAAAAATGTATTGAGTAGGTCTAGTTTCGGCCGAAACCAGACGGTTTCGGTCCGGTTTCGGTCGGTTTCGGTCGGTTTCGGTCCGGTTTCGGTCCGGTTTCGGTTTCGGTCCGGTTTCGGACTTGCTACAGTGACAAGGCCCGTTTCGGTTTCGGTATCGACCGAAACCGATACGTTTCGGCCGAAACGTATCGGTTTCGGCCGATACTGCCATCCATGCTAGGTTGGGCCATTTGGACCGGATCCAACCCCCAACTGAGGGGTTTGGACTGGATCTAGCTCCAATTGAGGGGTTTTGACCATATGGGGATTTTGGATCGGATCAACCCCTCTTAGGAGAATTTTGACTAGTCAATTCCCTAGGTTGGGCCATTTGGAGCAGATCCAACCCCCAAGTGAGGGGTTTGGACCGGAGCCACCCCCAATTGAGGGGTTTAGACCGAATCCAACCCCAAACTAAGGGGTTTAGACCGGATCCAACCCCCAATTGGGGGATTTGGACCGGATCAACATATAACCGCCCATGGGTTCTATAAATGCCCCTCTAATAGGACCCAGACGAACACACACATAGAACGGACACATAAGGCAAGGAGGAGGGAGCGCAAAGGGTTGTGCTTGTGCTTCTGAAGGCCCATCTTTTGAGTTGTGTTTGTACTTGTGTTGTGGTTGTGCTTGTGTTTACAGCGAGGGTATGTTATAAAACTGTCCCTCCTTGAGTCCGCACACATGTCCTTGTGTTGTGGTTAATGTAATCTCTTTGTAAATGTTTTGGAGAAAATAATGTGATTCTCTAAAATAATCAGGAATCCCATAAGCACCCCAACTTTCAAAAAAAGGTTGATCCTTGGTGTTGTGCTAATGGCCGCATGAAGTTGGACCCCAACCCATGAGAGCTCGAGAAGGAGAAGCAATCTCCCGAGAGTCTTTGGCCAACACGCCTCCACCAAGGAGGGACTTGCACCTCATGCCAATATTACACGAAAACCCATGTTCAGTCGAGATGTTACAAAAGTATCCCTAATCTGGACAAACTACACAAATACCCCTGAACTTTTCTACAACCCTGCTCAAGGGATAATCACATATAAACCTAGAAAGGGTTTACAATCTTAAATTAAAACCCAAGAATAGTCCAAAACTGCAAAAATATCCCAGAAGCGTCATAAACTGCAAAAATATCCCAGAAGGGTCAGAAAACTGTCTAAATATCCTAGAAGAATCAAAAATTGCAAAAATACCCATGAAGGGTTGGAAACTACAAAAATACCCTTGAAGGGTCAAAAACTACAGAAATATCCAGAAATGGTCCAAAATTGCAAAGATACCCAAGATAGGTCAGCAATTACAAATATACCCAAAAAGGGGGTTGATCTCCATGAAACTCAAGTTCAATGGTCTGTTCTGGTGACTCGACTATGTAATCGGGATTTCGTGTATTTTGTAAAAATGAATCCAAAGAATGAAATGTTTAATTTTCTCCTATAAATGTGTATCTTTAATGGGTGATCTCTTTGATCAAATCTGTTAAATAAAACCCCCAATATCACAGCGGAGATTGTAGAGGTCGAAAAGCATTTCTTTGACAATTAATCAAGGGTATTCAGACTTTATGCCAATGTAAATAAACATCGACTATTATCGATGGGGAAATATCTCGTACCCAAACCCAAATCATCTGATAAACTTAAATTCGCAGAAATAATAATGCACCGGCTACTTAAATAACCACTAATATGTATTTTCTTCGTCAAAGAAGAAATATTTATGTATTTCCATGAGTTAAATATCGGACCTAAAAGTCCAGCCCGACTAGGCCCACGGGCCGAGTTCGGGATTTGAGTTCGACCCACAGGCTAGCCCGACTTGTTCTATTTTTTTTCTCGCTTCAAATTTCAAAAATTACTTAGTTACAATTTTATTATTTTACTTAATTAGAAAATTTAAAATTCTCTTTTCAAATAAATTAAATAATTAACATCAAAAACTCTAATTAATTTAGTGAGATTATAAATGTTAGATTATTAAATATATTGTTTTCATTAATTTTTTATTTTTATTTAAATTTTTGGGTCAGGCCGGGCCTCAGTCGGGCTTTAAATTTTTATAAAAGTGTAAGGCCCGGGCCGGGCTCTGGTTTTAATATTGATAAGTCGAGCCCAAGATAGGTCGAGCTAAGCCCAACCCGAGCCCGGCCCATTGACAGCCCTAGTTGGTGTTAGAAGATTGCTTCTAGGCTCATCTAGAGATATTTTATCCAAGAGATCTTCAAAGATAAGTCTCTCTCTCTCCTCACATTCTTGATTAGGCATTTTTTGTTGTTGTAATATGTTTACAATCTCTTAACTCTATTGATCCCTCCACCATTGTCCCCTCCCTCTCTAGCACTCTCTTTCTCTCTCTAGAACCTCTTTCTCTCTCCCCAGAATTAGGCTAAGGGGGTATTTTTTACTTTTTTAATAATTTTGCACTCCCCTAAGCCTCTTTATCACCCCCACCATGGTCCCCCTCTCTCTAGCTACTTCATGCAATCCTTGCATCATTTGAGTATGTCAACTATTTCATAAAATTTTAAGCATATATCAACTATTTCACATTAAATTTGATCAACAACTATGTTAGAACAGTTTTTCTATTTTTTCAGATCTTTTGGAGGTTTTTAGATTTTTTTGGACATGTCTATCCCCAACCAAGTCTGTTAACTCGGCCAGGATCAGTCTAGGATCGGGCCGAATCGACTGATCCTACCAATCCAGATCAGTTTGGGACCGGCCGAACCGATCTTGATCCCCGATTCCGCCTTCCTTGATATCATCACCCCTACATGATGTTTGGAAAATGCAGTAGCTCAAATGGCATGTCTGCATATTGTAGTAAATTTCTTGCGCGGCCAATCCACTCCTTTGGTGTTTACAAAAACCTTGTTTTAAACATGTCTTTTCCAATGTTGTTTACACAAAATCAGGCCCCCACCAAAAGATTAACCACAGTTTAATGTTCCATCACACTCTATTGGTGTAAAGAGTTGGAAATTTTACTTCTTGCTAAACATCTTAATCTTCCCAAGTAACAGAAAGAAAATAAACCATATGGTCATGATATGTTAGATAGGATGCTGCCAGCTAATGTTTCAGTGAGAAGTCTTGTTCTGGCATAGGTCCCTCAAGAGAAGCATGCAGCTTTGGTTGACAGCCTTCAGACCACCAACATCACCTAACAAAACTTCTCATAAAACATGGACCAGCTCAACTATCTTGTCAGGATTTATTTAAAGAAATCCCTACTTCAACTAGAAATAAATTCTAGATGAGACAACCTATGCTGATAGACCTGCATTGATATACATTAAGATAGTAGTTAACGAAGGCCCTGGGCCACATTTATATTGATATACATTAAGATATTGCTTATTCGTTAATAAAGGCCCAAGGGCATTCATGCTAACTGTGAAGGGATCAGTCAAGGATCATCTGCAACAGGCTACTTGAAAGTACCACATCTACAACGAAGTTCTGCTAACTCTAAAGCCTACATAGTTTAGTCACTAGATACGGAGACAAAAAGGGCCATGTTCATGATAAAAATTGAAGTCCATACTTGTGCTTGATATTGCAGATGCCTACATACAGTCCTCCAGTAAAGGGCAACTTCTGCATCCATCAGTAGGATACCGTGACTGTTTTCTCCTGTAATATCCAAAAACCATTGTTAGAGGTGAATTTGCAAAAAAATCATTCCTAGAAATGCATTAGCAGACATATCACTGGGTTAATTCAAATAGTGCATAAATGACATTTAAGCGTGATTTTTTTGCAAGTTGTTGGTAAAAAGAAGTGATATACATGCAAATAAATATGGCATTTTTGCACAATTCAGATTTACACGGTGATATACCTGCTAATGTATTTCTAAGAATGGTTTTTTTGTAAATTAACCTCTAACAATGGTTTTCATGCAAAAAACCCTTAACTTATTGGCAATCTTAGCATATCATAGTTCAATATAAGTGTAAAAGTAACCGTAGTGAAAGTAAGAACAATACAGTAAGCGCAACTTCCTCAGATCTTAAAATACAGATCAAACCCAAGGAGTTAAATGTTAACTTTATGTATCCCCTGAAAAAATGCAACGTACATGCAAATGAGAATTTTCTAGCCAGCATTAAAAACCCAATAATGGTTTCATTTTGGATAAAGATATTTTGCACTGCAAAGAAGCATGGTTGAGACATTGACAACTTTGTAAATATGATATTTTCCTGAAATAACGCCAAACATGATATTCTTTATATTACTTACAGAACAAATCCATTCAAAGAGGTATACTTGAGGGGACGCCTCTCATATTCATGATCACAAAACAAACCCTAGAAAAGCCAATTGTTTGACGCATTTTTATCTTGAATGAACTTCAGACGGATAAAACATTGGTTGCCTTGCAAATAATCATTGCTAACAAGTGCATTGCACCATTTCCAAAAAAATCACCCTCTTGATTTAAGTCTGCCCTGCTGTCCCACCGGATGATAATGTTGACAGTCTCGGAAATCCCATAGCGTACAAGCTTGTTTGCTGCTTATTCTCCAAATTCGTAACTATGACCATCAACCCAATGCGAACTAAATTGTTGTCTGTAAGAATGTTCATTTTGCTAGATGCTTAAAATATAGAATCATTAATCCTTTTGCGCTGTGAAATTTTAGGGCAAAAAGGGATTTTCTATTCTTCATTCAAAGAGACATTACAAGTATATGTGACTGGGAACCCACAATTAGGGGCCAGACACACAGTAAAAACAAAATAACAAAAATACCCCAAATAAAGATATTTTAACACTCCCCCTCAAGCTGGAGCATATATATCAAACATGCCCAGCTTGTCACATAGAGCACTGAATCGGCCAACTCCAAGCGACTTTGTGAAGAGATCAGCAAGTTGGTCTTCAGTAGGAGTGAAAGGGGTACTAATCTTCTGAGACATGACGGCATCCCGAACAAAATGGCAATCAACCTCAATATGTTTTGTACGCTCATGAAATATTGGATTCTTTGCAATATGAATAGCAGCCTGGTTGTCACATCTCATCACCATAGGTTCGGAATAGGTGACCCCAAAATCTGTCATCAAAGATTTCAGCCACATCATTTCACAAGTTGTCTGAGCCATAGCTCTATATTCTGCTTCAGCACTTGATCTAGCAACCACACTTTATTTTTTACTTCTCCAAGTGACAAGATTACCACCAACATAGGTACAAAAATCAGAGGTGGATCATCGGTCTCGCCGAGATCCTGCATAATCTACATCAGAAAAAGCCTCAATAGATAAATAGTCATTTTTCTTATATAGAAGACCACATCCAGGAGCTCCTTTGACATAACGCAGGATCTTTAGAACCGCTTCCCAATGGCATAACTTTGGACTCTGCATAAACTGACTAACAACTGATACAGATAAGGCAATATCTGGGCGAGTCACTGTCAGATATATCAGCTTTCCACAAAACCGCCTATATTGAGTAACATCATTGAACATTGGACTATCCTCCACTTCAAGATCAGACTGAGGAACAGTGGGTGTATCAGCAGGTTTACACCCCAACATTCCCATCTCCTGTAATAAGTCTAGAGCATATTTTCTTTGAGATAAGGAGACACCATCATTACCATAAGCAATTTCAATCCCAAGAAAATAGCGCGGTCTCCCTAGGTTCTTAGTAACAAAATGACACTGAAGGTGTTTCTGAACTTCCTTAACACCATTTTTATCACTTCCCGTGAGCAACATATCATCAACATAGACAATAAGAATCACCACACCATCAGTAGTATGGCGAACAAACACAGAATGATCGACTTGACTCCTCTTTAATCCAACTCCAGAAACAATCTGACTGAATTTCTCAAACCATGCTCGAGGGCTTTGTTTTAAGCCATAAATTGCCTTTCGTAGCTTACACACCATCTCCCCCTGAGTGACATACCCAGGAGGTTGCTCCATATATACTTCTTCTTTAAGATCACCATACAAGAAGGCATTCTTGACATCCATCTGCAACATATTCCATCCTTGATTGATGGCAAGAGAAAACAGCACCCGAACAGAGTTAAGTCGAGCAACAGGAGAAAAAGTTTCGAAATAATCAATTCCATAAGTCTGGGTAAAACCCTTGGCCACAAGTCTAGCCTTATATTTGTCAATGGAACCTTCTGGAGTGTACTTTATAGTGAACACCCACCGACAAGCAATAGGGGTAACACCGGCTGGCCGAGGTACAATGACCCAAGTACCACGAGACAGTAAGGCAGACATTTCCTCATCCATAGCAGCCTTCCATTCAGGTATGGATAGTGCTTCAGAGATAGACTTTGGAGGGTGAGCATCAGAAATAGAGAAGGCATACTGGCGAAAAGATGGAGACAAAGCATGATACGAAATGAAGTCATCAAGAGGATGCTTCGTACTGGATCGTTTTCCCTTGCGAAGGGCAATAGGAAGATCCAGATCAGAAGCGGGAAGTGAAGTCTCACCAGTGGGAGGGGGAGCCTCCAGTGAAGAAGTTGACTGTGGCAAAACGGCAGGCGGCGCACTATTGGTCCGTCGTTGATAGACCTATCCAAATCTATTATCCACATCTCGAGGCTCAACACAACAATCAATACCTGCAGCTGGCACATCCAGAGAAACAAGATCAAGAGGAATAGATGAAGGAGAAGTTTGTGCAGGAGAAGGCTGTGGAGAAGAGGGAGAATCATAAAAGGGCACAGACTCAAAAAAGGTCACATCAGCCACCACAAATGACCTCTTGGACCGAGGGTCAAAACATCGATACCCTTTTTTGGGTCCGAGAATACCCCAAGAAGATACAAAGAACAGATCTGGGAGTCAACTTATCATGTCCTGGTCCAAGAGTGTGAACAAAGCACTTACACCCAAAGACCCGAGGAACTAGGGGAAAAGGATCTTCATTTGGATATAAGCATGAAAAAGGACTTTTGTTATCTAACACCTTGCTCAGTACCCGATTAATAAGATAACATGAGGTAAGAATAGCATCACCCCAATAGTACTTTGGAACATGCATGTGAAACATAAGAGTACGAGCAACATCAAGTAAATGCCGATTCTTCCTCTCAGCAACCCCATTTTGTTGAGAGGTGTAGGGGCAAGATGTTTGATGAAGAATTCCATGCATTGAACAGAAGGAAGCAAAGGATGACTGGACATATTCCTTGGCATTGTCTGTACGCAAAATTTTGATGGAGGTGGAGAACTGATTTTGTATTTCTGAATAAAAAGATTTGAATACATCAAATACCTCTGATCGCGCTCTCAAAAGAAATAACCAGGTCATCCGAGAAAAGTCATCAACAAAAATGACAAAGTATCGAAATCCGAGTCTGGAGGTGATAGCAGACGGTCCCCAGATGTCGGAATGTACAAGGTGAAATGGAGCAATGCTCCTTTCACTATTACTAGAAGGAAAGGAGACCCTATGATGTTTCCCAAGCTCACAGGCTTCACACAAAAGTCTATTTGTTGAAGAAGAAACGGGAACAATCTCACGTAGCCTGGAAAGGGATGGATGTCCAAGTCGACAGTGCCACTGAAAAGAAGTATCAGATGCTGAGGAAGCCTTATGTCTTTGGAGAGGTCCATCAACGAGGTAGTACAATCCTCCAGATTCATGACCGCCACCAATCAGCTTCTTCGTCTGGAGATCCTGAAATATACAATAAGAAGGATAGAATGTTAGTGAACAGTTTAAGGAACGTGTCAAAGAACAAATAGATAACAAGCCAATGGGAAAGTTTGGAACATAAAGGACATCTTTCAAGGTTAGAGATGAGGTATGAACAGTCCCTTTCCCAGCAACAGAACTATACGACCCATCCGCTACAGTAACAGAAGGGTTAGCATTAGATAAATGAAGAGAGGAGAAAAGGGAACGACTACCTGTCATATGACAAGAAGCACCAGAATCCACAATCCAAGAGGAATTGTGGTGAACTGCAGAGGCACTACCTGATGTGGTGGCATGAAAGGACGAAGAATGTGTTGAAGAGCCTTTTAAGAGCCGTTGAAATGCCTCGTACTCCTCGGGAGACAGTGTAACCCCTTTCTCAGATGGTGGTCCTATAGGTGGCTGCTGCACAAGCTGTGACATAGACTCCGGAGTGAGAGATGAGGAATCACTAGAGGCACCCAGATTAGCAACAGGTCGCAGACGTGATCCCCCTTTGCCATATTTCTTCCAGCAAAAATCAGGTTGATGTCCAGTTTTGTTGCAATGAATACATGGAGAGCCACGGCCACGCCCCCCTGCGGCAAGAGCTGAAGCACTACCCGAGTCTCCAATCTCACTAGATGTTGTCTCAGTCAGATTCAATTTGGTACTTGCTCTAAGAACACGAGAGTAAGCACCAGCCAATGTAGGAACCTGAGTGTCGGCAAGCAAATTGTCTCTAACATGTCTGAGATTATCATCCATTCCAGACAAAAACTTAGTAACAATAAACTCTTCCTTTTGTTTCTCCAGCTGAGCGGCATCTACAGCACTAGGCTAAAACAGTTTTAATTCACTCCAGAGACCCTGAATTTCAGCAAAATACTGAGAAATAGGTCTTCCTTCTTGCTTTAGAGTGAACAATCTTGAATAAATATGAGAAATATTTTGCTCTGCAGAATATATCTTTTTCAGAGTATCCCACATTTCTTTAGCGGTGTCTAGAAAGACAATACTATTGAAAATACTCTGTTCACAACTATTATTCAGAACTGAAATTACCATCCCATCATCAACTTCCCAAGCTTCATATGACTTCTTATCAGTTTTCTCTGGAGGGTCTTGCTCAATATGTCGAAGTTTTCTCAAAGAAAGCAGCAAGAGGCGAAAAGACCGTGCCCATTGAGGATAATTAGTCTCATTCAACTTTGTAGCAGTAGACATCATATGATAAAGTTTTCCATCAGAAGTCGGGATAGAGGTGGACCCCGACGATTCTGCCATGACAACAAACCACACAACCAAGGACTCTGCAACGCAAAAAAGGGATTCAAACAATCTTCTTACAGCAACATAAGGGTCAGCACATAGGGAGAAGATTAGAAGCCCTCATGCGCTGACCATCCTAAAGGAACGAGTCGGTCCGGAGAGAACTCTGTTAGAAGAGAGGGGTAAGCTTTATTACCACCAAAGGTTTGCTAGAAACTTCAAACCCCTTTCACGGGAGACACCTGGGCAAGAACAGGACCGCGTCACCCGCCGGTGAAGGTCGCAAGGCAACAGGTCGCAACTCTCACGTCCGACGCGCCGTGCACACGACGCCGGATGGTCGCACCGCGAGACGGGAAGAAGAGATGGCTACTGTCTCGAGGTAGGCTGCGGCCGTCGCGCGGTTCACCGGCGTGCCTTCGCGTCGCTCACCCGCGGAGCCTACGGAGTCTCTGCCTCAACACCAGGCGGCTGCTGTCGCGGAAGGGGGATGATGTGGGACGCTATGCGAACTAAGACTCTATGCAACGACGGGCCTAAATGACAACTACGACCAGCAATGACAATAGCGCGAATGGCTTTCACTCGACACCTAAGGTTTCCAAGGAAGAAATTTACGCCAATCAACAAGAAAATATAGCTCGCATGCATCCCAAGAGAGGGAAGCGCGCCGATCTGCACGGTTGAGAAACCGGCGAGTCTAGGGTGGTCAACTCCATACTCGTGACTCGGTCGGGTCACGAGACGGTCACACTCTCTCACCGAGGCAGTGATATATCAAATGTAAGATCTAGGTGCCTATGATCTCACAAGCAGCGGCGTCAAGAAACTATGCTAAATAAGCAAGCTAACCAAGCAAGGAAATGGACGCATACCTCCACGCTCGGGGGGTGGGGAAGAAGCCCGGCCAAGTCACACGACCACCTGGTACAAGAGCTAAACAGTGATACAACCCAAAACAAAGCCCACTCCTCACAGGGAGGTAAAAGGCTACACAGCGAGATCCGGGGGTCGTGCAACGTGGGGTGACGGGTGCCGGGTCGGTGAAGCTCGTCGTACGCGAGCCGCCGTGAGTCGGTACGAACTGGGTCCAGCAGCAAGAGTGGCACGTCACGGAGGCCGAGGAAGGCGCCAATGTCCCTGGTAGCACACTGTGCGGAATGGCAAGCCTCCAGAAAGACGAGGGAAGTCGACGACGCCGGCTGGAATCTCCGGAGTGGTCGCGAGCGGTGGGCAGGCTACTGGCCGGCCTGCGGGCGTGTAGGGGAGCAGCTGGATGAAGACCCTGGCACGTGACCTTATGCTCGTCTGTTGGTCACGAAACTCGGCGTAGACGGTGGTGAGGGTGTCCCAGGGACACCGGTGAAGTGGCGACTGCAACGGAGTATCGAAGGCGATGTTGCAAAATTTGCAACATGCCCTACGCGTTCTGGTCTGTCCTCTGGCAGCAGGACCACGGGTCTAAGAGTGGGCTGGAACCGGGTGCTTCGGATGGCAAATGGGGCGGAGTTTTCTCTGGTAGATAGGTGAGGATCATGGAATTATTGGGTAGCAATGGCAGGGTGGTGTGCAGTGGAGGTTTTAGGCGTAGGAGGCGCAAACATGTGGGACTCAGTTCTGCAGTTCAGTGCAGTCAGAACTGAGGGCTGGAAGGGGTGGGCATGGGAAGCAGGGAAAAAGGGGCTTTTGAAATTTAATGAAAATTATTTGGGAAGGTTTGGGATGTGTATGATCCACTCTAGAAATCTCGGATCCCCCAGAGGTGAATTTTGGGTCGTCCCTTTGGAGTGGATTGGGCTCTATCGCAGCAGGACTGCACAGAGGCAGTCTGCGCAATGAAAAGGGCTCCAAATAGAACCTTTCGCCCTGAACTAATTTTGAGATGAGGTTTTCAGGCACGGTTAGGGGACTTGTAGTAGAATAAAAACTACGAAGAGGTCAAGGTGGGAAAGGGTCGGGAAGAGGGCGTACCAGTTGGATCTTTAGGGCTCTGGTTTTATGCAGGTCTGCACAGGGGCAGCCAGCGCAGGTAAAAGGCTTACAAAGACGATTTTCTCAAATGGACGAATTTTGACATGCGATTTTCGGGAGTGTCTTGGGGACAGGGAGAGGAAGGAAAGTCAAGAAGAGGTAAATGGGATATGAGGACGGGAAGGAGGGGTTCCAACCTGATCTTTGTGACCCAATTCTGCAGGCAGACAACCATGGATGGGGCGCTGGACAGCAATGGCCTTCTCTTCCACACCGGTAGAAAAATCTTGACCGATGAACTCCGGGCTTGAGATGAAGATGGGGAGGTTGCCTCCCAGCAACTTGAGCTTCAGAGAAAGAGGGAGAGAGGGCTAGGGCGTCGCACCCTATAGGGAGAGGAAGAGGGAGGGAGAGGTAGTCACACCCTTCATGGAGAGGGAGAGGGGAGGGAGAAGAAGGAAGACTCTTGGCAAAAACTCAGATTTTTCATTCATTCATCAATCCTCCCAAGAGGGGAATACAAGGTAATATATAGAGTATGGGCTCCATGTTCCCTCCTTGGAGTTTGAATTTGAACCCATTTGAATTTGAAATCCATGGGCTCTCTTTTCCTCCTTGGAGTTTGAACCCATCATGAGCTCCACTTTCTTTCCTTGGAGTTTGAACCCATTTGAATTTCAAATCCATGGGCTCCCTTTTCCCTCCTTGGATAAAATCCGAATTACATACCAAAGACACACCTAAGACATACACAATACATAATACGACCAAATACGTACATAATGCCAGATACGTATAAAATACAAATACGTATAAAAATACGTACACAATATGAATACGTACAAAAATACGTACTAAAGTGTCAAAGCTCCAATGGAGACTCCAGACTGTCCCCCAGCCACAAAGAGGTCGGAGTCGACCGGGTCGTGCTACGTATCTGGTACTGACGGCTCGCTGAGTCGAGCCGTACTCTGGCTCGGGTGTCCTCACCAATTCTCCCCGGGCGGGAGAAACTCGACCCTGTCGAGTAAGGGTCTCCATCACTCTGGTATCGCTCGAGCAAGTCTAGATCTATCCTCTCAAGCTTTGCCCGGGTGATCCATGCATCATCGGACGCGGGTCGTCCTCTCCAACACACCAAGTAGCGGTGATACACGTCACTCCTAGTGGTAGTCACCTGCTCATCCAGTATAGACTCTATCCGCTCACGCTGCTAAGGTGACAGGGCTGGAAGTGGACTCTCAGGGGAGGGCTCGCTCACAAGGGGTGGAGAAGGCCCAAATAACTCACTAGGGATCACTGCCGGGTCCCTATATGCAACTAAGTCCGAGACATTGAATGTGGAACTGATACCATAGTCGTCTGGCAAGTCTACAACATATGCATTGGATCCAACTCGCTTCAAAACTCTAAAGGGGCCAACACCACGAGCATGTAGTTTTGTTACGGGTCCAGAAGGAAACCGTTCCGGTCTGACCCGGATCATGACATAATCTCCCACCTGGAACTCGCGAGGGTGTCTATGAGCGATAGCCAATTCTTTATATTGCGTGTTGCTGGACTCAAGGTGGTGATGATGATGCAGACTCCGAACTAACTGTGTAGACTCATACCTGTGCGAATGTAGGGGTGGGCCTGGACATCCAAACGTGGACCTAGCATGTCTATGACACCTACTTGACTGTACAACACGGGGAGGACCTGGACAACCAAAGTTGTACCTATCATGCACATGTGTCCTACTAAATGTGGTATACTCAGGGGATCCAGTATGTCCAAACTCACTCACTATGTAACCCCTATATGACTGTGGACATGATGTTGCATGAGAGAGAGACCGAGGCTTCCTTCTTGCCCAGCTCTGGACTGTGGATGCATGCATGGAAGGGGTGTGATAACGGACCTCCTCGACAAGGTGGGGGAAAGAATACAAGTCGAGAGGCTCACCAGGGAGGGGATCGAAAGGGTCAAAGAAATGGTGACCCTCCCTAATAGGTCCCTTCACTATACTTGCCCAAGTTTGACATCCACCTAGGTGCAGATGGTCACCTTCAGGCACTATGAGAGACCGGGCAAGGGACTCATGAGGAAGGCAAGGTTCCTCCCTCGGGACCATAATACCATAAGATGAAACAAAGTCACGCTCATCGGGTATGGGAAAGAACAAAAGGACCTCGAAGGTGATATGACCCATGGTGTACACCGAGGTAATAGACCCCAAAGCAGGGAGCATGAAGCTATGACTATAGGGTTGGTCAGACCCTAAGGCCAACATATATGCCAACTCCCATTGACAATCTAAACCCCTAAGGAAGTCCTTCACATTTTCGAGAAAGTAGAAGGACTGGAAAGTGGTGTGAAAGGAGTTAAGAGGTACTACTGGGAGTGTTGGTTCCATGGGTGGGTAGCAAGGGATCAGAGCATCTAGGATTAGGCCCTCCCTTAACCAGCTAGATAAAGGCTCTCTAATGACAAGTTCACCCTCGGGAGGCAAGAATGGCTCTAGATGAGGGTCAAAGGGCGAAGCATCTCCCTCAGGTGGGGAAAAGGAGTCCTCTATGAAGTAGATGGGACCTTGGCTCTTTATCGAAGGTGCTAGGTTGAGAGTGTCAACCGTGACCTCTGTAGGTTCTGGCATAACTTCGTCCTGGCTCAGGGGTGGGTTAGGGGAAATCGGCAACCCAATAGTAGTGCGCATCCTGTCTAGTCTCTCCCTAAAAGTTTGCAAGAGATTGGTGAGGGTGGGATCCCTAGGGAAAGAGACATCCGTGGAGACTTGTCGGTAATCATGAGACTTAGTCTCGGACCGAGACTCATACGCAGGTGGGACCCTGCACCTCCAACTATAATGTGCTTGGTTGGGGGTAATAGGGTGAGGTAGGTAGGTCCTCCTAAGCTCATGTTTCATGTCATACCACGACTCGATGGGCCTTTGCCGCCTAATTTCTCTCAAGCATTCAATGTGTCTCCACTTATCCTTGGCTTCGTGCAAAAGCCTCTCCTTGGCAAAAGAGACTTGCATGGCATCGGGTATGAGATAACACCCAAAATATCTATCCATGCCAACTTCCCAAGTTAGGTAGTCACTCGGGTCATTGGAGCCATCAAAGGTAGGGGCATCGGGCCTAAGGAACAAGATGGGGTGGTTCCCAATCCCATGGGCGTATCTCTCCCTACTATGTGGGTAGTCATATGGCCCGGGTGACATGAAAGCCATGGGAGTGGGACCTATGGGGTAGACATGCAAGACAACTACGAGATGGGATTTGGCATGACTCTAAACAACAATGCAAATGGTAGAATGTGGACTCAGATGCACCTAAAACAAACTTATGGACTCAATTGCACCCTAGACGAACCTATGGACTCAAATTACCTAGGACCCTAATTTGATAGAACAAATTAGTTCCCAAAACTCTGATACCAAAATTGATGCGGGACGCTATGCGAACTAAGACTCTATGCAACGACGGGCCTAAATGACAACTGCGACCAGCAATGACAATAGCGCGAATGGCGTTTGCTCGACACCTAAGGTTTCCAAGGAAGAAATTTACGCCAATCAACAAGAAAATATAGCTCGCAGGCGTCCCAAGAGAGGGAAGGGCGCCGATCTGCACGGTTGAGAAACCGGCGAGTCTAGGGTGGTCAACTCCATACTCGTGACTCGGTCGGGTCACGAGACGGTCACACTCTCTCACCGAGGCAGTGATATATCAAATGTAAGATCTAGGTGCCTATGATCTCACAAGCAGCGGCGTCAAGAAACTATACTAAATAAGCAAGCTAACCAAGCAAGGAAATGGACGCATACCTCCACGCTCGGGACGTGGGGAAGAAGTCCGGCCAAGTCACACGACCACCTGGTACAAGAGCTAAACAGTGATACAACCCAAAACAAAGCCCACTCCTCACAGGGAGGTAAAAGGCTACACAGCGAGATCCGGGGGTCGTGCAACGTGGGGTGACGGGTGCCGGGTCGGTGAAGCTCGTCGTACGCGAGCCGCCGTGAGTCGGTACGAACTGGGTCCAGCAGCAAGAGTGGCACGTCACGGAGGCTGAGGAAGGCGCCAATGTCCCTGGTAGCACACTATGTGGGATGGCAAGCCTCCAGAAAGACGAGGGAAGTCGACGACGCCGGCTGGAATCTCCGGAGTGGTCGCGAGCGGTGGGCAGGCTGCTGGCCGGCCTGCGCGCGTGTAGGGGAGCAGCTGGATGAAGACCCTGGCACGTGACCTTATGCTCGCCTGTTGGTCACGAAACTCGGCGTAGACGGTGGTGAGGGTGTCCCAAGGACACCGGTGAAGTGGCGACTGCAACGGAGTATCGAAGGCGATGTTGCAAAATTTGCAACATGCCCTACACGTTCTGGTCTGTCCTCTGGCAGCAGGACCACGGGTCTAAGAGTGGGCTGGAACCGGGTCCTCCGGATGGCAAATGGGGCGGAGTTTTCTCTGGTAGATAGGTGAGGGTCATGGAATGATTGGGTAGCAATGGCAGGGTGGTGTGCAGTGGAGGTTTTAGGCGTAGGAGGCGCAAACATGTGGGACTCAGTTCTGCAGTTCAGTGCAGTCAGAACTGAGGGCTGGAAGGGTGGGCATGGGAAGCAGAGAAAAAGGGGCTTTTGAAATTTAATGAAAATTATTTGGGAAGGTTTGGGATGTGTATGATCCACTCTAGAAATCTCGGATCCCCCAGAGGTGAATTTTGGGTCGTCCCTTTGGAGTGGATTGGGCTCTATCGCAGCAGGACTGCACAGAGGCAGTCTGCGCAATGAAAAGGGCTCCAAATAGAACCTTTCACCCTGAACTAATTTTGAGATGAGGTTTTCAGGCACGGTTAGGGGACTTGTAGTAGAATAAAAACTACGAAGAGGTCAAGGTGGGAAAGGGTCGGGAAGAGGGCGTACCAGTTGGATCTTTAGGGCTCTGGTTTTATGCAGGTCTGCACAGGGGCAGCCAGCGCAGGTAAAAGGCTTACAAAGACGATTTTCTCAAATGGACGAATTTTGACATGTGATTTTCGGGAGTGTCTTGGGGACAGGGAGAGGAAGGAAAGTCAAGAAGAGGTAAATGGGATATGAGGACGGGAAGGAGGGGTTCCAACCTGATCTTTGTGACCCAATTCTGCAGGCAGACAACCATGGATGGGGCGCTGGACAGCAATGGCCTTCTCTTCCACACCGGTAGCAAAACCTTGACCGATGAACTCCGGGCTTGAGATGAAGATGGGGAGGTTGCCTCCCAGCAGCTTGAGCTTCAGAGAAAGAGGGAGAGAGGGCTAGGGCGTCGCACCCTATAGGGAGAGGAAGAGGGAGGGAGAGGGAGTCACACCCTTCATGGAGAGGGAGAGGGGAGGGAGAAGAAGGAAGACTCTTGGCAAAAACTCAGATTTTTCATTCATTCATCAATCCTCCCAAGAGGGGAATACAAGGTAATATATAGAGTATGGGCTCCATGTTCCCTCCTTGGAGTTTGAATTTGAACCCATTTGAATTTGAAATCCATGGGCTCTCTTTTCCTCCTTGGAGTTTGAACCCATCATGAGCTCCACTTTCTTTCCTTGGAGTTTGAACCCATTTGAATTTCAAATCCATGGGCTCCCTTTTCCCTCCTTGGATAAAATCCGAATTACATACCAAAGACACACCTAAGACGTACACAATACATAATACGACCAAATACGTACATAATGCCAGATACGTATAAAATATAAATACGTATAAAAATACGTACACAATATGAATACGTACAAAATACGTACTAAAGTGTCAAAGCTCCAATGGAGACTCAAGACTGTCCCCCAGCCACAAAGAGGTCGGAGTCGACCGGGTCGTGCTGCGTATCTGGTACTGACGGCTCGCTGAGTCGAGCCGTACTCTGGCTCGGGTGTCCTCACCAGGGGATCTCGCAGCGCGTCGGCACCGGCGCTCCGGCTTATCTCGCCACCGAGGTTGAAGGGAAGAGGTCGCGACGGTGGGGGGGGGGCGAAGGCAAGAGGTCGCGGCGGTGGTGGTGGGGGCGAAGGGAAGGGCCGCGGTGGAGGGTCCCTACATCGCGGGCTCTGATACCATGTGAAATTTTAGGGCAAAAAGGGATTTTCTATTCTTCATTCAAAGAGAGATTACAAGTATATGTGACTGGGAACCCACAATTAGGGGCCAGACACACAGTAAAAACAAAATAACAAAAATACCCCAAACAACGATATTTTAACATGCGCATTAACAAGTTGCTTTCTTCACCTTGTCTAGCCAAGCCCTTTTGGTGACATTCTACATATCAGTTGTCTATTCAAAATAATGGTATTACTTGCCCTTTGCATTGTTATATAACCAATCGAAGTGTAATCATAGGAATTTTATGTTTCTCAAGAGAATTACTTCCAAATGCAAGTTTAAACTTCTCATCCAAATTTCTGCATGGCAGGTTGTTGGAGTCAGAATTTTGTTATTAAATTTGTTTGAATTTGTTTGAGGACTTGAACCTTTGAATTTAGGAGTCGCAACCATGGATCACAGAAATTTTCATTCTTTATGTTTGGTTATTAAATTTGTTGACTCGCCCAATAGAGAACAGCATCTGAGTTCATTCGAGTTTAAGACTTTTTTCCGCCAGCCCACAAATCAGCATTAATTACACCTTGACAGGCAAGGAAACCTTTGATGTCTGACAATTATTAATGGTCCACAAATTTAGTGTTTTGCTCAAAATGCTCACTCGATTTATACAATTATGTATGGCGCGCCATTCAGGCTATATGGTTTAGATGTACCAAGGGGCTAGATGTTATTATCATATAACATGCATCCTAAGGTATTGCATATGTGCATGGCAAGCATCTTGAGGCATACTGTTCACATGCATGTCACTCTTCCAAAGGTATGTTATTTGAGCATACCAAGAGGCCAAACATCATTATCACCTGGCACACATCCAAGATACTATTTACGTAGATGGCATAAATCCAAAGGTGCACTGTTCATGTGCATATTCTTTGCATCGACCCTCGATTAAGGTCTGGGTATTATTGTACATTATTGTTTTCCCTAGAGGGTGCAAATGAGCATGTCATGCATATCGAGGCAGTATTCACCCCAAACAGCAAGTTTAGATATCCCTTGTTAGGGCTAGCAATTGTGTTGCATACAGAACGAGTTGATTGATTCAGATCGGAAGATTTGTTCATGGCATGCACATCGAGGTACTGTTCACATCATCTAGTGAACCTAACTACTCCCTATTTAGGGTTTTCATTTGATGGTGCAAAAGGGCATATTTGCATATGGTAAGTTAAATAAGCTTGATTAGGGCATGCATGCATGTTGAAGCGTTATTAAAGCATAGTTTATGCCCCAGGATATTGGCCACTATACATGAGATGCGATTGTGAGTGGCACGTATATTGAAACGCATCGCAATTTATGACAAGCTTCATGACCGCTCACCATTATCCTAAAGATTAGTGGGCCGGGTATTCATAAGACTCGATGTGCCACTATCAGTAGAGCATAGATCGATGATCATGCATACCCACAGTGCAATGCCATAATGGTAGGCTAAAAGTCTTCTCTCCATAGCACACTGCCATGAAGACGGGCCGAAGAGGTTGTCCCTCATAGGTCATCATCGTCACATTGTTGTGATGGTGTGCCAAAAAGGGATAAAGTTATTATGCATATATGATAAACTTCATGTTGGGATGCATCGCAAAACCTTGGCAACGGATCAAGTAGATGTATCGCAGAAATCTGCACAATCCATAAATCCCCACTTACTCACCTAGGGAGGAGGAGAGAGAGGGAGAACACTCTTGTATTTCTGAAGTACAAGCCTTTGCATGGTTGTTGTACATGTTTCTTCTATATAAAGGGTATGGGGTAGTATTTAAAGAGTTTTATGACCAATGAGGTGTCACCATGTGTGTGTGTGTAGGTGTGGAGGGGGGTTATATTTTCTTCAAAGAGGACGGGTGTTATATTGTCTCCAAAGGGGTCTACTGCCCACCATGGGTAGTGGCCTCTGTAGTCAGAGGTGAGAGATGCTCGAGGCAACCAAGGGGTCACCTCAACCTCAAATGCCTAGGCGATGGCCTACGCATTTTGAGGCAACATTTTATTAAAGTTATAAAATTGGTTAGATACGTATATATTTCATTAAATATGTCAACAACACATATAAAACCTATAAAAGACTTAATTTATACATGCACGTGTATTAATTAAGCTCAACTTCATAATAAAACACCTAAAAAACTGGGCTTGGTTATAGGAATGGGTTGGGTGGCCCAAGTGGGTTTGGCCCAAAAATACCCATGGCCCAAGCTAATTGCCTAATGGAGATTGGCTGAAGCAAGGCGAATTGTTGGCACCTTGACTTGACTCATCACCTAGGTGAGTGCATCAAGTGCCTTTGATAACATAGGCAGCAGCAATAACCCCTCTTGGGGTCTGCCACCCATAGTGGGCGGCAGCCCCAAAGTGGGCTCTCCCTTGGGCAGCAGAAAATTTTATTTTCTTTTCACCCCTTACCTGGCATTTTTCATTTTTCAGACATTTTCTTCTGTTTTCTTTGATATTTTCAGTGAAATGACTTTTATCACTTCTTTTTCTTCATGAGTCTAAGGGGCATACTTGTCATTTTTCTGTTATGAAATTTTCTCACCACATATGTATATCAAACTATCATTTAAAGTTCTAAAAGTGCAGTAAAAGTAAAACTCTAAACAACATGCAACCTGAATTTTCATGATTGAGCCTGATCTTAATAAAGGTTGGTCAAGCTTGGACATCCTAAGATTAAGAATTAATTGTCTTTGTCATTTTTAGTAATAGATGAATTGAACACTCCTTCCTTGTTATGTGGTGGACGGCTCGAGAGCAAGAAACCCAAGAGGGACTTAAACTAGCTCATTTTGTTTAGGCATTAGGTGGGATCCTTGCCCCATTTTAATGTACCCCTCTGCTATAAAAGATAAAATTTAAAAGCTTGCTCTGGACCATTGTTTAAAAGGTGACACCACAAGGCGAGGCACTATAAAAACACCTTGGGGGCGCATGCACCTCAGGCTATCTACTTGAGGCTTACATCTTTTGTCATGAGGCACTAGCCTCAACACATGAACTTCAAGACATCTATTTGGGCCTATGCGTCAATTTAAGAAGGGCAGGTGGTGAGATGTTGTAAGGTGGACCCCAAGGACCAAGGGTTACACTCCTTTTATAATTTTATTGTCCTTAAAGCATGATTAGATGATGATAATTCTATTAGAAAAACAGCAAAAAAAGGGAACAAATTGAGCCTGTGTGTTAAGAAATAAAAGAGCAACCAAGGAATAAAAGACTTCCAAAACGTAAATATCTAATAATCAAATACAAATAAATCCATTTCAAGTTGAAGGCATTCCATTTTGCCACAAGATATCACAGTATGATTGAACAATTAATTTTAGAGTGGACAACTACAAGATATTCCTGCTTTCTCCTACACATTACCTGTCATATGAACAGAAAATGGATGCAAATTAATTCCAATGAATCACTATGCAAAGTGGGCATGAAGGTAAAGAGACCAAGCAGTACTAACAAAGTTGCTGGCAGCAATAAGGAAAACTAAAATCCAAGAAGCTTCTCTGAATCTCTATAGAAGGGGCCGACTGACTTTAAATTTAAATAGGTCCTTCCTCAACTTTTACAGCCTCCAATGCTTTTGGGTTTCATTCTCATTTCACCAAGCAAGTCTCATTTTTCTCATGTTTCAAATACTGAACCATCACAATTCTCATATGCAAAGAGGACATCAACTTTATATCAACTGCTCTTTTCTAAGTCATAAATATATAAACTTCGCCCTGAAGGAACATCAAATGAGAAAAACATCATCCCAATATGACTGATTGATTTTCTAATATAAAATTAGCATGGAAGTGTTTTTGTTAATTTGCTCCTTGAGACTGAGCAGCCTCCCTTACTTTCCATTCCTCTTTGTTGTTTTGGTTAAATATCAAGTTGCTTGTAGTTGCTAGTTCACATCCATCCAGGTCCTTGTTTTGGATTATTTTACCATGGGAAAAGTTTTGGCATAACTCTAAACAGGAAGATGCATTTGCATTTGAAGATCTCATTTTCAAAGGGATAAAACATATAGAGAAAGCTTGTTGGTATTCCAAGCAGCAAATCCACCTTTTATAGTTTTCTTGCACAACAATATATGCTTTGAGATAATACAGGAGACTCACTAATTTTGACCATTTGCTACCATATAACTCCCATCATGATTGAGATCCTCATACATTGTCCTGTGGACAAGGCAAATATACACAAAGTTGAAGTGCCATATAAGCATCTCATTTACAACACAGCAGTAACATTTTAGTGAGGTATATGTGTAATTCTCAAGAAATCCACATCCATCACTGGCATCAGAAAGAAAAATATCCCTTGTCAACATGCCATTCCAATAAGTCTGAAATTCGAAAACAGAAGTTGCATATAATATATTTGAATGGTATCAACCTAAACCAAACTCACCTTCCGGTGTGTTGGATTTGGGTGTTAAGAACTGCCGAATACTCTGACCTTCTTTCACTTGGATAGCACCTTCTTTCAGAAGGGCTTCCATTACTGCCTCTCCCACTGATTCATATGTTTCAACATCAAGATACCTCAGAAGGTTAATAGCGTCACCATCACAACACTTCGTAAGCCACTCATTCTTCAGCATCTTGAGACACTCATTTGTCACAGACGAGGATCTGTCCATCAAACCCCTTTGAAGAAGGATGCTCCTGAGCTTGATACTGAATATCATTGGAAAGAGAGAAAAATCATCCACAATGCCATTGTATATGATGGTTACATTGCGAGGAAATTGAATTCCTAGGCAAGTTTGAAAATTTTAAAGAATATGTTATTACCTGAGGCTTTGAAGTGGGAATTTACGGGACAAGGCACTATATGCAGCTTTGCGCACCAATTCATGGACATCAAGTGTGCGTTCAATAATGTATGCTGAGGTAGCACCTGTTGGGGGCATGGATAGAACTATGGTTTTTCGAACATCCTGCACACAAGTGCTTCAGAAATGAGTGAACCATCTACTGAAAGCAATTATGGCAACAAGGAGGAGAAGAAGGAATTCCAAAACACACCGCATTTGGTTCTTGTTGTAGGCTTTGGAGGAATAGATCAGAAATGTCAGTGTTCTCTGCATCATTGGCAAAGCGTGACAGGGCACGAACTGCAAAAACACGAACACCAGGGACCTTGTCCTCCACACGTTCCTTCATGCAATATATTACTTCATCCCATACCTCATGACTCACATCAGCATCATCTGGCAACAGCATTATAATCTATGACGATAAACAATAATGCCAATCAGTCTCAAGCAACATAACTTTCCTGAGGAAAGAAAAAAAATAAAGCACTTAAAATGTAAAATTGCAGGTGGGAATTGGCTGGAAAACTAATTCCAGAGTAAGTGAACTATATTTGTTAAGTGGGAAAGTGTTCTCTAAGAAGTGATGATTCCCATGCTTACCCACCAATTTTTATGAAGGAGGCGATGAATTGAATTCTCACTCCCCATGCATGGGAGTTCAATTCGCATATCCCTTCTTCCTCTAACTTTAATAATTTCCCATTCTATAAGGGTGAATTTGACAACCGGATAGGGTGGCGTATTCGCCGGTGCCCTCCTGGTTTCCCGCTTGTTCGCCGGTTACACCTCCATCCGACTTTGACAAAACCTAGAATAAGTCACCCAACCCGCCTAAAATCTGGGGAAACTGGGGTTTTCTCATTCGACCCCATGGGGTCGAATGTGCCACCCCATGAATACCCCACCCAATTATCAAACAGGGCCTAACAGTATAACCCATGAGCATAATTCACTCCCGTTGATAACCCCTGAATATAAGAATGCAATAATCAAAATTACAAGGATGTATCTTGTCAGTGGAAGCGGAAGTAGAGAGAGCGACAAACTCAAAGTGGAGTCGAAGGTAGTCTACCAGAGTCTACTTCATGGGTCCAACGTCCAGATCCACAGGTCGGTGATGATGAACCTCCGGAGTCGATGCTGAGCTTGTCGCGGGAAGAGAGACAGAGAGAGGGGGCTGATGCCACTATCACTGGCGCTGCACTCCCCACTTGATCTCTCTCTCACATGCACATGGGGAAGCCCTCAAACTCTCTCCAAAGAAACTCTCAAACTCTCCCTCAAACTTTTTCCCAAAACCACACTTAAGGAAAAACCACCCAAAATTCACCACCATGGACCCTTTATATAGAGGATTAGAAGTGAAGTAGAAGGAGGTGAGAGGTAGTAAGATCATGGCCTATCTGGAGAAGGAAGAGGATAACAATCAGGAGGAGAGAGAGAATGCTAGGAGAAGAGAGGAAGAAAGGAGGGGGGAGAAGCCTCACTAGGCTCTCCTCCCTACGCGCCCAACACTAGCGCACCCCAACGTTCTCCAGCTCGAGTACTTGGGTGGCAGTGTAGTCAAGGCGGCGCCTAGGCGCGGTTGAAACGTTCGGGCGGACTGGCGCTTTTCCAAACACCCAAAAGGTGAACCGGGCGGTCGCCTTAGGCGGGCTGGGCGCCAAGGCGGCCGCCCGGTCGCCTTAAACTCGCGGGTCCCACCGGTCTGACCCGCCCCCACCCGTTACTTTAGGTTAAAAGCCCCCCTCCGGTCAACCACGTTTGACCGCTCCCCCCCGTCCCGACCCGACCTCCCACTCCCCCTCGATCTTCTTCTCCCAGGCGGCAGTCTCCCTGCCCTAGTCGCTCGGCCGCCGGCGTGCGCGTGCTGCCGTCGTCATCGTCAACCACGACGACGTCTTCCGCGGGCCCCGACGACGTCCCCTCCTCCCCGGCTGCGACTTCCCCCGCGGGCCCCGGCTGCGACGTCCTCCTCCTCCCCGGCTGCGACCTTCCCCGCGGGCCCCGGCGACAACTCCTCCGCGCCTGCAACAACTCCTCCGGTGCTGTCACCGGAGCGCGGAGCCACCGCCGGCGCCCCTATCCTCTCCACCGCCGGTTAGTTCCCCCTGCCCCTCTCTCTCTCTCGGCTCTCCCCCCCGACGCCCCTCTCTCTGTCTCCCTCCGCTCTCTCTCTCTCTCACGGTCTCACCGGAGTAACCCCCCGGCCCCTTTGTCTCCCTCCTCTCTCTCTCTCACCGGAGCAACCCCCCCGGCCCCTCTCTGTCTCCCTCCTCTCTCTCTCTCTCTCACCGGAGCAACGAGAGGCCCCTCTCTCTGTCTCCCTTCCTTCTCTCTCTCCCTCCCTCCCCTCCGACCCCTCTCTGTCTCCCTTCTCTCTCAACTCTCTCTCAGTCTCTCCCTCTCTGCCTCCCACTCTCCCTCCTCCTCTTCCTCCTCTCTCTCTCTCTCAGTCACTCTCCGCTCTCCCCTCTGACCCCTCTCTCTGTCTCCCTTCTCTCTCTCAATCTCTCCCTCTGTCTCCCACTCTCCCTCCTCCTCTTCCTCCTCTCTCTCTCTCAGTCACTCTCCGCTCTCCCCTCCGCCCCCTCTCTCTGTCTCCTCTCCTCTCTCTCCCTCTCTGTCTCCCGACTTTCCCTCCTGGTCTCCCTCCTCTCCCCGACCCCCATGGTAGATTATAGTTCTTTAGATAAATTTTTTAGATTAATTTTTTAAATTGAAATTAAAATAATTTTTATTATTAATTATTATTTTGCATGTAGATCATGGCAGATAATAGTTCCACGGCTGAGACCGAGATAAAATTAAAAGCAAAGTCAA
Source organism: Amorphophallus konjac (assembly GCA_022559845.1). Lineage (NCBI taxonomy): Eukaryota > Viridiplantae > Streptophyta > Magnoliopsida > Alismatales > Araceae > Amorphophallus > Amorphophallus konjac. The sequence continues at coordinate 427,750,681 of CM040120.1, read as the reverse complement.
AAGACCCAGGATGGAAGTATGCATATTGGCCTGACATAAATGATAAGAACAAGGTCAAGTGCGATCTTTGTGGCTTGATTAGTAATGGGGGCATCAAAAGACAAAAGGAACATTTGATTGATGGTTTTGGGGATGTGAAAAAACGTCCAAATACTAATAGACAAATTGCCGAAGAGATGCTCAATTGGATGAACAAAAATAAAAAAAGAAAGCCAAATGAGAGTATTCCGATTGAAGGAGATTCTGATGATGAACATGAAGTGGAGAGACATGTGGAAAAGTCCCGGAAAGGTTCTACAACATTGGACTCTTCTGCAAAGAGTTCGGGGACGAGCAAACCACCTACAACTAAATCCAAAGGACCAATTGATGCCTTTGCAAGAATGAGTATAGAAGACTTTGTTGATGCTAGGAGAAGTGGGAAGAAAATTCAATCCACGTTAGAAAATAGATGGAACAAAGAAAACAAAAGGATGGTTGATGAGTATGTTGCCACTTTGTTTTATGAAGGTGGCATACCATTCAATGTAGCCCGTCTAAAATGCTTTGAACATGCAGTGGAGGCTATAGGACGGTTTGGATCAGGGTATAAGCCCCCAAGCTATCACATGTTGAGAGTGTCCCTTTTGAAGGACATGGTGGAGAAGACAAACTTGACGTACGAGGAATATCAAAAGCATTGGAAGACATATGGTTGTACAATAATGTGTGATGGTTGGACCGATAAAAGACAAAGAAAGTTAATCAACTTTCTAGTCAATTGTTCGCAAGGGACTTTTTTTGTTGAGTCAGTTAATGCTTCTGATAAGAAGGAAGACGCAGGGTTGTTATATGAGTTGCTTGATAAAATGATTGAAAGAATTGGAGAGAAAAATGTGGTGCAAATTGTAACTGATAATGCATCATATAATGTAGCAGCTGGTCGTTTGTTGATGGATAAAAGAAAAATATTATTCTGGACACCTTGTGCTGCATATTGTTTGGATCTCATGTTAGAAGATATTGGTAAGTTAAAGGGTTACAAATGTGTAATTACAAAAGCTAAGAAGTTGACAGCTTATATTTACACTCACACTCGCCTTCTTGAACACATGAGAAAGGAAACCAAGGGTAGAGAATTGGTCAGATGTGGTGTGACTAGATTTGCCACATCATTTCTTACATTGGAGAGGTTGAATGATGATGCAATAAAAAGGGCTCTTCGAAGACTATTTAGTTCTGAAGCTTGGTATAAGAGTATTTGGTCATCAACAAATGCAGGGAAGAATGCCCAAGTATTGTCTTTCAGGTGAGATTTTGACATGATGTTGAAGATGTTTTGAGAGCCTCTCAACCAATTTTGCAAGTGTTAAGATTGGTTGATGGAGATGAAAAACCTGCAATGCCTTATATATACGCTGCCATGGAGTATGCAAAAGAGCAAATTGTGCAAAATTTTGGCTCCAAGGTAAATTTACAATGCTTTAACTTGCTTGTTTTAAAATTTTACCTTGCTTTAAACTCCATCATCCATATATATGCAGGAAGTAAAATTTTAGCCAATTCTGAAGATAGTTGATAAAAGATGGCAAGATCAAATGCACCGTCCTTTACATTTGGCGGGATTTTTCTTGAATCCCAGCTTATATTTCAAGGTTAGAGAGAAAGATGTTAGTTCATGTGAGAAGTTTGAGAGTGATTTTTTTACATGTCTTGAAAGAATGGTGCCAGATTTGGACCTTCAAGATAAGATAGGTGATCAAGTTACAATGTATTTGAATGAAAGAGGGATGTTCGGAAGAGAACTAGCCATAAGAACTCGCGACAGGAGAATGCCAAGTAAGTATATCTTTTTTATAATTTTTAAATTTTACTTGGTATTTTTCAAATAACAATATTTTGACATGTTATTTTTTTATAGTTGAGTGGTGGGTAACATATGGTGGGGAAACTTCCGAATTGAAGAATATTGCGATAAGAATTTTGGGACTTTGTTGTAGTGCTTCTGGGTGTGAACGGAATTAGAGTACATTTGAATTTGTAAGTTTTACAAACTCATCTAATTTCTAATTTTTCTTTTACATTGATTAATATTATCCTTATTTAACATTATCTACTTGTATTCTTTGCATGTAGATTCACACCAAGAAGAGGAACCGCTTGGAACATAAAAGATTGAATGATCTTGTATATGTTAAATATAATCGTCGTCTTCAAGAGAGATTCAAAGAGAGGAAAAATCATCCAAAAAAATATGATCCCATTTGTCTACCAGATTTAGATTGGGGGAGTGAGTGGATGACTCAAAAGTCAAAGAATTTAGTTCATGATGATGAAGATCTTACTTGGGCAGATGTTGAGCTTGCTATGGAAGCATCATATGAAAGACCAACAAGAAGTAGAGCACAACCAAGAGATTATGATGATCCGTCGGATGATGGAGAATTGCTAGAAGAAGAATCTGAAGAGGATGATGATGATGCTCCATGGGAGTCTAGTGAAGAAGGTCAAGCTCACGCTGCTCACCAAGAAGATGATGAGAATGACAATCATGATGAGGCCATTCCAGCAGAAGTACCATTTGGTTTTAGGATTTAGTCTTTCATGTAATGTTAAGACGCTTAGACATGAACATTTCTTAGTAGTTAATAGTTAACTAGTTATCTTATATCATACTTGCTAAATGCCACTATTTGATTCTTTTTTAATGATGTGATTTGTTATTTGTTAATAACTTGTTATGTTTGGTAGGATTTGTTTTCCATATTGTCTAATATCTTTCAGGATGGATGGAGTTAATAAAAAGATGAAGCTAAAAAAATGTAACACACAGGTTAGTGTTTTTAACCCTTTGGCCTTTATTTTTTGTAATTTTATTGATGTTATTATGTTCTTTTGTAATTTTATGAATTGTTTTTAGATTTCTCTGTATTTTTTTGATGCAATTTAAATTTCTATAATTGTCATGCAATTTAATTTTCTATAATTGTCATGCAATTTAATTACTGTAATTTATTCATGCTTCTGAATTTTTTTGTATTTTTCTATAATATTTTCATATTTTTTTGTTATTTTATATATTAGGAGTTATATATTTTAGATTTTTTAATCAGTCGTTAAAGTGTCGCCTAGGCGACGCCTAAGCGGACGCCTTGTCGCCTAAGCGCTTAGAGACCCCGTGAGCGCCTTGGTTCGCCTTGTCGCCTTGACAACTATGTTGGGTGGTCAACGCTGGAGGGACTACGCACCAACGGAGCGGCCCTAATAGGCACCCCATTAGGTCGGCCCACTAATAGCTCTTGCTTGCCTATTAGGGCCGACAATGCATGTCCCTCGTCTCAAGGGTTATAAAGTCAACGAACATACAAGAAATGAAGCGTGCGACCTCCGCAAGATTCTTCCAAACATCAGTGAACCGATCCGTTAAGTCATCACTATACTAACATATCACTTAAACTATCTCGACATGTACCTCAAACACTCAATATCCACCTTACTTGGCACTCCATATCTCTCAAAACAGGCGGTGCCGAATCCCAAGTGCCATAGACTCTTGACTCTACCACCACATAGGTCACCGAGCCTCCCAGGAAATGAGTCGCAAAGTATGGTGGGATAGTAAGGCATAGTCCCTATACTGCTCATGTCAATCTAATTTGTCTCGACCGCTTTCCTAGACATATCCCTTTAGATGGTATCAACTTTTGCCCTAAATAAACATGTTAAAGTAGCAACATAGAGTTTCCTTTTCATGACAAAGCACTGCAGATCTCTAGGGTTACAAAGGGGATCACACTAAGGCGACCATTAGCTCACAAAATGAAGAAATAGAGATCCATTCATCATTACTCATAAACGATCATATATAGCACATGCGATATCAAACGCAAGTTGTGGTCTTCTTCCATCAACACATGATGGGTGTGTCACTGAAAAACATAATAGGACCGCACTGATCTCAGTCTAGCTATGACTTACATGACTAAGTTGAGTCTTGAGTCTCGCAAATCAATCACTCCCACTCAGCTCCTTCTTGCGAGTCTCTCATCCGACTTTTGCAAGCTCCATGGGATTGTAGCCATATCCTCATAGTCGATCTTAGCATATCTCATGTTAGCCACGGCTTAAGGCGACATATATTTATCATGATGTTCTAGATATTTCGCTCGCTGCTCCTGCAAGGGTCCAGAAATATCAAATGCCTTATGTTGCACGCAATCCACAAGCGCCAAAGTGAATCACCCATGTGAGAGGATCGATTCAAAACTTGGTGGCATTCTAACGATGTATAAACTATCATTCCATCCAAGGACACACCTATGCAGAATGACTCGTTCATTCAATCCAAAAACATAAACAGTTGGAGAATAAATAAACAATGTTATTAATGATGTCAAAAATTGTAACAATCATAATTTATACAAGCCCATGGACCTACAATGGGTAAAAAAAGTACAAAACTCTCTCTGGCAATCTGCTTGGTTAGTGGATCAGATACCATACGATCGAAACTAATCCCTCAGAGCTCCACTAACCCTCCCACTAGTAGATCCCTTATGTAGTGATATCGATAATCTATGTGCTTCATCCTACCATGATTTGAGGCCGTTGGCGAAGGCCAACGCCAACATGTTGTCCACATATAGCAACACAACTTTATCCTTATGAGGTGTAACCGTCAATCAATGTAAGAAACTTTGTAATCAAACTACCTCTTGACTTGTGGCAGAGCAAGCAACATACTCAACCTCCATAGTGGATAGGGCAATCCAAGACTATTTATTGCTCCACCACGAGATAGCTCCACCACCTAACAAAAACACGTAGCCTAAAGTAGACTTCCACCCATCTCGGTCATCAGCTCAGTCTGCATCACTATAGCCAAGCAATCTTAGGTCGTCTGCCTTGTAACATAAGACATGGTTTGATGCCCCTCGCCGATACCAAAAGATTCTCTTAAATTACTTTTCAATGTGTGGGACTTGGTTACTCTGGTAACGACTATCTAGACCCATTGCAAAGCTAATATTCGACTGAGTAGAAAACATAACATACATTAGACTTCCAATCGCAACTGCATAAGGTACCATCGACATCTCTCTCCTTTCTTCTTCAATTTTGGGACATTGGCTAGCATGTAAGACGCATTCTTCATCACGTTTTGAATTGTACATTCTAAATCGCTCCAATATCTTATTAATGTAGGTCTCCTGAGACAAACTCAAGAGCCTTTTCGAGTGTTTCCACACAATTTTCACTCCAAGCACATAGCTCGCCTCACCCATGTCTTTCATCTGTAAGATGGAAGACAGCCACTCCTGAGTGGCATTGATCAACTCCATATCATTTTCAGTTATCAAGATGTCGTCAACATACGACGACAAAAGGAGAAACTTATCTCCCACTCGCTTGACATACACACAGTGGTCTTCTTCGATCATCTCAAAACCAAACGAAATAATCATCTTATGGAATTTCAAATACCACTGCCTAGACAATTGTTTCAAGCCGTACATAGAACGCTTGAGGTGGCAAACTTTGTGTTCTTCTCCTCTGGTCTCAAAGCCCTTTCATTGAATCATAAATTTTCTCGTCTAATCTCCATTGAAAAATACAGTCTTCACATCTATTTGGAATCATTCCAAATCCAGATGTGAAATGATAGCTAGAATTAGGCGAAAAAATGAGAATCTCACCATCGAAGAAAACATCTCATCAATATGTAGACCTACCCTTTGGATATAATTTTTCGCCGTAAGTCATGCTTTATACTTATCAATTGATCCATTTACCTTGCGTTTAAGCTTGAAAACCCACTTGTTTCCAATTGCTTTGCGCTTAGGCCAAAGGTCCACTAAGTCCCACACCTTATTCTGCACCATGGAATCCATCTCATTTTGCATGGTAGCTTCCCATTCTTTCCCAGATAGCGATGCAAGATCATCCTGGACAGACATTGGCTCATCATTATCTATAGGCACACAAATGAGCACCTCGCCTTCAATTTCAAAATAAGGACCAAGGACATGCCCACACTGGTTACAACGTATGGAGTCTTAATTTTTTAGTGGTTCTAAAGGTGCACCCTCACTGGGTGAACACCCACTATGCTGATTATCTCTAATATTTCAAGTGGACACAATGTCGGGAACACATTTCCTCCATTTGTTGGAAGATGATAGAAGATCATATTGCTCATCAAACTCGTGAAGATCAAGCCTCCTCCCACCATCCCCAATAGTCGGAAATTCCTTCTCTAGGAAAAACAACATCCCATACTTCTTTCATTGTCATTCCTTCATCAGGGTATAGTCTATATATTACATAACCCGTCGAGCTTATAGGATGTATTATAAAAATAAGCTTTTAAGCTTTAGACGCACGTTTCCCGAAGTTGATACATGTGTCGTGGACATACCCCGCAGAACCCCATGGCCGCAGTTTACGTAAATTAGGCTTGTGGCCATGTCACAATTCATATGGGTTGGAAGGAACTAACTGTGAAGCACAAGATTAAGGATGTAAGCAGCAATTAAGAGGGCATCCCCCCAAAAGGATATTAGGAGGTTAGCCTGCGCCATTATTGACCTAACCATATCCAGCAACGTCCTACTCCTCCTCTCAGCAACATCATTTTGTTGCAACGTGTATGGAATAGTGAGTTGCCATCGAATACCCTTCTCACATAGTGCTTGGAACCTATCCGACAAATATTCACATCGGCGGTCTATCCAAAGAGCCTTAATACTCATTTCCTTTTGATTCTCAACCTCAGGTAAGAAGTGCTTAAAATAATAAAGTGGTTCATATCAGTGAACGATTAAATATATGTATCTGTATCGCGAATAATCATCTATAGATATGAGAAAATAAGAGTAATCATGTCGAGCCTTAATACTCATTGGTCTGTAGATGTTGGAATGGACTAGCTATAAAAGGTCCAAGCCTTATCAAAAGACTTCCGACACACTTTACCAATCAAATATGATTTACATGCTGACAAGTCAACTTTAACAAGTGAGTCTAAAAGGCCTTCTCGAGCTAATCTAGACATTCTATCTTACCCTATGTGACCCAAGCGAGCATGCTATGTAATAGAGTCTAGGACTCTAGGTCTTTATTGTTCAACATACATGTTGACACGAAAGAAGAATAATTGACACCATCTTCGACAAAATCCAATTTAAAGAACTCATCACTCATTATACCACATCTATATGTAACATTATCCAAAATAATATTCATACAACTGCCAGCAAACATCAAACAAATGCCAAGTGCTAGCAAACTGAAAATAGAAAGCAAATTACATTGGACCCTAGGCGCATAGAGGACATCATGCAAGATCGGTGTTCATCTGCTCCTGAAGTGGAGTTGATACGAACCGACTCCTAGGACCTTCTCGTTGGTTCCATTACCCATGAAGACTCTATGTGTGCCTGTAGAGATCTATCAATAATCCACAAAACCCGCTTGATCCTTAGTTATGTGCCTTGTTGCCCCAAAATCCGCAATCAACACAGGATCAGGATGTGCAACCAATACATGTGAACATACATAAGCATACGAAGAGCTAGGAATGTTAAGTACCTTTTTTGGCTCAATGCACTCACGAGTGAAATGGCCTATTTCCTACTATTGAAGTACATGATCTTGCTTTTGTCTCCCTTTCCGTCGCGCTTACCACGGTGCTATTTGAAAGCCGTATATACCTTGGCACCTGGTGCATTGTCTCGCCCTTTCCATTTCTTTTGTGGTCCCCTCCTAACAGACTATCTGCCACCTTAGGCGACACTGGCAATGGCATGAGATGCTTCTTCGCACTGGGCTTCTAACTCTACATGCCGAGTAATATTTGAAAAGGTCTTGATATTCTCGTTGTGGGTTAGAATCTACTTCATTTAAGTCCACGAATTGAGCAAAGACCAATCACAAACTGTAGTTGCTACTCATCCTTGAAATCATTTCCCACTGCCTTCAAATCACGAATCATGTTTGACATCACCTGTAGATGTTCAGTCATCATGTGACGTGAATCGTTCTAGTAGGTTTCATATTTTAAGACAAGAGTCCTCAACTGGGTCACAGAAGTCCCCCTCGAAGGAGAACTTTAACTATTCCGACATTTCCTTAACAGTGTCATATTTTTCAAACTCGTAGATCAAATCGTCCTACATACTGCTTAACATGGCAAAACACAATCTACGATCTTTGTTGACTCAAAGACGATAGGCTTTTTGGTTTTGACAATGTTGTGTAATATTGCCCACCTCGACTGGTGGCATGGTAATAGTAAGATAGTCCAGTAACTCCTACTCATGTAACAAATATTGGATCTTACGTTGCCACATGCCATAGTTTAAGTCGTTCAACTTATCACCTTTGGTGAGATCGGCAATCACGTTCTTGGCGGCCATGACTACATATCAAGTAGAGATTTTCAATGACATCATTTTACACATCGTGTTAATTTACTACCAGAAATTTGGACAAATCACATTAAACTTTCTTATACAATGAGATTGAAAGTAGAGAAAAGCAAACTACAAACATCTCCCACTTATATAAAATCATTTAACAAAATTAGAGCAATTTTGAGGAAATTTTCTTATGTGTAAAGAACACACTTCTCCGACACATCTCACAAGAGAAACGCACATCTCTTGATTGCATATTTTGTGTGCATGATCGCACTCATGCAATCTCAACAGCGCTCAACCACGTAGCGTTAAAACACTTCGTTTTCCCTAACCATGATGGTCTAGTTATTATTTCACATATGCAAAACACATTTACATAAAATACATGGACAAATATCGCATAAAAATGACACATAGTTCATAGGAAAAAGTAAATATTCATTAACTATTCACAGGATTTATCGTATATAGAATGCTCACAAAAGCATACTTGCAAAAACGTGAAACAAAATACTCTACATAGTATACTATACATGAGTCAACGCAGCTAAATATACCCTCAAACAACCACATCGCTCCCATCAAGGGTTATCAAGGTCAAGTAGGGAGGTGGTGGCAGACCAAAGAATGACTCCCAGTGCGACGCCCAAATAGGCTCTCAAGGCGGCCTGACTCTCATAGCTCCATGGTATGAAACATACGAGGGCCCCCAAAACCTCGGCACATGAGCCCACAAAGGTTGTGCCATAGTCTGAGGCGACGCTCAAAAACCCTGTCTCGCTGGCGGAACCCGTCTGTAGCAGGGCCAACAGAGTACCCGCCAAATCGACCTAATGGGCCTATGTGTTACTGCAGTCGGTGCAATCAATAAAGGAGAAGTCAAGGGGACTATCACCATGAGCAAAGGAGGTGTCCGGCGAGTTGCAGCCACCACCGCATCGTAGGAAGTAAGAATCGGTGTCAGATCTTCTGCCATGGTCGCCGACAACTCTCCCCTTCCACTGGCGGTGGCACCAGTCGTGCCATGGTACGCCTCGACCACGGCCAATATTACTTCTACCTCTATCCAAGAGTCACTCAGTGGTGTCGATTGCTGCTTGCCCTCACTTGCCGCGTAACCTTCCAACGTGCTAGGTGAGATGCCAACTACCATGCAGACCATCACCGCTACAGGCCCTACGCTCCTCGTACCGGTGGCCACTACCGCCACGCACCGATGCAAGCAGTTGAATGGCCCACCTCAGTCACTCCTGCGAAGACAATAGTTGGAGTGCTAGGTGGGTCTGTCGGTGCCACCAGTTGCGACGAACGTATCGGTGACAGTGCCCACCAGTGATCTATCAACGTCAAGATCCCCGCCGGGGAGTATGTGGTACTCTCGACCAATAAGATGACACCGCGGTGGTACGACCTCTCTCTCAGGGCCCATGGGCCCAGCAATTGGAGCAGGAACATTCTCCCCAGACGCAACCGTTGTCTATTGCAAACGTCATCCTCGTGTTTGTATCCCAGTGGGAATATGAGAGATGGATGCAGCATCGCTCTAATCCTCGCTTTCCGCAGGCGAGTGATCGGGAGAATGAGCTCATGTTCCGAGGTCATATTCTCATAATAATCTCTAAGATCAAGGAGAGTCAGAGGTAAGAGGCAACCGAGGCGACAAGGGGTCACCTCATGCCTTAAACACCTAAGTGATGGCCTAGGCATTTAAAGAGTTTGAGGTGATATTTTATTAAAAAAACATATATAATTTAGAAATATAAAAATATGTCTAAATATCACAAAAAATGCATACATAAACTCAATAAACTTTCTAAATTCATTCATTCCTAAAATCAAACAAATTTAAATAAAATTAATAACAAATCTAAACAAATTAAAACAAAAAAAATCAAACGGGCCAGGCAGTGGGAGGTGGGACGAGCCCACATGTCTACCCTCCAAATCTACCTCACATGTCTACCCTCCAAATCCATAGGTCGGTAGTGATGAATCTCTTATGTAGTCAAAGGTAAGAGGCAACCGAGGCGACAAGGGGTCACCTCATGCCTTAAACACCTAGGTGATGGCCTAGGCATTTAAGGAGTTTGAGGTGATATTTTATTAAAATATATATATAATTTAGAAATATAAAAATATGTCTAAATATCACATAAAATGCATACATAAACTCAATAAACTTTCTAAATTCATTCATTCCTAAAATCAAACAAATTTAAATAAAATTAATAACAAATTAAAACAAAAAAATCAAACGGGTCAGGGAGTGGGAGGTGGGACGAGCCCACAAGGCCAGATTAAGGCAATTGTGGCGGAGGCGAGGCGACTTATGGCCGCCTCGCCTCACCTCCTCGTCTAGGCGATCGCCTCCATCGCCTTTGATAGCCTAGTGAACCTCCGGAGTCAATGTCGAGCCCGTCACGAGAAGAGAGACGAGGAGAGGGGGCTGCTGCCGCCATCACTGACGCTGCACTTTCTGCTTGATCTCTCTCTCACATGCACACGGGGGAGCCCTCAAACTCTCTCCAAAGAAACTCTCAAACTCTCCCTCAAACTTTTTTCCCAAAGCTCACCACCATGGGCCCTTTATGTAGAAGATGAGAAGTAAAGACAAAAGAGGTGACAGGCCGTGGGATCCTGGCCGATCTAGAGGAGGAAGAGGATAAGGAGGAGGAGGAGAGAGAGGATGCTGGGAGAAGAGAGAAAGAAGTGCGGAGGAGAAGCCTCGCGAGGCTCTCCTCCCCACGCTCCCAGAGTTGGCATGCCCCAGCGTGTGACATCTGGCACACGTTGCCGGCCAGCGCTGGCACGCCTGTGCGCTAGTGGCCCTAATGGAGACCCCACTAGGCCGGCCCACTAACAACTCTTATAATAAAATCTTGAAATCAGTTGTTATTCATAAAACCCAGTAAAATGCATTCGCAAGTGGGAAAATGATTCAATGTGAGAATCAAATCACATGCCTCACAAGCAACCCACTCTCCCCGACATCTCATTTCTACTGTCTCATGCAAGTAGAGAACATCTTCTTAGCTCAATGCTTGTACTATACAGGAGTGGCAGGACGTCACACATTTGAGTAATGGATAAAGAAACAAATAATTAGGGGTGCCAGAGATTAAAAAAGCAACAGAATGGTCCAATAACAACAATGTAGAAGGTGAGAATCTTTCTAGTATTCACTGTAAAAAAGAGGAATGATTCATTTTCAAAAATGCCAGCTACGTGAAATGAAACACGCTAAATTTGAGTATTCAGAAGGAGGAGCAGAATTCTATTGTTAGAAAGCCACATGCGGGAAAAACCAATTCATGGGGTTTCTCTTTGCATCTTGAGAAAATGAATGCTTCACCTCCTCCAGCAGGGGGCCAGGGGCAGAGAGAGGCAAACCAATTCAGCCGTCATTCATGAATACAACATACCAGAAACATCGGACGAAGGGAAGAAAAAAGGATCTTAAACGGTCGATTTTACCGAAACAACTGAAACATGTGTAGTAGTGGAAAAATAAAAAACCGAAGAGACCCTAGATCGGAAGCACAAGGATCCTTCACCTCCGAGATAATCTGGCACGCTCGAAGCCTCGCCGTCTTGTTGGCGGCGCGCGCCGCCGCCAGCAGGAACCGGAGGAGCCCCTCTAGGAAGGCATCGTAGGCAGCATCACAGGGCTTCTCGTCCCGCCGGGTGGCAAAGGCCGAGACGAATCGGACCGTCCGCTCGGCGGAGACGGTCCTCTTGGCGGCGTCGAAGAGCGGGATCAGGGCCCTGGTGAAGGAGAGGAGGAAGAGCTCGATCTGGGAGGAGGACCGGATTCTCGAGAGGTCCTTGAGCTTCCGCCGGTGAACGGCCTGCGACAGCCGGCACTCGTCCAGGATCCTGGCGATCTCATGGGCCAGACGATTGGCCTCTGCGTCTCCGGCGGCCGCCTCCTCCCGCCCCATCTCTCTCTCTCTCTCTCTCTCTCTCTCTCTCTATCTCTCTCTCCCCGAGTACAGGTAACTCGATTTTGTTTGAAATGTTTGGGCGGGAAAGCGGAAGAAGGGAATGGGGGAGGGGATCATCCCTGCGCCAGGCAATAAACAGAGGCAAAGCTATTGAGGACAATTGCAAAAACATTCCTGTCACATGAACAATTGCATAATTATCATCTTTACATAGTTATTAACTTATTATTATTAATAATCCTCTTTTACGAAAATAAATGTAAAATTGTCCCTGAAGTTAGTTGTCATCAGCATCCTCCATTTTGATCTATAAAATTAAATGTAGGACAAAAAGTCCCTATAGAATAATAGTATTTTCATTGACACTTTGTGTCAAAGAGATAGAAAGATAGATAAAGAGATAGATGGGTACAGAGAGAGAAAATCTAGAAAAAAATAGGGGTATTTTTTGTTCAAATATGGTTTGAAACTAACTAGGGCTAAATCAGAGATTTTAACATAATACTAACGTTAAATGATGGCAAAGGTATTTTTGCAAGTATTGTAATATAGTGAGATTATTTTCATAATAGCTAAATAAAGATGGCAATATAATAATTATTAATATAAGAGAGTTGTTTTTGCAATTAATCTAAGTTATCATGTCCCATATTTTTTTCGATAATCGAAATCTGAAATCCGTCATAGTTGACGAAGATTCAATCTTGAACATCTAGCATCCCAAGTTCTCAGGCTTAGTGGAGCCATTATCAGACATCTTGTCCATTACTGATCAAGATAAGAAATTCAATAAGATAATCAAGATAGACGTTGGTCCAGAGTATAGCAAACCAAAGGATGGGGAATTGAGTTTGCTCTAAAAATTTTACCTAATCTTCACATGCTTAGACAAATTTTAATTTGAACTTTACTTAACGAAGATCTATCAACTTTAAAGCAATTAATCAATGAAATGCCGTTGACCTCTAAGAAGTAATAGGAATATGATTTTAAATCACACATGAAGGAGGAGGAAATAAGACACCGAGGAACACATAGATTTTTATAGTAGTTCAGTATCAACCCTTGAGACCTACATAACTCCCCCACTGTAGGAGAGATTTTGTCTACACACTATACTTAAATCAACCACACACGGGGGTGAATAAATGCCCTACCACGATGCTTTGGGCATCTCACACACACACACACACACACACACACACACACACACACACACACACGTACACACCAAACTACGTTAAAATTTTCAAGTTTATCTGCTCTCAATACAATAAAGTGTAAGGAAATGAAAATGGAGTGAAGAATTTTGATAAAATGGATATGAATTGTTGATGAAGCTCCCCATTAGTAGATGCCACTCCTCAACAATTGAAAAACACGTCATTGGGCACTTAGGATCATCCTTATGTCCTCCCTTTTGATTTAGATCACCCTTTTTTGCTTATAGAGGAAGAAGGAAGATAAACCCCGCAAGAACACCAAGAGAGCACAAGAGTAGGCACCAAATCCTTACTTCTTAGGGTAATTAGAAGAAGAGCAAACATGTTCTATTTATAAACTAGGAAGTAGCAATCTATCTCTCAATCGTGGCATTAAGAAAGGAAATCATAAATCAGATTCACAGATTTAGGAAACAATTATGGACTAGAAATGGTCGACCTCTTCTTGGAGGCAATCCACCATCGTGACTTCTGAGTATAGACCCTATTCTATGAAATATGGTTGACCTTTTCCGGAAGCAATTTACCTCTACGACCTTAGGAAAAATACACCTCTCTCTAGAAAAAATGGTCCACCTCTATATATTGCCCCAAGGAGGGGAGTCTTCCCTCTTTTGGCCTTTTTGAATGCTTTCTTGTTCCTATCTTTCCCTCTTTCGAATTCAAATCTAAATGAAATTTAAATGGGACTTTTAGGCTTCCCAAAACATCACAAACTTAAGCATTTTAGCCATGCAAATAAATTATATTATAATCATCAAAATCAAGAAGATATGCAAAATAATATCTCCATTTTTTATGATGACAAAACTCCAACCTTGACATAGGTGCATTATCTCAAACCAACTAAATTCCAAGCACAGTGAACATCGACTAACATGCAAACCATTCATACATCAATTCAACAAATATACTAGTGCCCAAATTATCAATTTACATACAACCATGTGAACATCAAGATTCCAAACATTAAGTAACCTCAAAAAATATTCTTAGTTACAATGCCATGGAAATAACCAAAAGTATCTAACTTTGACTTCACCGAGCCTAAACAAGCCTAACACACAAACCTAAACAAGCATAGACACAGCATGACCAAAGCAAGAGCAAACCTATCATGGAGCCATGCAAGCAAACAGTCAAGCAACCTGAGCACACATGCAAACTCTCTCCTTTTTGACATCATCAATAAAAGGAAGTGGGTACTAGAACTTCAAGGAGTGAAAATGTAAGATCAGCATGCCACAAGATGCAGAAGAACAAACTCATTCTTAACACGACTGGGGAGAGAACATGTGAGAGTTCCAAAGATCATGAAGCAGGCCAATTTGGGCATCTTGTTGTAGGTGCATATAAGAGATGTCACAAGAAATGACATCCACTTTGTTCCTACACATTGGACACCCACACTTCGATGTCATCCACTCGGTGCTCTACCTTGTCAAAGCTATCAAAGAAGTGATCACGATTAAAGAATGGAGGCACAATCATTTCTTCTTCCATGGGAGTTGCCTAAGGAGCAATATCACCATGTTTTCATGTCTCTTCGATATCCTCTTCATCATCATCATCATCATCATTTCCTTGAGTGGGTAGTATCAAAGTGTGGTGCACTTCATTGTCATTCATCTAATAGCCCATGAAAGTTTGATAAAGTGCAAATTATACAAGCTAAACCTAGTGAGGACTATAAGACCCCAAATTCTTTAGAAATTTATTTAGAAAGTTATTTGTAATTATTTAGAATTTATTTGAAGTTATTCGAATTAATGAGAATTATCTAAATTAATTAGATTAATTAATTAATTAATAGAATAAGTCATTTTTCAACTATTTTCTAAAAATCCCCAAAAATCACATCTTGTAGAATTAATTTTGTTTAGCAACTTTGTCTTCTACATTTAAGCCTAAGAAAATCATTTATTATGCCGAATTAGTGAACTTAGTTTTCCGAACTTAATATTTAACTATTTACGGAATAGTATAAGTAATAATCCGACTACCTTAGAAAAATCTGTAAAAATAGTAAATAGATTTAGGTCTATGTAGATAACAACTCTTCCTTCTGGCATTAGGCCATTGTAAATCCGTGGTAAGATCTATTTAGAGTTTAAACCCAAAAGTGCACACTTTTGACCCATACCTAACCCTTAGTTTAAAACATGAAATTCGACCTCAATACTCGACCAAATGATCTGAAATCAAGAGCAAATGGAAGGCCACAATGTAAGGAACATTTACCCTCAATCAATTTGAGGTAAACCTAGCCCCAAAACGTGCTGCCGACATAGTTTGGTCAAGTCAAGGATTTCGGCGCCGTTTCTAAACACGTAGATTGCAGCAGTGAATACTCCCAATTCCGAAGGCTTCAGAAGCTCTATGAGATATCAAAATGAAGCCCTACGAGTCTTCTTTCATTTGGCTGCTGTGGGGTTTGCTGAAGTTTCAGATCTGGAGAGATCTAGCTCGATTTGTGGAGGTGGGTCAGCAGGCCGTTGGCTTTCCTTCATCCTTCTTTGATCCATCGATTGAGGTAGGAATTCTCAACCAAATCTTGATCATGAGTATAGCAAATTGTTCCTCTCATCGAGATCTATCCATTGGTGGCAAAAGCCCCAATTTTCATTAGGTGTCCGTGGAGAAATCGAGCTTTTTGTGAGGTGCTGTCCAAGTGTTCTTCATCCTAGGGTTTGAGTTTTCTCTCTCTGATTTGAGGTAGGATCTAACAACCAAACTCTAATTAACTTACATGATGTAATCAGCATGTTGTTAGCTTTCATTTAACGTAGGAAGCCCCAAATTTCATTGAGCATACTTGGAGAATTTTGATTTTTAGTAAGAGCATGTCTAGAATTTGATGTATATTATGTTCTTCAAGTAGAAGCTTAATTTTCGGGCTGTTTTTGGATTAGATAACTTGATCCACATATGGCTTATAGTATATGGTTGGATTCATCATTAAGTTAGCTTTTTTTTTATATAAAAAGCCCCAAATTCCGTTGTGTATATTGAGAGAAATCTACGTTTTAGTAGATGCATGTCAAGAACTAGGTTCTTCATGTATTCATCATAAATAGGTTGTGATTCGATTGAGTTTTCAGCAAATTTCTTATTTCAATCTCTTGTTTTATGACCTTAGTATGTATATTAAGAACCCTAGAGCATTTGGTTAAAATCCCAACTCATTTAGACCCCAAATCATTGAGTTTTCATGGTTTACGGAATCACCCGTCGCTTCTGGAAGTGTAGGGGTCGACCCATGGGGTCGACCCATGCACCCAGTGAAGGGGGTCGACCCAATGGGTCGACCCATGAAGCTTTTTTTTTTGAGGGGTCGACCCAATGGGTCGACCCACACCCAGGAAGGCTCCTGGAATGCCAGGGGTCGACCCATGCCCTGTATGACCCCATTAATGATGTTTTTGACCCGGGGATCAATCCGGATCATTGGGGAATCAATCCATTCAACCTAATCACATTGAAAACTACAGTTTTGAGGAACTAATGACCTATTCATGTACCCTTTTTAGTTTCAATTAACATTGGTCCATACATGCAAACTTAGTGTAAAAACACACCGTTTATCATCTTCATTTCAATGCATACAAGATTAAATAGAAACCCACATAATTAGTGGTTAATGGTGTAACTAAATCTCTGTTAATGCATTCTATTTCACTCCTGTGGGAGTTATTCTTTGCCTTATCATCTTGAATCAGCTTCTTGGCAATTGTCTTAATGCAAATGATAATGGTTAATCATGATATCTTAACTTGGTGATTAGGATTAATATGTTGATTAGCTTGTTTGATTGCTGCTGTTTTACAGTAGCGCAGCACGATTAACTCTTGTTGTGACTTGGTTTCGATCTCCTTGATGATTATACTTACCTTGAAATTCTGGAAATGAATCTCTTTCCTACGTGAAGTTGTTATTGCTACTTAGTTTAAACCTTAGAATTCTGGCCATAAACTGTGGAAGTCTAGATTCGTGGGATCTTTGATCCAAAGAAATCAATGCCTGGAAAATAATTAAGGGCTCGGTCTGGTCCTGGGAAGAGCGCCCGAACACTACGTATACCCCCGGGGAGGTGAATGACTAGGTGTGGCATTTGGCACCAGTACTTGACATGTGTTAAATCTAGGACTATCCACTACTCTCTCCACTACTCTCTACATTACTTTCTACTACTTTTCACTTTCCACTCTTCACTGTTCTATACTCTACGTGTGGTTACTTTACTTGCTTATTACTTGGACGTGGAAATGAAATTACATACGTGCTTGACATGACTTGAATTGTCTTGATATGGCCAACTTTTTATCGTTATCTCCTGTAGTAAATTCTTGTCTTACTATTCTATTCATTATATTTCTTGACCTTGCAAGATCTTTGAATTCTGTTTCGTGATATCACCGTTATCTTTTTATTGTTTTTATCATTTGTAGCATGACATTTTAAAATGTACTTAAACTGTTAATCACTTATACCTGTCTGTTATTTCCTACTGAGCGTCAGCTCATAGTTGTGTTTTCCCCCCTTTCCAGACTTTTCAGGTGACGCGCTTACCGATGGGAAAGGGCAGGAGTGATGTCTTGAGTGTATCAGTTCTAGTGTGTTAGTAGTGTGTTATGTTTCTTTAGTTGTGTTTTGGAGAGCTTTTAGTCTCAGTCATGTTATTGAGTTTTAGTGGTTGATTATTCCAGTTGTATTAAGTTGAACTTGAGGTTATTGTATCAGTTGTGGTTTGTTAATGATCATTTAGTATTTCCATCTTGTAGCACTTGTGTATTATTTTAGATTAGTTCTCTCTCTTGCCAGCGTGTCCCTAACTGTACGTCCCGATATTTCCGCCTTGTTCGGGGCGTGACAATGTGAGAGTTCCAAAGATCATGAAGCAGGCCAATTTGGGCATCTTGTTGTAGGTGCATATAAGAGATGTCACAAGAAATGACATCCACTTTGTTCCTACACATTGGACACCCACACTTCGATGTCATCCACTCCGTGCTCTACCTTGTCAAAGCTATCAAAGAAGTGATCACGATTAAAGAATGGAGGCACAATCATTTCTTCTTCCATGGGAGTTGCCTAAGGAGCAATATCACCATGTTTTCATGTCTCTTCGATATCCTCTTCATCATCATCATCATCATCATCATTTCCTTGAGTGGGTAGTATCAAAGTGTGGTGCACTTCATTGTCGTTCATCTAATAGCCCATGAAAGTTTGATAAAGTGCAAATTATACAAGCTAAACCTAGTGAGGACTATAGATACTTCAGTAAGCAAATCAATTTGGTGATGGTGAAAGATGTAGTGTAACGACCCGAGATCCGAATACCGAGGAGGGCCCGATAACCCGCATCTCGAACCACCACCCACGAGCCCGAAGACTCAGAAGGGTTAAAGGGCTGGTGTGGAAATATACAAGAATCTAAAATAATTGCAGAACTACGCAATTTAGGCGAGTAAGCAGAAAATAATGATTAATATTAAACAAATTACATGGTCCACATCATGACAACAGCCTAAAATATAACAGTAGTCCACAACTAGTATAGTCCAGAAAGAAAAAGGTACAACTACACTGGGCATACCCCTGCTCTGGCAATTGACAACTAACCCTGAACAGTAGAACCACGAGGAGCCTCAGAAGCCTTGCCACACCTGAAACCACGGAAAATGCAGGGAATGAGCCTCATAATAAAAGGCTCAGTATGGATCACTCGGACCTCTACCTCGCAAAACGAGAAACTGCGCGGGAGGCAGGTAATGGCGAACGCTAACAAGACGTAGAACAGGGAGCAATAAGAATAAATAAATGGAAAAGCTCAGCTACGTCTAGTACCGACCACATGGCATGAGAACCGAGACAACACGGCAGAAAACCAAGAGTCGCTACCTGACAAAGACAGGAGTACCTCCCACTAGAAGAAAGGCCGGATGCGCCCCCTGGCGTCTTAGACCACGCCTCAGGAGTCCACCTCGCCGCCCCAGGCAGAACGAGGACACCGTACAAGTAACCACAGAATAAGGACTGGTCGGGGTCGCGCTCGTCAGCGTGGGTCCGCCGCCCCCGACCACGTGTGCACACACAGACCATGCGTCCTAGGTTAGGCCCTCTGATTGGTTTTCCCCTCAACCGGACTCTGACTGAAAGACGTGGGGCCCTACGGTAATCAATCTAAAAATCATCTCTCTTGGGGTAGCCTCGCCACCACTCCCTGGTGGGACCACACGCGTGTCGGAAGACTACGACTAGTGGAGGGTCGCTGAAGGAGTAGACTCTCTAGCCAACGAAAAATAACGCCTGAACCGGACAAAATACAAGGATAGCTCCTCGTACCGACACCGACTCACGGTGACACCAGCCGAAACATGCCACTCCCTAGGGTTCCCACGGCACCCACGTACAGCCCCCACTTGATGCCCAACATCAGTCGGACCGCAGGTCAGCACGGGGATCGAGATCCACTCACCCGGGATTAGGATATGCAAGAAACGAACTTCGGTCAGACAGAACACAGGTGGCTGTCCACACTAGACCGCCCCTGGCAAAAACGGTCAGATGCTAGACCGCCCTAAGAAGAGGCGGTCCTCTCTCGACCGCTGGAAGAGATCAGGCGGTCCCCTATAGGCCGGCACTCAACAAGAAGGAAAACGGTCTCCTACAGACCGTTCAAAATAGAAGCGGTCCACTCCTGGCCGCCTCAGGGTTAAAATGCTCTCCTTGGGACCGCTACGCCCTGGAACTGCAAGAAGGGGTAAAACGGTCACCTCATGACCGCCAGTCCCCAAAATTGTTCAACGGTCAAAAACCAACGGTCAAAACACCTCGGGAGTCACGCTGGCCCCACGAGGGTAACGGTTGGTCGCCTGGCCGCCATTGGGTCTTGGCGGTCTATCGCGCGACCGCAAGCCCTATCGACACTCTGGGTCAGACAACGGCCCACCTAGGGCCGCCTCTCCCAGAAACGGTTCCTGTAAGGACCGTTTTTATTCAGGAAAATCGAGAACGGCGGGAATGGCCAAAAACGCCATTCCACGCCCCATTCACCCCCAGGTGAAGGGGATACAAAAGGGAAACCCTTCCCCATGCCCCAAGGCATCATTTGATGCCATCAAACCACAAAATAACGCGTTAAACCGCTAGATCTGGCGCTCAAACCCCAACGCATGGTTTTCCCTTCGCCGGCTCAAATGAACTGGTGGGGACACCACTGGTTCCACTACCGGGCCCACTACTCGGAGCCGACGCCGTACCGCACCGACTGCACCGAGCTTATGGCTCGGAGACTCGATTGAAGACCCGGCATACTGAGTAGTTATACTTGTGTGTATTTATATCTTTGAGTATTGAGTATTTGTATGTGTGTAAAATACATGCTTTACTACATGTATTCACTTTTGTTTTATTAGGCAAGGTTGGTCAAAGGTTATTTGTATTTTAATTTTGTTAAACCCATAAGTCAATAGTGGGTTGGTGGCCTTTGTTTTATTAGGCTAGGATAGATATGCAAATAAAGGAAATAAGGAAGGTATGGATGTAATAGGCCTTTCCTATAAATAGGAGGCCAATGCTTGTTATGAGACATGTTATGAATGAATGAAAGAAGTGTTTTGCCATTGTGTTTTCTTCCTTCCCTCTTCTCTCCATTTGTGAGATTTGAGTGTGTCGTCCGGTGTGAGACCGTCCGGCGCGAGGCCGAGCTGTGTGAGATAGCAGTTATCCGTTCCCGTCCTGTTCGCGTCCCGGAGTGCCGTCGATCCATTCCCACATCGCCGCCGCGTCAAATTGGTATCAGAGCCCTACAACGGCGCCTCCCACGACCCGACGTCCCGAACGTCCCTCTCTTTCTCTCTCCCTATTTCTCAGTTTCCCTTTCTCTCTTTCTGTTAATCCCTCTCTCTCTCTCTTACTCTTTCTGTTTCGGTTAAGAGGAAGAAAGAAGTGATAGAAAAAAAATAATATAAAAAAAAGAAAAGAAAAGGGGGCAGAGGTATCGCCTCTCTCGGTTGCAGGAGAGAAAAGAGAGAAACATGAAAAAAAAGAGTGAGAAAACAAAAACAAAGAGAAGAAAGAGAATTAGAAAAAAAACAAAGGGGAGTGTTCGCGGCACGGGCCTCATCGCCCGTGCCCGTTTCAAAAGAGAAGGGCGGCCGCAACGGGCGCGCCCCGCTGCCGCGTCCCACGCCCGCTGGCCCCGCTGCGGCCGTCGCCGCCGCGCCTCCCGCGCCCTTCGCCGCCACCCAGGCCTGCCGGCCTCCCCGCCAGGATCGCCCGCGCCACGCACCCCGCCAGCGGGCCCCGTGCCCGAGCGTACCCAGCGCACGTCTGGCCGTGCCCGGCCCTGCCGCCCGCGCGCCCGCTCGCGTGCTCGCCTGGCTGGCCCCGTCCGCCCTGCACCACGCGCCGTGTCCGGCCGCTCTGTCCGCCCGCGCCCTGCGCGCCCCGTGCGCCTGCCGCCCGAGCCACTGCCGCCCCTCCATGCGTCGCCCGACGCACGCCCCGCTCCCGCGCAGCACCTGCACGCGCCCGAGCGACTGCGCCCACAGGCACTGCCGGCCGCGCCCTGCCGCTCGCGAGCTCGCTCGCTCGCCCACGCGGCCGTGCCTGCAGGCGCCCCACGCCCCTTGGCTCGCTCCCACCCACGCCCGGCCTGACACCGCCGCCTGTGCGCCCACCTGTGCGCCCATGTGCTGCCGCCCTCGCCAGATGGTCGGCAGCCAGTGTTGGCTGCCAATGCTGGGTGATCAGCCGAAAGGTTTGAAAGAAAAGATTTGAAAAGTCAGAAAAAAAAACGTGTGAAAAAAAAGTAGGTGAGGTTTGAAAAAAAAGGGGGTTAAAAAGAAAAGTCAAAAAGAGATTAAAGTTTGTTAAATATATACATAATATATATAATATATATATTTTTGGAGTATATATAATCCTATGTATACCTAAATATATATATATATATATATATATATCTATATATATCTATATATATAATCTTGTATGTATATATATAATTATCTATTGATTAAGTTAGTCATCATGGCACCCGAGATCCGCAATGACGGCTTGTCCGGTGCCCGAGTCGTCGGATAACTGACACACAGGCCGTAATTTATGGAACGTGGGTACCTCAGAGTCTCCCTGCGCGGAGAAAATTTTAAATTGATTTGTTCCCCTACGCGGGAAATTTTAAGTGGTCTGTAATAATTATCCTCCCTGCGTGGAGTGAATTTTTGTAACCGGTGATGCTTCTTCGACGCCGTGCAAGCACGCACGTCCCCGCTCGCCTTCGTCTCCGGTCGGAGTTAGACTTTTTCAGTCTAGCTAGGTACGTGCTCTTCTCACTTACTCATTTAGTATCTTTTCAATTGCCGCGCGAAGTGAGAGAGAGCCGGATCCATGCTACCAGTCTCCTGAGTGCATCGTTGTGGACGGAAAGTGAGGGCTTGTATGTACCCATCCTTTAGGCCCTAGACTGCCGCATTAGGGCACCCTAATTGTCAGAAGGTAGTTCCACAACTACTCCGCCTACGGGCGAGCAACTCTCCCTGACCAGTCCCTTCAAACTTGGCCCTTTGCCTATTTAGCCAACAAATTCAGGTCTATAGCTTGCTAATTATCGGTCCCACGACTGCATCATTTAGGTCCAAGGTCGTGCATGCCACGTTGGTCTAGGAATTCATCCGGTCGCCTAGAGCGCCCCTCAACGCTACTCATGGATCAAGAGAGCGTGACCGCTATGCTAGTCCAGCTCGAGCACAATCTCGTGGCCCACTTTGAAGAGTCCATAGGCCAACTACGGATGGAACTCGATAAGAGGATCCGAGCCTTAGAGGATCGACTGAAGGGGGAGGAAGGAAGAGTGAATGGCCACGGCAATCCCGTAGCCAATCCTAAGGAGGAAAGAGAGCAAACCTGCCAGAATCAGGCTCCCCAAGGTAGAGAGCAAGAGACCCGTGTGCCTCGAGAGAGAGACCACGACAATGAAGATATCATCCTACGGAACGTCAAGATTGACGCTCCAAGTTTTGATGGGTCCCTCAACCCCGCTACATACCTTGACTGGGAGACCAGGATGGATCAATATTTTGATTGGCATCGCCGCATGACCCCTGCCACAAGGGTGAGGTTTGCCAAAATGAAACTCCTAAGTCAAGCCAAAACTTACTGGTGTAACGTGGAAAATCTCCTAGCCAGGAGACGGGAGGAACCTATAGGCACGTGGGAAGGAATGAAGGAGAAATTAAGGGAGAAGTATCTGCCACCCTCCTACCATCAGCGTCTTTTAGACCAATGGCAGAAACTCACCCAAGATGCCTTCTTCCTTCAGAGTACATCGCCAAATTTGATGACTTCTTCCTTCGGAGTCGAGTCATGGAGGATGCCTCCGTCACCCTCTCTCGGTTTAGGGCTGGCCTACATGAGAGTATTCAGGGAGAATTATTATTGCGGGAGGTTAACACTCTTGAGCATGCCTATCAGGTTGCTCGGGACGTCGAGCGGTTTCAAAAGGTGGTCCCACCTCGGGTCCCCACCTACCGCCAACCCGAGTCCCGAAACCCCATGGTCCGCTACTCTGAGAGGCCTGACCTCTCCACCTCCTACGTCCCTACTGCTACCCTACTTAGGGCCGTTGCCCCTACTGCTCCTTTCCCACGAAACCCCTTACCTACACCCGCTGTTGTGCCTATACTGGAGTATACTCCACCAGTTGAGTGGAGAGATGACAAGGGAAAAGGGGTCATCCCTAGCACCTCCCAAGCAGCCCCTATCTCGGGAGTTCGATGCTTCAGGTGTCATAACCTAGGGCATATTGCCACCAATTGCCCCACCCGAGCCTTGGTCATCACCGACCCCCAGTCCATGGAGCTTCCACCTCAGGAAGGAGAAACCCTTGAGAGATATGAGCCTGACCCTGATCTCGTTACCCAGTTTGAGGAATTAGATGCAGGGTATGATGGAACGCATGTCGAGTACATGCAAGTGGGGGAAATTATCGAAAGTTCAAACCAGGGAAGACTAGGTGTAGTTCGTTACATCCTCGCACACCCACAGGAGGACGACTGGCGTCGAACCTCCATCTTCCAAACCTACATCATGGTCAAAACTCAACCCTGCAAGGTGATCTTTGATAACGGGAGTTGTATCAATACAGTCTCTTCAGACTTTGTATCCCGTCTAGGTCTACCTACCCATCCTCATCCGAGGCCATACAATGTGGCTTGTGTTGACGACACGTCTATCCCAGTCACCACTACATGTGTCATTCCCATCCAATTCCAGTCCTACCAAGGATAAATCCTATGCGATGTAGTGCCTATGAAGGTCGGGAGCATCATCCTAGGACGGCCATGGATCTACGATGTAGACCTTACTACATTCGGTCGGTCCAATGAGTGTTCCTTCTCCCACAATGGGAAGAGGATTCAGTTGCTCCCAACACCCCCAAAGGTGGCCATGGGAAAGAGTCCTACCTCCACACCCGCTGCATCCCCCAAAATTCAGGAGAATGTCCCAACCCCCACCAAAGGGAAGCTTCCCATTCCCTCCTCTCCTACACCTGTCATATCCATCCCTAAGGCCCCTAAGGTTGACCATGACCCGATTAGGCGCCTGAACTTCATAGGTGTTCGTGAGATGAATAGAGAGGTTGCCGAGGGTGCCCCTGTTTGGGCTGTTGTCGTCACCATTACCCCTGAGGAGTCCCAAGTCTCCATCCCACCTGAAGTCCAGGCAACCCTGCGGGACTTCCAAGATATCTTCCCGGAAGACTTGTCTTCAACACTCCCTCTCATGCGTGATGTTCAACACGCCATTGATCTTGTCCCTGGGTCCACCGTACCCAACCTTCCCCACTACAGGTTGAACCCCAAGGAGCATGCTGAGCTCCAAAGGATTGTCGAGGACCTTATCCACAAAGGTTTCCTCAGGGTGAGCAAGAGCCCATGTGCGGTCCCTGCCTTGCTTACACCCAAGAAGGATGGCACCTGGCGGATGTGTGTTGACAGCCGCGCCATCAATAAGATCACTGTCAAGTATAGGTTTCCCATTCCCCGTCTTGATGACATGCTTGACATGATGAGTGGAGCCACTATCTTTTCCAAGATTGACTTGAAAAGTGGCTACCACCAGGTCCGGATTCGACCAGGGGACGAGTGGAAAATAACCTTCAAAACCAAAGAAGGTCTGTATGAGTGGCTAGTCATGCCGTTTGGGCTATCCAATGCCCCCAGCACATTCATGCGGCTTATGACGGAAATCCTTCGACATCTCATTGGTCGCTATGTTGTCGTCTACTTTGACGACATTCTCATCTATAGCCACAACCCTCAGGACCACATCCATCATTTCAGGGAAGTCTGCGAGACTTTGAGGAGAGAAACCCTATTTGCCAATCTCAAGACATGTGAATTCATGACAGATTGGGTCACTTTCCTTGGATTTGTGGTTTCTAGTCAAGGAGTGTCTGTGGACCCATCAAAGGTCCGAGCTATAGTAGACTCGCCAGAACCCCAGAATGTTCATGACGTTCGTAGTTTCCACGGGCTAGCCACCTTCTACAGACGCTTCATCCAGGGATTTAGCACTATTATGGCACCCATTACGGATTACATCTGTAAGGGGAATTTTGAGTGGACCAAAGCCGCCTCCCAGGCTTTTCTTGCCATAAAGGAGCTTATGACTAAAGCCCCTGTCCTCTGCCTACCAGACTTTTTCAAAGTCTTTGAGGTTTCATGTGATGCATCTGGCGTAGGAATATGTGGAGTGCTTAGCCAGGAGAGCCACCCTGTAGCTTATTTCAGTGAGAAGCTTTCTGATGTAAAGCTTCGATACTCCACATATGATAAGGAGTTTTATGCCATGGTCCAAGCCCTCAAACACTGGAGACACTATCTCTTACCACAAGAGTTTGTCTTATACTCGGACCACGAGGCTTTGAAATTCCTTAGCTCTCAGAAGGGTTTAAACCCTAGGCATGGTCGGTGGGTAGAATTCCTCCAGTCTTTCACATTTGTCCTAAGGCATAAGGCTGGAAAGGACAATAAGGTGGCCGACGCCTTGAGTCGAAGGGTCTCCCTTCTTTCCACTGTTCGGGTAGAGGTCACATGATTTGACCGTATGAAGGAACTCTATGGAGAGTGTCCTGATTTTGGCCCTGCTGTAGACACGCTATTCCTGACGTCCCCTGGGAAAATCTCATATTACCACGCGACGCCCCGCAGCGGCTTTCGCATTTTGAATCACTTGAGTGTTTCCTATCTTTGAGTCTTCTCTCGTCTTCTGGGCGAGTAGTGTAACGCTCCTTCGGCATCCGGAAACCGCCTCGTTGTGGAAATCATGCGGCATTCGAACGGCATCAACATCAATCGGATGCATCAGAAGTTGCCGGGACCAGGAAAATGCCTAACGGACGACTGCCGACGCCCTTTCTGGGGGAATCCGGGGGTCATCATGGAGGCGTCCAGGCCCCTGGACGCCTCCATCAATACAAAATAATGACAAAAAATATATATATAAGATTGAACAAAAAAATATATACAATATCATGGAAGCGTCCAGGCCCATGGATGCCTCCATCAACCAGCTCATGGGCGACCCCCGGCCATCGACTGACCGTTGCTCAGTCTGTCGTTTGAAGAAAATCTAAGTTATGGAAGCGTCCAGGCCATTGGACGCCTCCATCAACCAGCTCACGGGCGACCCCCGGCCATCGATTGACCGTTGCTTAGTCTGTCGTTTGAAGAAAATCCAAGTTATAGAGGCGTCCAGGCACTTGGACGCCTCTATCAACCAGCTCACGGGCGACCCCCGGCCATCGACTGACCGTTGCTCAGCCTGTCGTTTGAAGAAAATCCAAGTTATGGAGGCGTCCAGGCCCCTGGACGCCTCCATCAACCAGCTCACGGGCGACCCCCGGCCATCGACTGACCGTTGCTCAGTCTGTCGTTTGAAGAAAATCCAAGTTATGGAAGCGTCCAGGCCCATGGACGCCTCCATCAACCAGCTCGCGGGCGACCCCCGACCATCGACTGACCGTTGCTCAGCCTGTCGTTTGAATAAAATCCAAGTTATGGAGGAGTCCAGGCCTCTCGACGCCCCCATCCTCCCAACCTCTATAAATTGAGGCCTACCCCCCTCAGTTCCAAAAGTTGAAAAAGAGCGTCGAGAGGCTGTCGGATTCTATTCCTAACCCGTGGGTGTTTTGTAGGGGAGGTCCTGCAGGATCCTCGGGTGCCAGTGCTCCTAGGAGAGAGGCCGCCTTCGCCCGCCGCGCTACCTCATCGTCCCTACGTTGCCGAAGCTCCGCCGGATCTCGCCATCGACCATCCAATAAGCCATTCTCTCCTCTTCTTTCCTAGTTATCCTGCATTCATCATATCATATCTTCTAACCCCCCCCCATTTATGAGGGAGTCTCTTTCCGTTTCTACGTCAGAATAATTACCATTCATCATAAGCATTTTCCTCCTACTCGTGTCCGAGAGGGGTTTAAAAGACAACACCAACCATGTGTGTGTCTTGCCATCATTTCGTTACTTGTGTCGTTAGAATTTGAATACTGCACCTTCGTCTTTCTGATCCACTTGTTACTTGTTTGTCGTTATTCTGCAAGGGTACCTAAGGAAAGCCCTCTCCGTCGGCCGGCCAAAGGGGGAGGAATAAGCAACCTGCCATTTCCCGCTCTCGAGGATTCACAATCTCCGCGCTCAATACAAGGCACACGCAATCATTTCGTTTCTTTGAGGTAACCCCTCTGGCGATCACATCCCTTTAGCATCCTACGTATGCTCTTTCCTCATATTGGCACGTTTCATAATCCTTCTTAATTTTTAGTCGCTTGATAGTCTGTAGTTTAGTTCATTTTCTTCTCCTTGAGTGGATTCCTCGGCTTCCACAGATTGGCGATCACGGTGGGACTTCTGTTGCTTTCTTTCAGTTACCCTTGCAATTTCTTGTGATTTGCTTTACTATCTCTTGTGTGTTGTTATATCTTGATTGATTCGTTGTTTTGTTGTGCTCCACATATCTGTCAGCATTCCATTGCATACATCCATCCCTCTTTTCTATTCTTTTTCATTTTTCTAAGGATCACCCTCTCTCGATGAAGGAAGGACTCTCCGTTCGGGAATTCCTCTCGACGGACTAGAATCTCCTCCACTGGGACCTCCGTAAGTCCCCGACATCGAAGAATCTCCTCTTCGTTCGCTGGGCCGGTTGTACCATTGAAGTTCCCCAGAGTTAGTCGACTCATTCGTGGTGAGACGAGAGCCCCTAGCTGACACGGTGGTGAAAACAAAAACGAACTAGGGTCCCTATTTTATGTGAACTTCGGATCTGGTTAAAAACACAAAAAAAAATCATCAAAATCAAAACACAAAAAGGGCGTAAAGGCATCCACTTGTTTGATAATCTCTGCTATTTGCTTGCTAGTGTATGTTTTTGCGTTCCGGGAAAACTATGAGCATGGCTCACGAGTCTTTTGAGGAGAACCACCCTGGTCGTGGTGAGTCAATCGAGCCGCGAGTCCATGCTATGGACGCGGGTCCTTCCCATGAGCCCTCACGTGAGGTGCAGGTTACCACAGGGGACACATCCCCGCCACAGGACATCTCCTCTTTGCTAGGTGTCTTCGCCAACACGGAGCTTACCTCTGAGCAGCTCCGGGCCTTCCAGGCCATTCTGAAGGGGAAATATGTTTCCCCCGCTCCCCAGGAATCAACTCCGGCCATCGCACCTCTCCAAGAATCGGTGCGGGCCATTCCATCTCCTTCACTGGCACAAGCCATCCAATCTCCCTCGCTTCAAGGGCAAGCGAGCCAACAACCACCCTCGTTCTAGTTCCCTTCGTAATCTCAAACCCTTGTTGTTCCCCATATACCGCTTCAGCCGGGGCCAACTATCGGCAGCCCGGCAGCTCCCTCTCATTCGGGGTTTCCCCCCCAAGTCTCCGGGAGACATTTTCCTCCCCAGTGGCAAGTGCCACCTTCACCGCCCGAGGAGCTCGCCCAATCGCTCCTCAATAGGTTCAATAGGATGGACGAACAATTTCAGAATTTGAAGAAAATGGTGGACGTGAAATCCACCCTGGAGGTTGCTTTGCCAATCCTTCCGGTCATCCATCTTCCTCCCTCCGAAATGCCCACGTACCGCAGGTACAATGGCACAGGCAACCCCTTCATTCACCTCAAGGATTTCATGTATGAGTCCTCCTATTGGCAAAACGACCAAAGATCCCTGGCATACCTCTTTCGGAGGTCATTGGACGGTCATGCGCTAGAGTGGTTCTATTCTTTGGAGCCCCGCGAGGCCGAGAATTTTGAAACAGTCCATAGAAGGTTCTTGCAAAAGTATCGGGATAGGGTCGGTCCCTCTCTCTCCATTACCGACCTAGTGGCCGAAAAGATGAAGTCCGACATGGATTTTGTCCGCTATGCTGATAGATGGAGGTCTCTGGCAGAAAGAATAAGAGATACCCTCTCAGAGCCTGAACAAGTGAAGATGATTGTATCCAATGCCACCCCACAGTTCAGGCATGTCTTGGCCATGAACAAGCTTACCACAATGGAGGAACTCTATGAAAGAGCCCGGTATATCCAAACCCAGTTAAAAGACTCCCCCATTATGAACATGTTTGAGCCGTCGAAGCCCAAGGTGGTCAGAAAGACAGGCGTTGGTGTCCCAGGCGGAGCAACAGAAGGGGTCGTAACAAATGAGTAAGTGAGTGCGGTCAACAATGCCAACTATGCAGCCAACCCAAGGCTTCCACAAATGCCCCGACTTCCCCTCCAACCAGGTCCCTTCCCCTCTCGTCCTCCACCCTAAAACGATCCACCTAAGAACACCATGCCTCAACTACTTCAACCCCAGCAACAACCTCGACCCCAGCAACAACAACCACCACTTCAGTACAACCAAGTTCCACCCCCAGGAAATTACGGTCCCCCACAGCAACAAAGGAGGTCGATTGGTCCCAAGAGAGCATATTACCCACCATTGCCAGAAACTCTGGCGGATATTTTCAACGCCATCATGGCTTCAAACACACTCATCCTACCCAGGGAAAAGCCAGTGTGGCCCCCGAATGTTGATACCTCCAGGTATTACGTCTACCACAGGCAACCGGGACACACAGTAGACAAATGTTTTCAGTTTAAAGATTACATCCACGATGCGAATGACGAAGGCGGGATTGACTAGGGCGAAATGAGGCGATACGTCGCCGTTCTCAAGGCTAGGAGACCTCCTCCTAGGCCATAGTTTCAGCAACAACAGCAGCAGTTACAACAGCAGCAGCAGCAGCCACAGCAACAACCACAACAATAGCAGCAGCCCCAGCAGGCCCAACCACAACAGCCCAACATGGGCATAATCCAGAATCTATTACCGGAGCACCAACACCCCAATCACCAGGTCAATCTCATCTCCTCCTTCCCGGATGTCGGGAGAGAGCAGGTGTGGCACCCGGAAAGTGCCTCTATTCTTTCTACCGCCGACCCTATCATCATGCAACCCCCTCGCATCGCCCGGATAGCACCTCTCTCTCATCAACCCGCATTAGTATCGCCTTCACCATTTCCACTACCATCACGCCCTCTCATTCGTACCCCAATGACCTATCATCCAACACCCCCCACTACGCCCTCACACTCTCACATTTCCTCTCACTCCACCACTTTACCATCCACCTTTACCGCATTTGCCCCTATGCCCTCTAAACCCCTTATCACACGTCAACCGTACGTAACCCTGTCTGTCTCCACAACACCACCACCAATGCCCTCCAAACCACTCATCACCCCCCATCCATCTCGGAACCATTACCCACTTCGAGACTTACCTACTTCTACTTTGCCTCCGCCTCCACCTTCCAAACCCCTTATCCTTCATAACCCGTGTGATATCCCCTCTACCTCCACCATGCCTTCACCTAACAAACCTCTCATCAGAATCCCTGCTCCTGTCATCACCCCTGCTTTATCAACCATTCCTCCACCACTACCCCTCAAACCTCTGTTAAAACCCACTGCTACCCCTATAGAGGTACAAAAGCCACAGGCAATGGTGCCCCGGAGTGGAAGGATTTTCCACAGGGTTTTCCCCCAGAACAGTCAGAATCCCGAGCAGTCTCAGCCAGAGAGGGACAATGGAGAACAACCGAAAAGATCTATCCCTGGAACACAATATGATTTGTTGAAACACTTGGACAAGACGCCTGCTCGGATCTCCATCCTGGAGCTGCTTCAGAGATCCACATCCCATCAGGCAGCCTTAATGGAGTATCTTCAAAAGGTCATGGTGAATGAGGACCTCCCTGTAGAAAAGATTTCTGCCGTCCTGACCCCAACGGACACGCAACCAGCCATCATGTTCCACAACTACGAGCTCGCTCCCAAGGAAGCTCGGAAGTATGCATTGTGCGTTTCAATAAACATTAATGGAGTATCCATAAACCCATGCCTTGTAGACACAGGTGCGTCCATAAATGTGATCTCCATGAGCACCCTTCAGTTGTGTGGGGTCGAACAGGAACAGATAAGACCTTCCTCGATCACAGTCACGGCTTATGATAATCGCAAAAGGCCACCACAAGGGATGATTATTCTGAGGGCAGAGCTAGGCCCTATGACAGTCCCCGCGGAATTCCATGTCCTCGACATGAACCCCACATTCAAGGCTATACTGGGTCACCCCTACATTGAAGCCATCGATGCTGTGCCTTCCACCAACCATCAGTGCTTGAAGTTTCCTTACAATGGAAGAATTATTAAAGTGGTCAGCGCACCTGTCCTCTACACGGTGGATGCTATCAACACCTCTCTGCCCTCTGTTTGGCCGTCTCATCGGCCCATATTGTCATTGTTGGACGTGTGCGATTCATCTCACATTCCGCTAGCACCAAAGAAGCCGATCAAGGCAACAACGCCATATCTCCCTTTTCACTCCAAAGGTTGGGAGATTATGAGAAACATCGGCTATCAACAGGGTAAAGGTCTGGGTGTACAGCTACAAGGTAGGTTGAAACCACCAAAGGAGATTAGGCCGAACCGCAGGTTTGGCCTAGGCTTCAAAGGACCATTCAAGGCGGATTGGAAGCCCCTCACATGGACCCTATCAAACCATTTCAACAAAGGGCCCGTTATTCAGATGGGGGATTATCCGCAGGAAGCACATGGGGGGTCGCATGTTGTGTATTCAGCCGAAAAATGTCTGAGGGTCACCAAAAGAGGCAAGATCAAAGACCCGGAATGCGAATGGGACAAATGGTTTGATATACGGGACGTTTCCGTTGCACTGGAAAGGATGTTCTCGTCTCCCCAGCTTGAAGGACCGCCATTGATCTCCGGAATGCCAGAAAATATCATTACTATTGCCAAGGTTCCAAACTATCCTCGTCCTCGCCAGAAGGACCCTGTCACCAGCAGATCTTCATCCGCCATCACCATCACCACCGACGACTCATTAGCCGTCATCTTCTCCATTCACTCGTCACAGCCTTTGTTACTGTCATCTTCCTGGACCAGACGGTTGTCTGATGATCTTCCCAGATCCCCCTTTCTACTTACATACCTGCGCGGGTTGAGAGCCAGGTCTTCAATCATGATCGGCTCTACGAGCCTCCCAATCCTCTAGCCATAACCACTTTTCTCTTTCCTTCGATCTCTTTTCACTGTTTTGTCATCAAAAATGAAAACGAAAAAAAAAACGTCAATTTCCAAACTCCTCAACAACACATCTTCGTTGAGGAAACCTCCTACATCTCCCGCGGGTGCGTCCTGCCCTGCAGACCACCCGTCCAAGGTCCGATGAGCGACATTTTCCACCCCTCCTCTGAGGGGTCTTTCCCTGTACATTCTTCACCATCCTCTTCATCTTGTTCTTCTTCTGTAAATAATGTCAGTCAATCTAGGAATAATAAGTCAAAGGTAGTACCTAGGAAGAAATCCAAGGGTAGGCAGATCCCTCGTCGATTCCTTCTGGATTTAGCCGCCAGGTGTCAGGCCCTTCTTGCCATCCCTCAGTTGCTAGAAAATCCCATCCAGCTACCGGAAATAGAATGCATGGGCAACTGCACAATTAATGAGGGGTATGGAGTCTACGAAATCACAGATGAAGAATACCCTACTAAAGATGAGGGTGAAGAATATGAGGATGCGGCTGGCGCATATGCTAGTGGAATAAGGAGATTCGACGAGCCGTCAACCGCCGTAGAAGAGTCCACCAAAGAAGTCAACTTGGGAACTGAGGAAGACCCTAGGATCATCCTCATAAGTGATAATCTACCACCCTCTGAAGAAGAGGCATTAATTGAAGTTCTTAAGGAATATAAGGACACGTTTGCATGGAGCTACGAGGATATGCCGGGTCTAGATTCAACCCTGGTCGAACACCGTTTAACCCTAAAACCAGGGTCCGTCTCGGTAAAACAAAGGTTAAGGCGTTTCCACCCTCAGATGGCTTTGAAAATGAAAGAAGAGGTCGATAAGCTCCATAAAGCCAGGTTCATTAGAGTCATTCTTTATCCTCAATGGGTGGCAAACATTGTCCCGGTCATGAAGAAAGATGGGAAAGTCAGGATTTGCATCGACTTCCGGGACCTTAACCGCGCGTGTCCAAGGATGATTTTCCCTTGTCTCACATTGATGT
Source organism: Amorphophallus konjac (assembly GCA_022559845.1). Taxonomy (NCBI): domain Eukaryota; kingdom Viridiplantae; phylum Streptophyta; class Magnoliopsida; order Alismatales; family Araceae; genus Amorphophallus; species Amorphophallus konjac. The sequence goes on along the minus strand of CM040120.1, from coordinate 427,716,470 downwards.
TTTAATCGACAACACATCAGGCTATGAAACCCTCTCCTTCATGGATGGATTTTCGGGATATCATCAAATTCATTTGGCAGAAGAGGATCAAGAGAAGACGTCATTCACTACCCCTTGGGGAACATATTGTTACGTAGTCATGCCGTTTGGGTTAAAGAATGCTGGGGCTACTTACCAAAGAGCTATGATGGCCATATTTCATGACATGATGCACATATATCTGGAGGTGTATGTGGATGATTTATTGGTGAAATCAAGGACCAGGGTGAAACATCCAGAAGTTTTGGCTAAGGTCTTGCAGAGATCAAGGGAGTTCCAATTGAAAATGAACCCGAAGAAGTGTGTGTTTGGTGTGTCATCGGGTAAATTACTGGGTTTCATTGTGAGTAAAAGAGGGATCGAGATAGATCCCAACAAAGCCAAGGCCATCACGGATATGCCACCTCCCAAGAATTTGAGGGAAGTCCGAGGTTTAATCGGGAGGTTGCAGTTTATTCGTCAGTTTGTGTCTCAGCACTCACAAAGGTGTAGACCTTTCTATGAGTTGACCAAGCCAGGAGTAGAATTCCACTGGAATTCTAAATGCCAAAAACTTTTGAAGGGTTAAAGGAATATCTGGCTAGTCTACCCGTTCTCATTCCACCCAAACCAGAAAAACCTCTGATCCTCTACATCTCAGTCTTGGACGACTCCGTGGGAGCTGTCCTCGCACAAGTTGATGAAGAAGGCAAGGAACGGGCAACCTATTACTTGTCCAAACTTCTCAATCCCTGTGAGCAGAAGTACACAGTCATGGAGAAAACCTGTGCTGCCCTCGTTTGGGTGGTGCAGAAATTGAAGCACTACTTCTTGGCTCATGAGGTCCACTTGATTGCTCGCATGAACCCTATCAAGTTTCTTCTGGAGAAATCCATCCTTACTGATAGGCTAGCACGCAGGCAAAGTTTTCTTTCCCAGTTCGACATCACCTACATCCAGCAAAAGGCAATTAAAGGCTATGCCATAGCCGAGCATCTCGCCCACCATCCTCTCCCCAAGTTTGACCCTGTCCAATCAGAGTTTCCAGATGAGGAACTAATGTCCATCGCCCAATCCGACAAGCCAATGTGGACATTATATTTTGATGGAGCTCTAAATTCCCAAGGGAAGGGTATCGGCATTGTCCTTCTAACGCCTGAAGGCGTTACCATCCCAGAGGCATTTCAGCTCGCGTTCCTAGTCACCAACAACATCGCTGAATACGAGGCTCTTCTAGCTGGCCTGGAACTAGCCCGTTCTTTCTATATCACTGAGTTGTGAGTCGTGGGTGATAGTCAACTTGTTCTCCGCCAGGTGCTTACCAAATATCGCACCCTCGATCCCAAGCTCAAACCATATCAGGAGCTGGTCTCCGCCTATGCCAAATTGTTCACCAAGCTGATCTTTGTCCATGTTCCTCGCGAACAGAACATTCTGGCCGATGCCCTCGCCTCCTTGGCGTCATCCTTCAAATTTCCTTTATGTGCATGGTTTAGATCCATCATTCTCTACAAGCGTCTTGTCCCTGCCGTTCAGGACCCTTACCTCTTAAAGATCAAGGAACGAGTCCTACAGAAGATCCAGAAGGGAGAAATTCTTAGAAGAGGGAGATCATGCTTGCAGAAGTCGAAGAAGAGCTGGCTGACGATGAGAAACCATGGTTCTATGAAATTGTCAAATATTATAAAGATCAGTCTTATCCTGAAGGAGCCATCACAGAAGATAAGAAAGCCATAAGAAGGGTGGCTCAGAAATACACATTGGTTGGAGGTCTACTCTATAGGAGAGCCTTACTGGCGTTCTGTTAAGGTGTCTTGACGATAATGAGGTTTGGGAATGCGTAGAAGAAGCACACTCGGGTGTGTGCGGTGGCCACGTGAATAGCCAGATGCTCGCCAAGAAGATCATTAGGCAAGGCTTTTACTGGCCCACTATGAAGAGGATTGTGCCGTCTATGTCCGTAGGTGTGTCAAGTGTCAACTTCACGCCGATAAAATCCATTCACCATCTTCCTCACTTCATCCAATATCCTCCCCATGGCCTTTCTCCATGTGGGCATTCGACATCATCGGTCCCCTAGGTGATCCCAATTCCCTCACCAAACAGAAATCTTTCATCCTTACTGCGATGGAATACTTCACCAAATGGGCCGAAGTCGAAGCTTACACGGAAATCAAGGCGTCAACAGTCTGCAAGTTCATCATGAAGAACATCCTCGCCAGGTTCGGCGTCCCAAGCACAATCGTCACCGACAATGGGCCACAGTTCATTTCTCAGGACCTTCAGGACCTCTGTAAAAGGTACGCAATTGCATTGCATCATTCATCGCCTTATTACCCACAAGGTAATGGCCAAGCGGAGGACACCAATAAAACATTGATCAAAATCATCAAGAAAACATGCGAGTCCAGTAAGTTTTCAGACTGGCCAGAAAAGCTTATCGAAGCTCTATGGGCCTATCGCACTTCAATCCGTACCCCCACCGGGCAGACTCCGTTTGCCCTTACTTACGGTATGGAAGCGGTAGTCCCGTACGAGACTCTGATCCCTTCTCTCAGGGTACAATTGGATGAGGAATTTCCCTCGATGACCGTCGTAATTCACTCCTCGCCCAGATGGAACTCTTGGATGAGAAGCGGCTGGCCGCTGCCGAGCATGCGCGTGTGTACCAAAATAGACTCGCTCGCTTTTACCAAAAGAAAGTCATTGAGAGAAAATTCAAAGTCGGTGAGATGATCGTAAAATGAATTTTTGTCAAACCTGGAGGGCCGCGTTCTAAGCTCCAACCCAATTGGGAAGGACCATTTGTAATTCAAGCCGTGTACCCTGGCAACGCCTACAAGCTAGTCAACGCCGAAGGGACCGAGTTATCCTACCCTTGGAATGGGCTTTATCTAAAAAGTACTACCCTTAGCTTAGTGTCAAAAAAAATAAAAAATGATGAAAAGAAAGAAAACATCAAAAACAAAAAAATATTGAAAATCACTAAAAATATGAAAAATTCAAAATGCCGATGCCTGGTGGTCACCATGTAGTTAAGTCCCTGCATCCAACCTTCATGTTAGGAGAGGGCCCATTAAGGCTTGGTAGGCACCGGGTCTTGGTTTGCCAGAACCGTGGAGACCCTGTCCGGCCACGTCGGCCTATGCTCGCTCGAAGGAAGCCAACATGTACTCACTTATGTATTTTATCCAAAAAGTTGGTAGCATCACCTACGGTGGGGCCTCACCCAGAAGATCTCAGAAGCTGTAATCTTTGTTCTTTTCTCTTCGACCAAATGAGACAGTCGGCGCCCTTAAAACGCTGAGCATGAGAAACCAAAACTCAAATCCCCTAAGACAAGAGTAGGATCCACTTCTTCGAGCATCGATCAGAGCACGAGAAGAGGGCAGTGTCCTCGTAGGCATACAAAAGGGAGCCCACAACGTCAAATGACTATATCTCCCTCGCAAAAGGAACACAAAATCAAAATCAAGAGAAAAGCCTGGTCATGACCGTGCCTGATGCGATAAATAGAACCCCTCAAAGCAAAAGTCTCAATCCACAAAAGGGGCCATGGAATGTAAATGCTCGAGATTTGATCCAAAATTGTCTGAAAGGGGAGAGTTAATGTGCCCTTATTGGCTCACCAGGTTAACGATTTTACCGGTCCTCTCAGGAGGTTTACCCCCTACACTCTTCCATCCTCCTCTAAAGATGAAAGCTCGATGGAGTTTCTGAAGGGTGAAACCCACCAGGGTTTGCGACCTTATTTTCATATACGCATACGGTTGTCTACTTTAAAAAGAAAAGGCTATCGCCGCGAAGGAGTCCCTGTGTTTCTGGCCGGTCAAGACCCCTGTCTACCAACTTGATGTCTTCTTATTTAACCTTGGGCTTATGCCAATACAAGCGCGTCACCTCTAGGTGCAATGGCGTCTGATTCTGGGTCAGCGTCACACGGTTGGTCGTTAGGGTTCCAGGGTGTTCCATCATATACCATCTAGAGTTGTGAGGAAATAGACCCGGGTCGGGCAAATCATTTACCTCAAACACCTTTTGGGTGAATCTCTATGGTCGGAAGCGACTGGGAGCCTAAGCATGGCATGACGGTATTGTCATCAGGGTAAGTCTTAACCGGCGGAACCATCATTCGAGGGGTCTAGAGGCCCAAATCAACCTAGATGTGCGCTTAGGATACCTGGGAGGTTAGTAAGAAACCCCTGTTCTCATATAGGTTAGGTGCCATTTGGGTGCTTACCAGGCGTTAGCAATAAAAAATGAAATGATAAAAATAACAACAAAAAAATGGAAAAAGAGAAAATGTACATATTTGCAAACAACAAAAAAAAATTTTTTTTTAACAAAACAACAACAACAAAAAATGCCAAATATAAAAAGAAAAACAAATCAATTTCGCATGATTACATTTGTATGCAGCATTTCACTTTTTAATCTTGCTTGCATTCGTGTGCTTGTCTGTCGCATTCATCATCACCACATCTTTCCCTTGCCTTCGTTAAATAAAGGCTTGGCCCCTTGACCAGTTATCAAGGACAGTCAAAGTGACCATTTGCTTATTGAGCAAGGGGCCAAGTCAGAGCAGAAATTCTGATTTGTTTGTCTCAGTGATGTGTGTAGGGATTCGGGGCGACAAAAGTAAAGGTGAAAACCAAACAAACCGAACCTTATATTTTATTCCAAAAATAGAAAAATTACATCAAGTTCCGCCCTCTCTCTCTGCATTACTCGTCCCGCTACTCTCAGGCAGAATGCTCTCAAGGGTGCTACCCAGCTACGAAAAGTGGTACTCCTACCGCTCTGTACTCCTCCTCTTCCTACACCCCAACGCTGATCCGTGAGAGCAGCAAAGGAGCTACTGACACGAAAGCCACGCTCTCGTGCTCTTCGGTAGCGCTCCTCACCATCTCTCAGCCATTGTTCAGCGAGGCCAAGGCTGGTTCGGAGTTCGAACAACTGGGCCTCCATGACCCTTCGCTTCTCCCTTTCAGCCAATCTGTCGGCTCTCTCTCTTTCTCTGTCCCTCTCTTTCTCTGCCCGTTCTCTCTCACAGTCTTCCCTCTCCAATTGAAGGGTGATTCTCAGCTCCATGGCATCCCTGGAAGAATAGTCATCAGGACGACGCCGCAATTCCTCCTCCAGCTCTGCTATCCTAGCCTCTCTCTGTGCAGTATGGGCAAGTACCTCTCGCGTCTCCTTTTCCTGCCAGATATACTATCTCAGATATGTGGCAAGGCATAAACAAGGAGAACTCAACACTGAAACTCTTACATGTATAGAGAGCATTCCTTCTGCCTCCGCGGCATGCTGCGTAGTCCGAGCAAGTTACTCATGAAGCAAATCAAGTTCTGAGGTGGGGATCCATAAGCTGGAAGAGACGCCACCTCCTCCCATCGCTGATGAAGCCGCGTCGATCTGAGCGCGCTATAACCACATGGGATGAAAATTAGCGGCCGAACGCCATCAATCTAGAGTTTTAATTAAGAGTGCGCATTGTACATACACCTACCGAAGCGCTCAAGGCTCCACGGGTGTCACCCAATTGTTGCTCCGTTTCTGCCAGGAGTGATCGCAAGTCCGCTATCATGGTATCACGGACATCCTGCAACCATAGGAGTCAGCATCCACAGAGAGGAGACGAGGAAAGGAGAAAAGAGGAAAAAGGAGACCCACCTCCACCAGTCCCCGGGGTTGGAGCCGCTCTGCGTACATTGTCTTATACAGACGCAGATAGTCTTCACTATCCTACGCATGTGATTCCATGATTGTGGCACCTCGTTGCCAGTCTTCATACTGTTCGAGGAACCGCACACGCCAATCAACGCAAGTTGCTGGTCCCCGTGTCTTTCTTCCAACGCGAGGTGGCGCAGTCGTATCCACCCATTCCTGGGCCAGCCATAGGGTCCTCATAACCAATCGTAGCCGAAGCGGCTCGATTTCATTTAGGCAGTGTATCCACAATTCCCGTCCGAACCGGGCACGACTTGTTAAAACCCATGGTTGATCGGCATCGACCATGCCTGAGTAGGGTCTCCAGTTTACCTAGGTGAGGTCGTACATACCCGTTTAGCTAGTTAGGACAGAAAAATATATATAACAAAATAAAAGCAAAAAAAAAAAATCCCACCATCGTTCCAGGGAATTCTTGTAGCTCGCGCCTTAGCACCATCAGCTGGTAGGTTACAGGCACTACACCCATGATCGGTTGCCACCGCCTGGCTAACGGCACCATCGCTGGTCGCCAATGCTGAGCTCTCCCCATCGGGAGGTAATAATAGCTCCACAGCTGCATCATCATATGCCGTCAATGCCTCAAGTGGACTATTACAAATAAACATAAAAATATATAATAAAAATAAACAAAAAAAAATATACCTGGATAAGTGGTGTGAACCCACTCACAGTCATCTCACGATCTGCCTCTTGGGACATGCCCGTAAACAGGTGCGCTAGCATGGCAGCTCCCCAGGCGTACTGTCCTACTCTTTCGAGGTCAGATAGCAGCCCTAGGAAACGATAATGGATGCCGTCTCCTTTCGAGCTCACTATCAATCTTCCAGGAAAAAGAGGAGAAATCTCCTCAAATCCATATTAGATCTCTCCCAATTGTCAAAATCTGTGCAATACGTAGCACGACATCCCCTTTCCATCCTCTCCATAAATTCTTCCGAGGACTCATCGTCCCGTCGACGAGTATCAGTGAGCCCTAATGCCCCCATGATAGATGCCCTAGCTACTGATCTGTGCTTCCGACTGTCTAAGTCCAACCCCAGTAGCTTCTGGGCGCCTTCTCGGTAATCCGCATAGGTGACGCCGGTCACTGCCTTACCATCCACTTTGAGGCTCATGATTCGGACCACATCTTCTAGACTGGGCACATGGTGCCCCCAGGGCATCAAGAATGCCCGACTCACTGAGTCTCATCTTTCACGCAAGGCTTGGATGAGGACCGGGTCGGGCTTGATCGGCTCAATCCGAAGAAAGGAGCCAAATCCCATCACGTCCAGCCTGGCCTTTTGAAAATTCGGGAGACCCCTGTATGCTGCCATTACTAATTCCCATGAAATATGCGATTTCATCACGCTCTGCGCATGCACGAGGAATGGAGAAGGTCTTGTCAAAGGGAAGAAAGAAGGAAAGAAAGAAAGAAAGGAAGAATTGGAAAAGGGGGGGCAGGAAAGCTCAGCTTACGAGTTGCGACTGGGTCCTCTCGCTGAACTGCCCTTCGAGGTCTGAGAGTTTCCTGGAACTGCTACCGCTGGATCTGCTTCTCTTCGAGGAGTGGGAAGATTCGCCCTCCATCCGAAATTCTGAGTTCCTCCTAGTACCCTTCAAGTTGGCCCTCGATGCCCCTGGAAGAACAAAAGAGGAAGGTATATATAGAAATGGGAGGAGTACGGGCCAAGATTGCCTCCATCACCTTTAACGATAGCCCTCACAATAGGGCGCCTCCCCTGCGGTCCCATGAGTCACTTCACCACCCGCACAAGGTGGTGGATCGGACGGTGTAATATGATGACCTGCTCCCTGTGGCGCCCTGTCATAACGTGGAGGCCATCCGCAAAGTTTGAAAAATCATCCGGGAGAAGAGGCCTAAGCTGTCATCATTGACCTTGACGACATATTCCCGTGAAAGAATAGTCGCAGCAAGATGCCATCCTCCGTCTAAGGCAGGATGTCGGCAGACACATCACAAGAGAATAGTACAAAGAAGCGTAGGGAAGAAGGGACACGCAAGAAAACAAACAAACAACAAAAAATCAAATCACTCATAAGTCTATATAAGCTGTCACAAATATCACAATCATAGAGAGGAGGCGGGTCCACTGACTTGCCAACTCTCGACATCATCTTCATGCTCATCCCTCTAGGCGTCCCTCTCCTCTCCCCCGAGGTGAAGATCCCTCGGAAGCCTCCTAGACCCCCGTGCAGTGCTCGCCTCGCCTCGTGGCGCCTGCTCCACAGCAGTGGCTCGCTGCTCCTCCTCTGGCGTGGCAAGGAAGCCACCAGCAGAAAAGCGTCCGGACCGGCGAAGTAGCGCCCCTAACTCTCACGATCTCTCGTAGCGCGTCTCCATCGATCCTAACCTCTGCGCCATAACCTGAAGGCCTAGCTGGAGCTCCCTTACTTGGGCCTCCAAGGCCTTCTTCTCGGCCTGGTCTCACTGTCGCTCGGCCCTTCTCTCCTCTCTCTCTCTCTCTCTGCCTCCCTCCTCGTCACCTGGAGAAGGACCCTTAACTCCAGAATGTCTGGAGAGGGCCTCCCCTCACCTCGACGCTGCAGCTCTACCACAGCTGCGGCCCAGGCATCACGCTCCTCTTCAGCACGAACCGCGCGGGCCACCGCACTGGCAAGTTGCTCCTGGAGGGAGGCGATCTCCAGAAAAAGAGCCTGAGGATTGGAGGACGATCCGCCAGCCATCCCTACCATTGTTTCCTGCTGAGTACATAAAAAATAGATAGACAACGGCCGTTGGTTAAATTCTGGAATTTCATGGCAAAAATAAAAATTTCAAGGCCCTATTGTCACCTCCGTCCGTCTCCCAAGCTGAGGAGCCCCCGCTCGGTCCCCCCACCGCTGCTGCAGGAGGCCGCCGCTGCCCTGCACCGGTGCGCTCCCTTGTTGTCCAGGGGAATGTACGCGCCGGTCCTTGAGCTTCGCCTTGCCGCGACTCTCCTTCCTGACACGGCTCGGCTCATCCGCGCTCGCCCACTCGTCAGCCAAGCCCGGGATTCTCACCGTACCCTGCATCAAAGAGGGAGGTCCTCCGTCAATTAACGAGAACGCGTCCCCTATCAAGGACGCACCCATCATGTGAGTGCCGCCCTCGCCAAACCCCTTCCACTCCCACACCACTCGCTCCAAACTCAAAACAAGTCATAGAGGTGGGAACCGAAGCACTCACCCAGCCGCGTTCGCCTCCTTCCGCGCCATCGGGCCCCTCGGGTCTCACGAGTGCTCTAAAAGGCCCTTCCACTTCCGTTGACGCCTCTCCATGCTCGGGCGCATCCCTCCTTGGGCGAGGAGTCCCTCGCCACGATCTGGCCTACCGAACTCCATCGAGGGAAGAAGACGAAGACGAGCGAATCTCGGCAAGAGGCGGGTTCGTTTGCGGGCAAGGCACGGAAGGAGAAAGGCCGCCTCACGCTTTATATTTGGATTCAAAAGTTACGACGCGTCCTCGTGCCTGGACGCGCCCAAAAGGGGAAGAAAAGAAACAGGATCCCTCTATGCAGAACGTAGTTCCTCATGTTTTAAGGTAAGGTCTCGTGAAGCGTGCCTCGAAACAACCTGGTGCAAGATAAGAAGTGCGGGAAAGGAAAAGTGCATACACCACAAAGAAATCATCTCATATAATAGTCAGGAGTACATCATAAAATAAGAAGGTGGGGAGTACAAGCAACTCTCTAACTCTCGCTGCCACCCTCCTGATCATCTCTCTCCTCCCCCCTCTGGCGGGTGTCCCTAGGGGGCCTCCGCGAACCCTGAGAGGCGGTGCTCGCCTCGCCCTGTGGTGCCACACCCGCCTCGAAGGCGCGGCGACGTTCCTCAGCTGAGGAAACCAGAAAGCTACCCATGGAGAAAGAACCAGACTGACGAAGTCGCGCCCCGCGCTCCTTCGCCCTCTGATACCGCTCCTCGCTCTCCCGAAGCCTCCCCTCCGCCTTGTCGAGACTCAATCGGAGCTCCGTCAACTGGGCCTCCAGAGCCCTCCTCTCGTCCCAGTCTCGCAGTCGCTCCGCCCTCCTGTCCTCCCTCTCTCTCTCTATCCTCTCTCTCCCTCTCCCTCTCCTCTCTCTCCCGCATCGCCTCTCTCCTCGACAGCTCGAGGGCAAAACGCAAATCCCACACGTCGCGAGGGAGCTCCTTAGCCTCCCGTCGCCGCTCCTCCTCCAGCTCCGCAATCCGGGCCTCACACTCTACCACCCAGGCGTCGCACTCCTGCTCGGCACGAATAGCACGGGCCAGGGCCTCCCGAATCTCGGCCACCTGTCAAAGCACGCATGACCCATAGGAGAACAGTGAAGGAAGAAGAGCAACTGGAAAGGGAGTCGGGGTCAGGCAGACACTCACTCGAGCCTCGCGGTCACGCTCGGCCTCCTCAGCCCGGGCCACCTCGTACGCCAGCTGCTCCTGAAGGGCAGAAACCTCCGGAGGAGGGCCCCACGAATTGGAACCCGCTCCACCAGCCATCCCGGCTGCCGCTGCCTGATGGGCCCACTGAAACACGGAACAAACGACAGTCAGAGGCTAAGCATCAAAATCCAGGTCACAAAACAAAAAAAAATACATTGCATAGACTCACCAGGATCTCCAACTCCTGTCGGATGGCCACTAACTGCCGCCTGGCGTCTACCAGCTGGGTCCGCAGGTCGGCAATCATGTTGTCACGAGCATCCTACACCACATGAAAGTTAGTGTCACATGCATATACGTATAGAAAGGAGGACATTTCCATTTCACACTTACCCCTGCCATGCCACCGAGGAAGAGACGCTCCCCGTACGTAGCCCGGTACCGTCTCAGGTAGTCAGTGCTGTCCGGCACATGGGACACCACTGGGACCCCGCCTTGTTGCCCGTCCTGGTATTGTGCAGGGAAGCGCATACGCCAGTCCACGATCTTTGCCTTCCCCTTGGTCTTCCGCCCGACGCGGACCGGCTCGTCTACGTCAACCCACTCCTGGGCTAACCCCAACGTCCTCATAACCAGCCTAAGCCGCAGCGGCTCAATCTCGTTCAGGCAATGGACCCACACGTCCCGCCCGAAACGAGGAAGACCCGCTACAACCCAAGGCTGGCCAGCGTCAGCCATGCCCAGGTAGGGCCTCCACACCACCTGCATCACCATACATGCATCATATTAGTTACTCAATTAAGTCATACGTATAAAGACAAAAAAAAAATCATACGCATCATACCATAGCCTCGGGATACTCGCTCAGCTGACGTCGAAGCGACGCCAACTGGTAGCCGTGGGGTGCCGCAACCACGATCGGCCTCCACCGTCGCGCCAGGGGCATGGCTCTCATGTTTCCATGACTAGCCCTCCCCATCGGAAAGTAGTAATAGCTCCACATCTGCATCCATCATACATCATTAGAACGAATAATTACATAGTTAACTACGGTAAAATGCATAAATAAAATGTTTACCTGAAGGAAAGGTGCGAAGCCGCTGACTGTCGTCTCCCTCTCCGAAGTCTGGGAGAGATCGACGATCAAATGGGCGAGCAGAGCCGCTCCCCACGCATAGTTTCCCACTCTGTCTAGGTCCACCAGGATCCCAAGGAAGCAGCAATGGATGCCGTCCCCCTTCGTGCCCAGCAAAAGGCGGCCCAAGAAGAAGAAAAGGAACCTCCGGAGGTCTAGGTCCACCAGCTCCCGCTCGCTCGGGTCCTGTGTGAAAGCTGCACTGGCATCTCCCTCCAGTCGTGCCAGAAACTCCGCTCCAGTCTCGCTGACCCGCTGGCGCGGGTCACCAAATCCGAGCGCCTCCATAATCCCCACTCGGCCGACTACCCTGCTGTCTCTGTCAGTCGCGCTCGTCTCTAGCCACAGCAGGTCCAAGGCACTCTCTCGGTAATCGGGGTAAGTGACCCCACTGACTGCCTCTCCATCAACTCGTAGCCCGGTGATCCGAGCTACTTCCTCCAGTGTCAGCACCATGTGCCCCCAGGGCATCAGAAACACCCGGCTCGGCGCGTGCCACCGCTCCCTCAACGCCTGGATGAGAGGAAGGTCAAGCCGGAAGGGCTCAATCCTGAGGAAAGCTCCGAAACCCATGGCATCCACACGCGCCCTCTGAAAGTCCGGCAGCCCACGATACGCTGCCACCACCAGGGACCAGCTGATACGGCTCTTCATCACGCCCTGCACACCACAAAAACAAACAAAACAAGGAACACATCAGCCTCATGGATATTA